>VZTN01025460.1:3029-17937 GCA_013400515.1 Erpornis zantholeuca | reverse complement strand
AGTGGTGCTGGTGCTTTTGCCTTTCCCTCTAGATTTTTTAATTGCTCTTCCCTCTTGCACTACACAGTGAATAATAACACACGACCTTTTACTTGGTACTGCTTCAACATTGTGTTTAGTGAAGGTTCTCCCAATTATGCAGTCTTCTGCAGACAGATTGCAGTGCTGACATTTCTATGGAATACCATAACTTTTGCAACATTTTTGTTTCAAAAGGGAAAAAAACCCCAAATAGAGTGAACTGTTTTCTCCTTGCTTTTTATTTTATAGCACTTCTTATCATTTAATCCAGCAAAACCAGAGAGGCATTAATCTGATAGCTTTGTAGGGCAGTATCAAGAATTTGATCAGAAAGATTTTAAGCATGTCCAAATTTAAGCTCAAGGACAGGGACACTAACTCATGGAACTGTCATCTGCTGCTGCAGGCTATGGCTTTGTTTGCCTGACACCTTCCCCGTGCATTTGTTACCGTATAGCTAAGCTGTGTTCCCAGCATGAGCTGACATCTTTACAGTTCATTGATTTCAGAACTGTATCTGAACATGTTCATTCAACAAATATAATCCCTGGCCTCTACAGTTCTTCCTTACAATTTGATTAAATCACAGTAGAAGAGCAATTGACTTGAGGCATAGTACCAATGCTAAAATTAAGTACAATAACATATTTTAATGCTTTTGTTGGTTTTCTACAACATCAGGTACTGAAAGATCTAACAACCATACAACCCGAATTATTCTTACGTAGCATGTCAACATGAAGGAGTGTTAAGATTAATGTAACAAAAATTACTTTAAGCAAAATGCTAAACTGGGCATTTGTGATTACAAGTAAGGTGTGTCACAATAAAACTAAAAAATAAAATACAAGAAGTGGATAGCTGTCAAAAGAATTAATATTTGTCCAAACATAAAATATACGTGTCAAAGAACCTAAGTATGTGAAGGAACGCGTGTTAGTTATGCTTGGTTTTTTACAGAGTTAGATTGACTTTCTTTGCTGCAGTCACAGATCAATCTTTCAATTTTTTCATAACCAGAGAGACAACTACTTAATAACACATTGTTATTTTCTTCTAAATATGTCTACATAATTTTTAGCACAAATATGTTTGTTTAATATTTCACTAGTTTACTTTCTGGACTAAGGTAGTAAGAAATTGTAGCATGTGTGGGACAATCAACTCAAGGTTACTGGGCAGAAAAACTCATGAAGAATGTGTCAAAAAGATAGTAATGGCAGAAGGAATTCTCTACTGCCACTGTAAGGCCACATCATGTTCACGAACACCTGAGGAACCTTAACGTGCATAAATGTACAGGACCTGACAATGAGACAGTCCTGAGGAAGTGACTCATGTAATTGTAAATCCACTCCTCAATGATAGTAGAGAAGTCATGGCAGTCAGCTGGACTTCCAGTTGACTGGAGAAAGGGAAATATTTAACCCATTTTTAAAAAGAGTAGAATGAGGGATCCTGGAAACTACTGACTTCTCAGCGTCACCTCTATGCCTGGAAAGACCACAGAACAGATTCTCCAAGAAGTTAGCCTAAGGTACGTGGAGGAAAGGGAGAGGATTTAAGAGAGCCAGCATGGCTTAACTATGGGCAAGTCCTGCTTAACCAACCTAGTGGCATTCTGTGGTCGAGTGACTACATCAGTGGGCAAGAGAAGGGCTACATATGTCACTTATCTGTAAATTACTTTTGTAAAGACTTTGACATGGACCCCCAAAACATCCTTCTCTCTGAGTTGGAGACATATGGATTTGATGAGTGGACTGCTGGATGAGAAACTGTCTGGATGTCCAGATGGAGATAAGATACAACAGGTGTCCCTCAGGGACAGTGGACTTCAGGGACAGTGGACCGTTTAATATGTTCATCAATGACATAGACAGGGGGATTGAGATCACTCTCAGCAAATTTTTGGACATCAAGCTGAAGTGGTGCAGTTGACACAGCTAAGGGATGAGATGACATCTGAGGGATCTGGACAATCTTGAGGAGTGGGCCCTTAGGAACTTCATGATGTTTAGCAAAGCCAAGTGCAATATGTTGCGCCTGAAATAGAGCAAGACTCAATATCAATACAGCCTGTGAAATGAATGGATTGAGAGCAGGTTTTGGGGGTGCTGGTGGATGAGAGGCTGGACTTGGCCCTGTAATGTGTTCTTGCAGCCCAGGAAGCCAATCATATCTTGAACTGCATCAAAAGCAACGTGGTCGGCAGGGTGAGGTGATTCGGCTTTTCTCTTTTCATGAGACTCCATCCAGAGTGCTGCATCCAGCTCCAGACTTCTCAGCAAAAGAGAGCAGGTCCAGAAGGAAGCCCACAAAATTGATGAGAGTTGGAATAACCCTCCTATGAGGCCAGGCTGACATAGCTGAGGTGTTCAGCCTGAAGAGAATTGTACAGGGAGATATTAATGCAGCCTTTCCAATTACAGGGTGCTTATAAGAATGATAGGGACAGCTTTTTAGTAGGTCTGGTTGAGATCAGAAGAGTAATGTTTCTAAACCAAAAGAGACAGGATTGTGACCAGAATGAAGGAAGAAATCTTTTACAGTGAGGATGGTGAAACACTGGAAGAGGTTGCCCAGAGAGGAGGTAGATGCCACATCCCTGGGAGTGTCCAAGGTCAGGTTGGATAGGATTCTGAGCAACCTGGTCCAGTGGAAGATGCCTGTGCTCACTGCAAGGGGATTGAGCTACATTACCTTCTATGCAAATTATTCTGTGATTCTATGAGTCTATGGATATTTTATTCTATGATCCTATCTTTCTGTGACTCTGTGATTCTGTACTATTCTAAATGTCAAAAAGATGAGGGCAACATACATGCCATCAGTAGATTTCTGCAGCTGGTTCACATTCTCAGAACACAAAATTTACTTAGAAAAACAGGCCCAGAACCTAGTTTTCAGACATCCTACATTCACAAGCAAATTCTTATAATTATATTCTCAAGAAACTTCTGAATCAGCACTATAGGCTCCTTAACATTACCATATGAATGATGAAATCATCTAAGGTGGCACTACAACTACCATTTACAGATTGTTGTGGGATTTTTCTGCAGTGGTCATCATCACATGTAAAAATTTCACAAAATCCAGAGAGTTAAACTTAATCCTTTCCCTGTGAGATAAAAAGAAGAGTAAATTTTAATATAAAAGTACATTACAAGTATAACAATTAGAGAGAAACATGGAACGTACTTTAATACATTTCAGAATGTGTATCTGCTCTACAGCTAGTGTTATTAAAAAAAAAAAGCAACAAAACCCAAACAACAATAACAAAACCACCCCCACAACCCCCCCCACCGCCCTACCATTGAAAAAGAAGGCTCAAATAAAATCAATTAAAATATAATATAAACAAAAAAGTACATGTGATAAAAATATATTGCTGCAGTTGAAACATAAATATACCATAAACTGGTGAAGCAGAATCCATTTTCTTTTTTTTCCTTGTCAACAACACTGTTTAACAAATTTATCTTTACCTCCAAGTATGAAAGAACTACTCAAACAATCATCACAGAAAGTATAAACAGATTTAGGAGGAGAAAATTACACCATATCACCAAATAAAATTTCATTTTGGTTCTTTTTCATTTTAATCAAAGCCCCACTGAGTTTTTAATTTGAAAAAAGGCAGCTGTGGGAGATTCTATAAAATGAAGACTGTTTATTTACAATAATCCGAGATACAAACAACTGTTAGCAGAACATCAGAAATTACATCCCCACCGTCTACTGTAAAAATAAAAAAAAGCAAACCAACAACACAATAATAAACTCTGCAAAGATTGGAGCTTTTGTTTTGTTAAAATAACCAGGGCATACCAGGGTTGAATCTTTAATGTCCAGAGCCCCATAATACGCTCAGCATAAATTTTGGCCATTAACTAGCATGGTAATTTTTTTTTTCTCCAAACATCATATTGTTTATGCCCTCTAAATGTAGACAAAATATATTATATATTGCATTGCTATTATGCCATTGGAACACTGCTTTCACAAGTAAGAAATATGTCTGGTAAAAACCTTGCTGTTGCTTCAGAGTCTATGTAGCAGAGGTTTAAAGGCATTAGATACAACCCAAGTATTTGTTTGAAGAAGTATTTGTTTGGAATTAAAATAGCGAGATGTTCTTCTGCAGTGTGACAACATATATCATTATTACAACTTCTTATACAGCAAAAACCATCAGAAGTATATAAAATTCGATTAAAGTTTTTGTATGTTGAGTCCTTATTTATCAAATATCTCTATGAGGAATCATTCTACACATTTTGCAAAATAAAACAGATATATAATTTGGGAAATATATTTTATTTTAGCTAGAGAGAGAATAATTTTAGCTAATCAACTTAGAACTTGATTTCTGTGTTAGAATGCCTATTACATTGTCCCATTGCATTAAATTAATTGGAAATTAAGTGAATTTTTAGAGGGAAAAAATCCACAGCACCATTTATTCACTTCACCCCATCTCACTTTAGCATGACGAGCAGATAGCTAAAGTAATAGATAGTTTTATACATATATATATATATACACATTGTAAGTATCGTGGTGTGAGGGAAAGATAGTCCCCTCTTCAAAATATATTTGGTAGTCTACTTTAGCCACCTTAATTAAAAAAGCAGTGCTCAGAGCCTTTTGGAAATACAGTCTACTGTGAGGTAGTTGTTGATTGATGAAAAATCAATGTATCCATGTTTTAAACATTTCAGCTGGAGGAGGCATTAGTATATCAACTTATACAACAATTTTACAGGGGAACACTTACCCTTCCTCTAATCTTTAAATTTTCCATCTTGTTAGCATTTGTCATGATGTCAGGCAAGCCTAGAATGGGTGGTAACTATTGCTTGTTTGGTATTGTGTGCAAATATGCACTTTCTCTGTCATGTTTTTATCTCTTTATATCGTGTGTATAACGCTAAAACAGGTTTGAAGTGTTACGACTGGAAAACAGCTGGGCAGGCTGTACTGCACCTTTAGGTGTCTGTGTGTGTGTTTGTGTTTCCTCATCGCTCTGTCTACAGGCAACCTTTGATACAAATACATGTCCACCTCTGCCAGAATGTAATCCACTCATTTTTTATCTGCCTGTTGAGATCTGCTGGTTCTGTTCCACTTGCCATGTCAGAATTACACTGGATTGATGCTGGCCCTGGGTCTCCGGTAGAGAGGAGACAAGTCACGAGTGGGATTACCATTCGGATCTGGGGGAAGTCAGGGCATCAGGGCTGGTCTACATCCTGTTGGGTTCCTGCTCTGCACAAGTCCCCTGGGTTCTGGGAGAAGAGAGGTGCAGGTCCCCACTTTACAGCAAAGGAAGGCACCTGCCCCCCCTTTTCTTGTGGTCCAAGGTGACAGGAAAAGGAGCATATTATTTCTCGTGGTGTTAACTACCGAGGGGATTGCTGAGCTCCTTTTGCCTGATCTCACGTGGCTCTGTGTAGATCAATTCCTCCTATGTGCATGACCTCAATCTTAGAAACCACCTACTGATTTGCTCTATGACCTACTCACCTGCCAGAGAGGTAAGAGGTGGGAGCTCAAGGTTGGAGCATGAGTCCAGGCTGCACTCCCTCCTTAAGGGATGTCAGGACTGAGAAGCCACTGATGGCACAGGGACCACTGGAAATGTCCTGCAGTGTGGCCTGGTGCTTGCCAAAGTGCTCCCCTCAGAGCTGCAG
Organism: Erpornis zantholeuca; assembly: GCA_013400515.1. NCBI lineage: Eukaryota > Metazoa > Chordata > Aves > Passeriformes > Timaliidae > Erpornis > Erpornis zantholeuca. The sequence goes on along the minus strand of VZTN01025460.1, from coordinate 12,214 downwards.
AGATGGTGGAGAGAAAGGAAAAGTGAAAGCAACCAGATGAACAGGCTCAGGGAGAGCTCACAGATGACTCTGTGACAGATGCTGAATGTAAATTGATTTTTGTTTGGGTGGGGGGGGGCATTATAACAACTTTAAAAAAATTATATTTATTAAACATCTGAAGTAATACATATAAGTAGAGAGAGAATGACGTTGCAAAACTAGGGACAAGAAAAAGCATAAGTAATCATGAAATTGCTGAGGTTTTGCAATATAATTTGAGGAAAGTACCTTAGTATAGAAGCTTTACTAATAGATTATGAATGTGTAGCACTGTTTTTTTTTCCTGTTGGGACTTTTGAGAAAAAACAGGTACTGAGCTTGATCTGCATGTATTACCAAGGCAGAATCAGTACTGATTCTGGTAGGCAAAGTATAGAAATAATAAAGGAAAGAATAAGGTTGGAAATTTCAAACGTGCATCATGGTGAGTCTGGGTTATATGTAAAGAAATTTAATTCTTAAGAGAATTGTGTCATGTGAAACTGGTATAAGAATTAAATATGACAGAGTTCAAGAAACATTTGGATAATGCTCTCAGGCACATGGTAGGATTCTTGGGCTATCCTGTGCCAGGCTTAGATTTGGACTCCATGTCCCTTGTGGGTTCTTTCTAACTCAGAATATTCACTGATTTTTTGATTCTGCGATTAAAATACTGTTGGTTCATTTTGAAAAAAAAATGGTAAGGGGAAAAAAAGTAATGACCCTGCCTAATCAAATGTTTGATTATTAAATGCTTAATTAGGAGATCCAAAATAATGACCTATCATTTGAAGAATAGTATAATTGTAATAAATATTACTGATACATAGGTCTTGAATGTACTGCACTTTTATCCAGTTTAACTTATGGCAATTTCTATTGCCCTATCTTTTTTTCAGTCAAATACATCATAATTTATTACACGTATGGATGCTTATTTAGTGTCCTATTTTATTTCCTCCTGACATTCTAATACCTGTTTCTCATTTTGTTTTGTCTTGCAGACTTTTCCTCAAGCAGTGACTAAAGTCAAGTTTGGTCTATGCTCACATTGCATCCCTTGCTTTTCTTCTCTCTTTATTTTCTATTTTTAACAAAGATTGATAAACTCAGAAGGTCAGATTGTGCCAATGCATTGGGTCTGGCTGAGGTGGAGTTCATTTCCCCAGATCAGCTCTCACAGTGCTGTGCCCTGCCTTGGTGGCTGAAAGGTGTTGGTAACACACTGGTGTTTTGGGTACTGCTGAGCAGTGCTGGCACAGCATCACTGCTGTCTCAGCATTCCCCACATCAAGGGGCAAGATCCTGGGTGGGGACACAACCAGGCCAGCTGACCCAAAATAACCAAAGGGATATTCCATATTAAATTATGTCAGACCAGATATAAAAGCAAGGAAATGAGGAGGAAGTGTTGGGGGGGCATTCAATATTTACCCTTCTGGAAAAACCACTACATGTTCTGAAGCCTTCCCTTCCCCAGAAGTGACTGAAAATTGCTTGCAGATGGGAAGTAGAGAATAAAATCACTCTCTTTTCTCTTTGCTTGTGCACATTCAAAATTTCTTTTTCACTTTGGCAACCTGCCCTGTCTCAACCTAGGAGTCATTTCTCATCTTATTTTCTCTTCCCTGGCTCCTGGGAAGGGGGACTGATAGAGAAGCTTGGTGGACACCAGACATCCAGCCTCCACAATAGGCAGCCATTGTGGAGATGTGAAGAAAGGCTTAAGGAGACCTTTTTCCTTCCCTTACACACAAGGGTCCAAGACAAAAACTTCATGTCTGTTAGAAGACAGAAACTGCTCTCTTCTGCTCGTGTTGGTTGCATGCATTCCCCAAAGCTTGTCCCCTCTCAAAAATGTAAAACAACTCCAATAATGGTTTTAAACCATTTAAATACAGCGACAAAGTAGTATTTTGGCTACAGGAGAGTCTCCCATTACAGTGCAATTGTGTCTTTCCATGTGAAAATCTTGTGTATGATAGGCAGAGGTGGTGTGGCAATACTTACCAACCCTCATTGGCCATGCCAGTGCAAGACACCTTCTGCTTGTGTGCAGTGCATGTGTCACACAGACTGCACAGCTGCAGTAAGGTCTCTGTGTTCTGGGCATGAGAGTCACTGCATGCAATTTCTGGGAAATTTCAGATCCATGGGATTTGTAATGAAAAGATCTACCTTTCTCTTTAGAATTTTCCAGGTGGGGCTCAAGGTGTAATCTCAAATCCCATAGTGTGGGGATCTTTAGCAAATTATTTTCTCTCATTTTTTTCTTATTTTTATTTAAGGTTCTTGACCTCCATGTTAAGGATAAAAATGCATTGCTAGTCACAAAATCCTCTTATTTTCCTGTGTCAAATGTTGGGAATTCCTAGGCTGTCCCCATCTGGACTCATAAAAATCTTGTTCTAAAAAAAAAGTATTGTTAATGTTTTGTTTTGTGTAATGTCCTGCCTTAAGTATTCCATGGAGCTGGGTTTTTTAGAAATTAGTTTAGACAATCTAATATGACATTTTAGCTGGTATAACCCTGTCTTCTTCCTGAGCTAATCTGTTCATATTCTTTTGAGACCGTCTGGTAACAAGAATATTGTAAAATGTGGGAAAAATATAGATGTATAGTAGCTAAAATATTTAATTGAGGGGCAAACCTCAGAAGACTACTGTTTATTCTTAGCAGAACACACTGTCCACAAACCAGGTTATTTTCTCACTATTATTCCCCTTGATCCCATAGTATATCAAAGCCCATATCATCCTTCAAAACTGGTCACAATCTTTCCTTAGAGTAGGCTTTAAAAAATACTCTCAATCATAAGTAAGTACTTAAAACAACTTCGATACTAAGACTTTGTATTCTATATACACCTTGAAATGTATCTGGAAATTACTAGTTCAGCATTATCAATCTGAAAACAGCAAAGCAATATTTTATAAAACTTAAAATAGATAATTTTTCAGCAATAAAACTTCTCTAATAGCCAGTAGAATGCTTCCATTTGTGAAAAAACCCCAGAATTTTTGTATTGGGCTTACATGACAATGTTTTGGTAGTGGTGGGCTACAGAGGTGACTTCTGTGATAATCTGCTGGAAGCTTCCCCTATGCTCGGTGGAGCTGATGCCAGCTGGCTTCTAGGCAGACCTGCTGTTGGCTAAGGACAAGCGGATCTGAAACAGTGTTACCTCTGGGGTAACACACTACAGGGGAAAAAAATTACTGCGCAGAACAAGCCAGAGAAGAGGGGAATGAGAATACAGTGAGAGACTGAGGGAAACAGCCCTGCAAGACACCAAGGTCAGTAAAAGAGGGGAGGATGTTCTACAGGTGCCGGAACAGAGATTGCTGGAAAGCGCTCAGCCCGTGCTGCTGACCGTGGTAAAGCAGCTGTGGCCCTGCAACCCACGGAGCTTCATGGTGGAGCAGAGATCCACCTGCAGTCTCTGGAGGACCCCACTGGAGCAGGTGGATGCCTGAGGCAGTCTGTGAAATTGCGGAAAGTCCATGCTGAAGCAGGCTTCTGGCAGGACCTGTGGAGTCATGGAGAGAGGAGCCCACGCAGGAGCAGGTTTGCTGGCAGGACTTGTGACTCTGTTCGTGAAGGTCTGCACCCTTTGGAAGACTTGAGCAGTTCATGAAGAACTGTATCCTGTGAGAAGGACTCATGCTGGAGATGTCATCAAGAACCCCTTCTGTGGGAGAGACCACACACTGAAGCAGGGCAAGAGGGTGAGGAGTCCTCTCTCTGAAGAAAAAGAAGCAGGGACAGCAAATGATGAAGTGCTACAAGCCCATTCCTTCTCCTGCTGTGCTGATGGCAGGGGAAGGAGGTAGAGAACTGAGAATAAAGTTAAGTCTTGGAGGAAGGGAGGAGTGGAGGCCAGGTGTTTTAAGGTTTGGGTTTATTTCTCATTTTACTACTCTGATTTGACTGGTAATAAATTAAATTAATTTCCCCAATTACGTTTGTTTTTCCATGATGATAACTGATGAATGATCTCTCCCTGTCCTTATCTTGACCCACGTAATATCATCTCCCCTGTCCATTTGAGACTGTGGAGTGATAGGGCAGCTTTGTTGGGCCCCTGCTGTCCAGTCAGCACCAACCCACCACAATACTGTAAGGTAGACACGGCATTACTTAAGTACCATTCCAGTTTTCAATATAACAGGGCTGTCTGGAAGTTTTTGAGTGCCACAAGTTGCATTCAGAAAAGTATTATATGAGAGAAGAGTGAAAATGCATTATTCATGCTGAACTTCTGATAAGACAGAGACAGTTGCAGTTCCTGCTAGTCTTGGCTCCTAAACCGTAGATTTCTGGGCTTCCATCTCATTTCTCATTTGCCTTCTCTCTATTGCTGTGCCATGGGACTAGAAAACCCTAAGGCTTATGTCTGATCTGTGAATTCAACCTCATCTTTATTTTTAAAACCTCTTTTTTGCTTTTTTTTTGCTTTTTGTTGCTGAGGCTTATGTCTGATCTGTGAATTCAGAGTCTGTATTTTCAACCTCAACTTTATTTTTAAACCATCTCTTTTGGTTTTGTTGGTATCTCTTTCACAGGAAAAATTTGAATCTTTTTTCATTCCAAAATGTCTCTAAATTTTTTCAGAATTCTAGATTGTATCTTTCCTGGAACAACTATTCTTGTTTCAAAAGCCTCCCAGGTCATGAGATTTAACATTCATGATATCTTGACAACCCCTTCAGTGGACAGCTAAGTAGAGATCTGTGAATCTCTATGTCCACTGTAATTTACAGCATTACTTATTGAACTGGCATATGGCTGTCCCAGCCAATCATAACAATTCTGAAGTGGCAACAAATTTTGGTGACTTATACGTTGGTCCTATACTTAATCAGACTTTCTGCAATGTCACAGATTGTATATACATAGGACTCTTCTTTGGGGAACCCCAACCAAAATGCTCAATGCTGAACACCTTGCATTCAAAATACTGCAAATATTGTTCACAGGCAAAGAGGAAGCAGACATCACATATAAGCAAACACAAGAAATTTTTAGCCTAAAATAAATATTGCCAGAGAAAAAGAAATAAAAGTTGCGCAGTTATAATTATAATGTGCATACACCTTGGTTTGTCTCTTTTTCCTGGTGTTATTCTCTAATTGCTCTGAATGGTGAGTTGTCTTGCTTCAGTTGTGATGGTGGGTGGCTGGGAGTTGTTGGGTGAATTGTCAGCATTTGTGAATCCTTCTTCAGGAGGAATATGATGTTCATGTTGATGTTTTCTATTTCCTTATTGTACAATGTACTAGATACTTGGGATAATTTTTTTATTTTTCTTGCATGCTTTTAAACATTTTTCTTTCTTCCTTGGTCCATGTTGTATCCAAATGCCTTTTATGTATATTATATATAATTTCTTAGTTATTTTTGTTACCCTTAACACCAGTTTGTCTAGATCCACGTCTGCATTTCTTTAACTAACCATTAAAGAGTTGTTTATTGCTGCGGGGTCTTCACTGCTGATCCTATCCCTGCTCTCTTCTCCTGTATATTCTCCTCTGCACCTCATTGTGTGTCTGTTCTCAAAACCTTTGCTCTTGTAACAGGCCTGCATTTCTCTACACTTCATCACTATTTTATATTCACAAACATGGAATACTCATAGGCTACCTGCTTGTTACTGCTATCTGTATAAAACAATGACTATCACATGAAGATAAACAAAACCAAAACAAATTACTGCTGGATATCTGGTGAATTAGAAAAATAAATCACAGCTGAACCAAACAAAACTGCAGGAAGATGATGAAGACACCTTCATCTTGAGTTCCTGCAAATGCCATACAAAGCGTATAAACAACTGCTTGCAGTTACAATTGTCCTTGTCCTAGAGGGCTACTTACTTATAATGACTGGGGAAAAGCTTTGCATCAGGAATTCAATCTATTCAGGTTTAATAATCCATTAACCTGATTATGACAGAGAGAAAAAAATTGTGCTTCTGACTACAACTTTGGAAAAAAAAAACATTAGTGTGATGTGCTATTTATGCCATAATTTAGCAGTTTTCACTGAGTAAAACAACTTATAACACTTCAAAAGTTCTGAAAAGTGCCATCAACTGTAGGAAATAAAATTTCTTCCCATAAGCTTTTAAGGTTGAGTCTTTCTTATTCTTCTGTTTCTATTGGACCATCTTTTTCTGGTTTTGGTTTGACTGCTAATTGCTTCTTTCCTTTCTTAAAAAACCTTAAAGAGTTTTTACTCCTGATAGTGACCACTGCACTTTACTCTATGAAGTAAGAAAAGGAAAATGGGAATGAGAATATATCAGGGCAAATCATAAGGTGACAATGCTACATGAATAATTAGGCTAATACGAATCCTTTAGTAGACCAGAAAAAAAGTTGTGGCAGAGGACTTCTGCTTATAAAGCACACACATTACAAGAAATTGCATGGAGACTAAATTCATTAATAGTTTTATTAATAGAGTCCATATTGTGACGTTTATAGGCCTACTGCTATATTATTACAGCTAAATGGTGCATCCCAAGATACAGAACCAGTCTCAGTAAGTAGTGAGATAGTTTGATTCATTATCAATTCTAAGGAGAAAAGAGCTTGTGTTTATCTGTATGCATTTCTTCTCCTTCACTAGAGTTTCCTTAAGTCACAGTGGGTCCTTCCCTGACAAGCTAAAGCTGTTACTATGATTTTCGTTGTGCTGTAACTCTCATAGCTTGTAGAAATGTACGACAGGAGACTTACTGACTTGTTTGTGGTTTACAGTGTGTTTTCTGTGTGACTGATCTTCTGTTTGAAAGCATGTGACTGGTCACCTTGTCTTTGGTGCTGCGTTACAAAGCAGAGGCAATCTTCTGGAAGAAGGGATAAAGGGTGTGCTCCTTCTCTGAGTACAGCTGGATTTATTTCAGTGTACCTTGATCCTGTATTATTGCAACTGAGGTTCCTGATATGAACGGGGAAGTTGCAGCCAACAAGCACCAGAATAAAAGCCATAGTTTAGAAGTGATAAGAACACTAAGAATTAAAAGGTTGGTTTTGTTTTCTTAAACCTAATAATCAGGGCAAAATGGAGGAAACGGGAATTTTTCTTTTTCCACAATGACCCAGTGGGCAGAGCAGAATCTCTTTCAAAACTCTTTATTTTTTATCAGAGCAAGTCTGTTTATAAGGCTGACTTGTAACAGTTTTCCTCTTTGTGTTGTAATTAAATACAACTTAGGAAATTGGAAACTTTTGCTGTCTTTGGTATGCTCATTAAAAGTCAAAGCATTTCCTTTTCAAAGACTTTAACTGTCTTGGACTCCTGACTCAAAAAACAGAAACAAAATGAAAGCCAAAAGAAAATCAACCAATCAAACAATTGAGATGCTTTAATTTAAAAAATGTCAAGAGGAAATCTTTTCATATTTTATATTCCCTCATAATGTGTCTGATAATTAGATGGGTTTTGCTACCTATTGTCTGTCATTCCATTTTTACGTGTCATCTTGTTTATATACTGAGATCTTTCAATAGTTCATTTGTTATTTTGGTTTTCTTTTCCATTTGTTTTCACTTTTCCCTGGTTTTAGTTTAATTTTTATTTCAATCTATTCTTTGCTTATGATAATGTATTTTGTCTTTTGAAAACTGCATTTTAAATCATCTCCTTTGTTTACTGACTCTTTTCTTTTTAGTGTCAATTATCTCTTTCTTTTTTATTTGTCACACAAACACCTATGATTTCATCATTAGAGATGAATTTATTAATGTCATTACTATTTAAGGTGGTCTGATTTTTTTTAGAAAAAAAGATAGGTAGAAATAGGTGATTGATTTGGGGTTTGTTTTTCTTTAGTTACAGATAACCATGAAAAATTTTAATTACATAGGCTGAAATTTTACTTGATAATTCTTCCATGTTTTAATGTGAATTTTTTTTGTATGAATGTGTGTTAGCATTCCTAGAAAGTATGTGGACAGGAAGTACATGTAATGTGTTTCTGAAGTACACTTTTGTAATCTATGACATTATAACTAGAAATGTAACATAATTGGTGTGCAACTAATTAATTCTTGAGAAGACCTTTCTGAAGCAAGACTTTGGCAGATGAGGAGTTATATGTGTTGTTTGCTGAATTCTTAATTGTCTACTGAAACAGTAAACATTTGTCTAAATCACAAAGCTTTGAACTGCTGCAGTCCACGTATGCCTAACACAGCCAAGTTAAGACTCTTTAGAGACCTTATTTTTAGTAACTTCATTTATTTTGTGCAAGCCTCCAAAACTTACATACGCAGATAGCTGACAGATGCCACTACTGCAGAATGACTGATCATGGTACTTTTAAAGCCTTCAAGGGTAGAGCAGGACTTAAGCACTAACTTTTGTTCATTATTGGATGAGAAAACAAAAGCTAGGAGAGTGAGAATGCAGAGCAACCTATATGCCCTTCGTTGGGACTAGCTCCAGCTCCATGTATGTACAGAATCAAAGAACAGATTTAGGTTCATGGTAGAAAGGTGAAGCAGAATGGACAGCTGCTGCAGAATTTTTTTTTTTTTTGTAACTGTGGCAGAACCCACAATTTGCAGTGACATATACCCATATCACATCATTAGTAACCCCACACTTTGATAAAATAAATGAATATTAGAGATTTTAGAGGAGTCTACCCTGTTCTTCTTTATAGCTACCTTTGACTGTGACTCATAAGAAGTACTAGTTTCTTGCTGTTTGATTTTGATTGTTTGATTTTTGGGGTTTTTTAGCAGTAACGTTTAAATATTCAAAGTTAGTGTTCTTAAAGGCTTAATAAACTAAGATGTATGAAAAATTCTAGCTTGTGAACAGAAGAACCACAAGAAAGCTGAATACAATTGAATGGCATGACCACACCAAGCAATGATGAATTTTTTCTATCATGGCACTTGCTATGATACATTTGATTACTTTCAAAGTTTTGGAACTATAAACCAGAATTAGCACTATGTATATTGTTCAAAACAAAATATTTGAATTGCGCATCTTTATGTTTTTCTTGTGTATAAATCTACTTAAACAAACACATGCACATGCAAACTGCTGCATGCAATTAAAAAACACATGAAAATGAAATCAAGGCAGAGGACATATATTCTAAGAAAGAGAAAAAATTACAGCAAATACATGATTAATT
>VZTN01025453.1:1755-37657 GCA_013400515.1 Erpornis zantholeuca | reverse complement strand
AAGAAAAAAAATTTAAAAGCTTCTTTTTGTAAAAAACAAAGGGGATAAAAGGGGGAAGAAAAAAGCGCGCAAGAGCGCTTCCCTTTTTCGGATCTTTGATTTCGTGACAGTTGAGTTGCCGATCCTCCCTACCTTTATTTACGCATNCCCGGCTCGGCCCCGCGGCCCGCCCGCCTGCATGTGCCGGTCACCCCGCCGCAGGGCAGGGCCGCTGGAGGAATGAACAAACGATGTGAAATAGGATGTTTTGTGTAGATAAAGCATTCTTGTTACATACTGGTCGATTCGTGATATGTTTTAACTTATTGTCTGTGCTTATTTATTGAATTTTGGGTTACTTAATAAATGTTTGAGCTAATATAAAACATATTACTTGACTTTTCCGGACACGTTTATATCAAGTTAATGTGAATGGATAAATAAAATCATTTTCAGTATGTGATATGAAGAATTATAGATTTTGATGTGGCGTGTGAGGTATGAGAGGTGTCTTCAACTGCAGGCAAAAAAAAAAAAGACAGGACTTCCTTCTGTGGTATTCACTGAGTCCTTTGTCACAAGTTTGGGGATAGTTTGCTTGCTTAACTTTGCATTGATGCCTTTCACTTGTCACAATTTTAATACTTCATGATTAATAAACTTTTGTTAATCTTTCTGTGTGGTTGGCCTTTAAACTGTGAGTAAAGAGAAGTTCCGTGGTGAAGCAGGGCAGGGGCAAGGGCTGAGGGAGTGTGGGTCGGTGGGAGGCCACGGCAAGCAGGCAGTGGAGGAATGATTGTATTTTCAGAACGTGACGTGGGGGCATGGCTGCTTTACGGCTGGTAAAGCCAACCCCATGGAAGAGAGAACTCTCGGTTTACTCCTGTGCAAACTTTGATATGGCGGGAAAAAGAAATGCAGTACATTTCCAAGCACCATACAGCCAGGCTTGGGCTTCTTCTTTCCTTCTTCCCCCCTCGCCCTTGCCTTTTATGCAATACACTGAGATCTCTTCTCCTTGTGCATCAATTACACACCTCTTAATTACACACCTGAGAGTGCCCAGCTCCATAGGCACCCGCAGAAGGGTCCTTGCCTGCTCCAAAGTGCATATTACATATGCATATTTAATTTAAAAGAGAAATAAAAGCAGAATAAATTATTTGAGATCCAGACCATGAGCGAGTCCTCTGGGAGTCACCTGAGGAAACAGTCCTACGCCCTTTTGCAGGAGTCTGCTCCTGCAGGTGCTGAAACAACCCAGGATGCTCAAACTGTGGTAGTCTAGGCTAGGCAAGAGAGGTCCCATACCACAATCCATACCATGATAGTATTGGGAAAAGAGGTCACCATGTTCTGTCTCTCCTTCCAGCCCTCCCTCTAGTCCCTAGGCCAGCCTTGGGCAGAACAGCTGCCTCTCTGCACCCAGGCTTAGCTCTGAGATTGAAGTTCATGGACAGTTTAGATCAGCCACCAAAGATGTCAGCACACAGGGTACCTATGGAGCAGAGCTGGCTAGAGTACCTCCAGCTTCCCTATCCAGCGGGTCACCCTGCATGGGGCAAGGGGAGTAGCAGCCCAGCTGGGATGTCCCTTGGTCTTCCCAGTTCCGCAGTGTTCTCTTGCCCACACTGTGGCCTGTCAGGAGGGCAAAAGGTCTCCACTTACATGCAGAAGAGTGCAAATCTCACTCTACTTCTTCCAAATGTATGGAAGGTTGTTTACAAGCATGTAATTTTTATAGCTGCTTTATATTGCTATAAGCAAGACAGCTTTATGATGTAGGAATGTCGTAAAGTGTGGTATGGAAGATCTTAAAAAAATATGTGCTTTTTAGTGGTGGAGAAAAATGCTCTCTCTGGCTGAGAGCAGGGGATTGAGACATAACCTGTAAGATCCAACTCTTGACACTGAACATTGCAGCTCTATGAAAGGGACCTTACAAAAGTCCTTTGGTTTAATGCTTGCTCCTAAAACCCCCATCGTTTCCTCTGTATTCTAATGCAACCATAGTCCTGGTTATGAGCAAAGCTTTTTGATCCTACACAACTTTGATACAAATTTGATTTGTTTCCATAGCAATAGATCCTTGTGTTCTGAGTCCTGAAGATTTTTGAAATTATATGTACCCTTAGCACCCGCTGAAGCTTTGCAGCATAAAACATCTAAGCTGATGCTCTTATGTGTTTAATGTGGGTGAAAGGAAGGAGACCACAGGCTTCACTCACATATGCTACACGCTTTGTCTGAATTATTTTACAATAAAGTCTCAATCTTGCTGATGTTAAAAGATAAAAATTAAACAGCACAAACCAGTTCTATCCAACAACATGAACAGCTTTGCTTCTTTCACATAAAGTGATCAAAATAAATGAGTGAATTCCATATAAATTGAGAGGGAATAGTTATGCTGAATAACAATTAGCCTATTACCGACTAAGTAGGTAACACCAGGCACTGGGGCTGTTACAATCTGGGCTTATTTGCTTATGTTAAGGTGCATTTTAGCCTTAAGCTGTTCCACCCAATGTGTAAGTAGACTGAGATTTATGTCCTTATGTATGGATTCATTTCCACGTCGGCACATATTCATGTAATTCTACTTTCCTCTAAACACAACATCACCCCTAATGTCTAAGGAATATACATAAAGATAATGTCACTGAACCTTTCATTTGCTCTCTTGATGAAATGCTTTGACACTCTCTCTCTCCTCTCTCCCTCTGCTTAAATCCCCATGGAAGGCAGAATCTGCTCTTGCCCGCTGCTGGAGATTGCAATCACTGAGCAATTACTAATATGGGAAGAAAGTTTGTGCAAGGCAAGGGATCAGGTAACATTGCAGCACGGATTATATTATTGTACTAGCAGCAATGATCCCTGCTCTTAGAGATGAAAATGTGGTTTAATTTGTGTTGTGGTATTTAAATTTTCATTTTTCAGAATAAAAATCTCTGCACATGAAAATGTATCTTGCAGTAATGGAGGTATGGCAGTTAACCTGTCAGTTGAAAGTATGTAACCTTCCTTTTCTCCTTTTCATGACAAAGGTAATCTCATCTGAGGGCATTTATGTGAAGAAATAACAGCATGGCATGGTGAAACCACTGGCTCATTAATCCTGGCATCTACTTCCTGCAGGGCTTCTTGATTAGTTAGATTCATTCATCAGGTATTTCAGAATTTTCGATTTCTCACCACTGGCTAGGTTCACTGAGTTCAGGCTAAATTGAGCCAGAAGCAATGTTTATTAGTAATTTTATAATACAGACTTCTCTAATAATTCAGTACAAATATTTCATCTGAAATATATCCATTCACTCTAACACTTAAGGCAGCTTGCAGCTGTGTTCAGAAAAAACTGAGAGAACATGGTGATATGGCATGTATCTTCTAAATTATTAACAAGAGAGCTGATAACAAACTCATCTTAATTTCCAATGCTAGAATTAAGTTTCCTTTAATCCTGAAGCAAGCTCTGACAGGGACACGACCACTTCTTGCCTGCTGTTAAGGCTGAGCTCAGGGTGGTTTTTCTGGGAAGCATGGCTTTCAGCATAGAGGCAAAAGGGAGAACAAAGGAATCTTAGTTTTTCCCTCATGTATGTTATAAACAGGGAAAATCCAAATGCCACAGAAAGGAATGGGAGAGGAATCCTTGGAAAATGGCAACCTGTAAAGTCACAGATACGTCTCAACTATTTGGTAGCTGAAATAGAGTCATAGCTTGGACAGCAGAGACAAAGAAGCAAAGACCCAGATCCTGCAGCCTTTAAAGCCCATTCTGACCTGGCAGTGAATTCAGCAGATGCATGTGTGAACATTTGCAGGATTGGTGCTCAAAATTGCTCTGCCACTCCACTTTCTCACAGTGAAAAACTTGCTTTTCTGAAAGAGATAAGAAGACCACACATGAATAACATTCAAGTGCCTGACCCCAGTTACACCACATTGGCTCATCCAGCCATCAATGAGGTAAGAGCTGGGGCCTGAGAACGAGTTTGACTTCATGAGTGCATGTGATATACCCAAAATTTATTGGACAGCTGGCAGACATGTCTTAGAGAAGCAGATGAAGAACTCAGTGCATTTTAAACATCGTGGCTGCTTTTGAACATCATGGACCAAAAATTACGCATGCACTGATGGAATTGGGAGAGAAAACCAGAGGTAGTAGTGGTGGTGGAAGGGAACAGTAGGTACAAAAGTTTTAGTTTTCCACCTGATTGCCACATGAATAGCAGCAAGAGTCAAAGAGGATGATCTTGCCTGGGATGTGGTAGGGGATGCTGTTTGATTAACCAGCATCCTTGTGTTTAAGATATGCTTGAGGGGCATAATTAATAGTCATGTAAAGGCCTTCTGTGAGATTTACTTCTACTCTTCAGAGAAAAACTGGGAGAGGGTGTCTCCCTTCTCACGCTTCTCACAGCCAAGGCTCGTGCACAGATGAGTCTATCTCCCACCTCGGATGTGGTACAATGCTATGGGTGGGACATTGCCTCTCTTATTTGCCAATAAATTGTGTCTGTTTCAGCTTCTCCCATGACTGTCTTTGAGGCTCAAGAGTGCTGCTGCACATTTGTGTTGCATCATTCATCAATGCTAGTGCTTAAATACATTTTTCAGAGCTAAAATTATGTTTTTAGAGGCGTTGAAATCTGCTAGGGGAGAATCCCTCCCCAGGAACAATGAATACAGAAGCGTTTGTGCAGAATTTGCCTTTGGAGGTTATATAACAGTTCTGCAGAGATCCTTACCCTCCTTCGAAGGTCGAGAGGGAAAATGCAGAATATGCTTAATACACTGTCTCTGAGGGTGACGTTCTCTCCTGACCCCCATAGACAGTTTGTGCCTTGGAGTATGAAGTTTGATTAGCCTTTTCTTGCAGCACTGGAAGCATCATGGTAGTGATCCAAAAAGTACTTTGGGAAAAAACAAACTATGGACTTTCTTTCACTGACCTCCCGCTACAGTGAATTTCATAAGCTGACAATGCACCCTGTAAGGACACATTTCTTTTTTACTGGTTTCAATTTATTGCCCTTTAATATAATTTAAGTGGCAGCTATGATTCCCTGTGGCTCCTTTACAAGATTTTAAGGTTTATTTTTTTTCTAACTTTTTAAAGAGCAGTTCAGAATCGCTATAAGCATCCTCCCCTGCTTTTGGTGTCTAATAATTAAGAGGGAGTACCAGTCCCCATTTCAAAGCATAAACATTAGTTTATAATGAAATTTCTATGTACTGGAAGGCTGTGAGTTTGAGCTTCCTGCCTTATACCAAAGCCCAGGAAAACTTGATTTGATTGTAACACCAAGACTTCCCATGCCATTGAATCTGCAGGATTTGGGGGTGCCACAATCACAGTCCATGTGAGTCAAGGTACACTGGGACAGCAGAAGACTTGTGAAGAAGGCTTGGAGTGGTCGAGCTGTTTGCCATGGCTAAACCATTATAGGGTACAATATAGCACTTTCCACTGTCCCCTGGGCCTTTGGGAACAGGGTGCACTCCACCCAGGGAGTCCCTGGGAAGGAATATGCTCTCATTTCAGTAATATCACCCAGCTTACAGGCTGGGAGGTATCCACTGAGTTCAGATTTAAAAACAAGTGTAGAAAGGTATTTCAGCCTCTACACGGCTACAAAATGTCACCAGAAATTAACCAGCTTTGCTCTTTCAACTGGAGAACAAAATGAGGAGTCTACAGAAGGTCAGACATATAAAAATGCATTGAAATGAAAAGGGATGAATATTAAATTACTAAATAAAGAATTATACTTGGTACAGTTTGTGGCTCTAATCTTTTTGTCTATTTTAAGCACTAATTAACACCCACAACTGTATTTGTTGTCAGCTTGTGTTCTTCAGGTCTTGGTAGCAAATAAATGACTCATACTTATTCCTTACATTTTAATTACTGTAAGAAATACTTGAAGATAATTCCACTATATTTTATATTATTGTCACTTTGTCCTTTCTGCTTTTACTGCTCTGCAACTTTAAGCTCGTGTTTGCTCAAACTGTGACTGGACAGATCCCTGTCAGTGTGGGGAATGCTGGGCTCTGGGGGGATCCTGGCTAGGCAGCAACAGCTACAATGGAGGTGTTTTGTAAAGGATACAGGACCTAGTGTTATTAGCTAATTGCTCTGTCCTGTCTTCATATCTCACACAGGAAGCTGCTGCCTTTGACCCACTCATCACGTGCTTTGTATCCTCACTTAAATCAGATCTTTCTCATTTCAGTTGATGATGATTCTTATTCTGTCTACAATAAATTGCTCCAACAGTCATTTATTCATTATCACCTTCTTTCTTGGTCTCTTCAGTAGGGTAAATCTATAGATTTCATTAACGAATTCTATAGTTAATCAATTTCACCCAAACCATAAAGCCAGCCTGTTGCTTGTTGATGCCTTCTATACACTTCCTCCTTAATGTTGTAACTCTGACAGCAGCTGGTTACACCATTACCTACTATACAAAATCATCCAGTGGTGCAGGTATTGGTTTGAAAAGCATTTATGTGTTGTGGTGCCCAAGTCTCCTCTTCAGAGTAATGTAGGCTGCCAAATTTCATCAGTTTTAATGCTCTTATTACTTTCTGTAGCTTCTTATCAAACTCCACAACTAGTTCATGACTTTGTTCTTTATCAGATGATGTCCTCCCTACTTGCTCTATTGATAATCTATATGAATACATAAATCTTTGCACTGTTCTGTCTCTGGCCACTTTTAACGTTGCAGTTGTCCAGTCATTCCAGATGTGCTCTTTCTACCAAGCCACCAAGTCCCATCTCATGTTTAAATATAATTTTAATCCTTATATTTTGCCTCCAACTTCAGAATGAGCAACCAATGCAAAGCACAGCAACTGTGCTGTGCACAGCAACACACAACTGTGAGAGTTGCTACGGGAAAATCAACTCTACCTCAGCCAGACCCAGTACAGACCCAAAGCAGTTCATGACTTGCTATGTGAAAAATTATCCAGCAGCTACTCCTGCTTTCACTGCTGCCTCTAGGATTTTGACACATCACATACTTTTGTGACTACCTGTGTGAATCATTCCAGGTGAAAAGCAATTTGGAGCACAATTCCTATGTCTTTTGCCTTCACCTTTGGTTGTCATCATAGGTGCCACTCAACTGATGGTAGCACTGAACCTCCATGAAATGACTTTGATATATCTAGGTTACATCTAGGTCTTCCCATTTCCAAATTGGCAGAAAAAATTCAAACCATCTGGCACCTGACTCATCAGCAAATTGTTTAGTGGCAAAAGCCTTCCTCCTTCTACTTACTCAGGGCAATTTTAATTGGTCCTGCCTCATCTCAGAGTCTATGCAGCAGTGGAAAATCCCAAAGATGTCTTGTTTGCCTCAGCACATTCTCTGGAGGCTCCCAGGGAAGCAGCTTGACTGGCAAAGGCAGTCAGAGTCCCACCTGCGCTCTGGTTGAGACGTGCTGGCCAGAGTAGCTGTGCATGGGCCTGGCCACTGCTCCCACTGATTCTGAGACACTAACATTGCCAGCAAGTACCTCCATGGGATGCCTCTGTTTTCCTCTGAGTCTGCCCTGCCATGTGCAAAAAAGCAACACATGAAATTTTCTCTCTGCTTTCCTGTGGAGGAATATCCACAATGCAACATGCTGCACTTAAGCACAGACAGCTGGCATACTGCTTTGACTGTTCTGCTTTGCAGCATTATCCTACAGAACAAGTGGCTCTCACTTACCATGGCTTTACCAAGGATTACAGCAGCACTCCTACATTTGCTAAAGGTGAGTTTGCCTTTGCACAAATTCACACTTTATTTGGGTGCCTGCATCAATTCAGTTGGGGTTGATTTTTGAGGCAGTGGTTGCTGAAGTTCTTCAAGCCAGGGTTGTTGATGCCCAGGCTCTCTGAATGTTAGATTCTCAGAGAATCAGAGTATCAGATTGTAACATGAGTCACTGGACCCTGGAAGCATGTAGAAAATCCTCAGATACTTTTAAGTTCATTCTTATGAGCTGAATTTAACCTTTTTTGGCAGTTTATAATCTTTTGGGTAGAGGACATTAGGCACAAGAGGTGGGCAACTGCTTTCACAGCAGGGTAAGGAGAACCCATTCCTCACAATTGCCTAGGTGGGGGACCAGGCTGCAGCAGCTTTGCTCACAGCAGTTTAGGTACCACAGCACACTCAAATGTCCTGTATTTCACCAGTATCCCTGCACTCACTCAGGCTGTATCTCTGAGGACTCTAAGAAGTGACAAGTATAAGCCAATAGGAAGTAAAAAACACCGGGTTTATGATGAATTTAGGTTTTCTATAGATGGCTGGGTGTTACTCAAGCACTGCTGCAGGACTTTGTCTTGCCTGTTGGAGGGTTTGGAGTCCAAAATGCAATCCCTGACATGATTCACTGGCCTGACATGATACACTGGAGTTGTATTTGGCGAGTAATAATATCAATTGCAGAATCCTACTATGGTTTATTTACTGGTCATATTAGCATGTGAGCTGATTCACACTGCCACAGAAAACCCTTGCTTGCATATGAATGTTATTATGCTATCAACTGCTTCTGATATCTCACAGATTTTTTTTCTATTTTCTCCCTCCTAATCCATTTTTTTTGGCCAACAACCCTGCTTCAATGCCAGCATCTGCCTTTCTAATAATGTAACTATTTACTGCATCATTGTGCTCTACTTTCATTTCATGTTGTCACACTCTCCATGACAATATTTGAAAATTGTCAAAACCCTCAGTGAGAAATTTGTACCAGAGGGAAAATGAGAAACACAAATGGTGCAGCCTGGTTATCATGAAAAGGCACAGAGGCTGTCATCATGCCGTGCCTCTCTTGTGTGACCTCCTTCTGGACTCAGGCTGAGACACTCAGACTGCCTCAGAAAAGCTGATGTTTAGTTTATTTTTGGTGTGCTTTCACTATAAATGCTCCGAGTCCCTCTGGACAGCTCTGCACTGTGTTTACATCAACATTCTTTGTGTTCTTCAGTCAACAGAGCTCACTACTTTCTCCAGCTACAAAAGCCTATGCAGCAATCAGTGAATCATTATTAAAACAGGAATTGCTTGTACTGAGTTCTATATTTAGGACTGAGTAAGCCTGACTTAGGCTACGAGACATAAACTGAAGCAAATGTGCTGGATAAAGGAGAAGCAAAAGTAACTGAGTGAATATGCTTGTTATCAACAGGCATCAAATGTTTTCCTGAGCTCAGTCCCCAAGCAACTCTACCTGTATCTCTCACTGTTGCCCTCAGGAAAAAAGGGATCTCTGGGTTTGCCTTGCCAAAGCCCTCCCATTGTGTGGCTGCTGCAGACTGCAGCAGCCCAGGACATGCTACACTCATCCTGCTCACAGCAGGGACAAAGAGGCGCTTTGGGAAGAATGGTACATTTGGGCAAACAAGTGTTTGGGACAGGGTGGCTACACACGATGTATGTTGTGCTCTATTTTCATACTGTTTTTCAGCTGCCATCATATGTGCCCCAGAACTCCACCGAAGTTACCTGTGAGCCAGGTGGTGATTGTCAAGCTGCTCAGCTGCCCCAGCACAAGGGGATGTGCCAGGCACCCACACAGCTCCTGCCTCCCCCAGTGGCTGCACATATCTCTATCTCCATGAGCACACTTCAGCTGGAATGGAAGCACTGGTGTCATCCCAGTCCATTCACACTCCAGACATCAGAAACACTTCTCTTCAGGTGTTACACCAGAGTCCTCCGCTGCATAGGTGGGCATTAACAAGCTGCTGATGAAGATGATCCCACAGAAGGATGCAGCTCAACCATTGCCAGGCTGGCTGACACTTGACAGTGTCTAGTTCTCTGGTCAGCTTGTTTGTAGAAATGTACTATCCATTTTTCATTAGGTGCTGTGCTAGTAGTACATAGACACCTCATCTGTAGCTTATGGAATAAGCAGTCTCAAATCAAGAGATACAGAGGTCTACTCTGTAACCAGAGTTTAAGAGTGACTCAGACAGACTGTTCCTCAGCTGTCCTAAACCTTCTGGGTAGAACAAGGTCATTTATTTCTGGAATCAACATTGAAAGGAGGCCTATCTGCAGTTAAAAAAAAATATTTGTAGTAGTACACACTTAAGAGTCTCTCTTCTCAATAAAGAAACCAAATGCAAAACAGTACTTGAAAAACAAAATATCACTCTAGGCTTATAAGGCACAGAACTGCAGGATGTCTGCATGTCTTACACCGTGTAATAAACACGATATCATGTCAAGCTTTATTTCCTGTGGTTTGAAAACCCACATATGAATTTATGTATCATCCCATATATGACAGGGTTGTATAGAGGACTCTTCCCAATGGTGATGAGATAAACATATACTACTAAAAACCAGCACATACACACAAATCCAAACAGAAATACACATTGAGGTACCATAATTTTCAGTCAAAGCAATTACCAGAATGTTTTTGGAATAAAGCCGTTTTTTTGGAATAAAGCCTATTTTCCCAGTTTTGTTTGGCTAGTCCAATGAGGCTACAAAATATCACCAAGTATCAAGGATGTGAAGTCAAAAAGCTTTTTTCAGCTCAGCCGTACTGAATGGCAATTACGTATTCTGAACAATCATACAACTTCTTTAATCAAATGAGGTAATATGAAATTGGCTAGATTTTCCTCAATACTTCCAACTTCAGTGAAAAATACAATAATTAAACTCTCGGTACAATGACTTTCAAACCTCTGTGCACTCTCAGCCCCCTCTCTTCTTCTCTTTCTGGATAATAAATCCTTATGAAAGCTGCCACCACGACTGAGACAGGTTGTGAAATTGTTTAATAATGTTGACTCAAGCAGTGACATAATTTGGAGACTCTTGCTTTTCTTGCAACATTTTTAAAGTCAACTGGAATCTGGCGGATGTTACAGAGCAGTCAGAGCCCACTGCAGCAGGAAGGAAGGTGGTTGCTGCAAGGGGAGCTCTATATTCCCCACAGGGATTGAGGTGAGCCAGTTTTAGGGGAGGAAACCCCAGCTTGTCCTCTTTGTCCTTCCCTGGTGGCCTGTTTTACAAGCACTTCTTTGAAACATTTCTCTTGGAGAGGGACAGACAAGTTAATGCCTCATATTTTGAAGGCCAGGGAAGGTGCCTAAGCAACTTTTGTCTCCCCAAGCAAAACATTTTAATATGCCTGGAGAATAAAAAGCCCCAGCTGGAAAGCAAACCCCGGAGCCAATTGCTTTCCCATTCTGAGATGATCCTGCTGCATCAGGTCCTGGCTACTTTCTGAACGTGTGTGGGGTTGCCAGTCAGATTCTAGGAACATCTGCTTTAAAAAACTGATAGTTTCATCAGGAAAACACAAATCTATTTTAAGAAAATGAAAAAAAACCTGCCTGTGAGGTTTATTCCCATTGTCACACATCTTCATCTGCAAATAACAGTAGCCTAACTCCAGTGAAAATTATCAGGCAGTATGCTGGGGAAAAGATCTCTTTCGTTGCTCCTTGTGTGGGAGGTGTTGTAAGTTGGAGCATCATGGTTCCAGTGTGAGAACCACACCACATTTCAAAAGGCAGTTCAACCCCAGGAAAATGTTGTAAAATAATAACAAACCTCCCAAATAGGGTGTTGTTTTAGAATTATGTATCTAAGAAACTTGAACATTATGTGTTTGAGTGGATGTAAAATGTCTGTCTCTCAAAATCTAGGCTGGAATTCTAAGGATGCCATGGAAAGAAAAAAAAAATTACTAGCTCTAGTAACAGATGTGAAATTACATTAGATAAATATAATCATTAGTTTCAGTCTCACCCTGGTTAATTTGTTTGTGGAAATGTGCAACCCATTATTCATTAGGTAATTTTTCACACATTGATTAGAAAGCCATGTCGAATTGTGACCCAGCACATTGGGGTTTGCCTATCTTGCAGTGAACTATATCGCTTACAATAGTGGAAATGGGGGACAAAATGTTTATCTCAGGCTGATTTTGTGCCAATAAGTAAAGTAAATCAATAGCCAGTGAAGTGTGAACGACATTTCTCTGCTGTATAATATGGTTTTGGGGGCAATTTGACATGCTACAAGGGGAAACAAGGGTCTTGAACAGAAAGGTAATAAAAGCAAATCATGCTGGTAACTGTTACTGAAGTCTTGTGTTTTTCTCTACATGGGCAGCTTTAAGATGAGAAATATAATGCATGTAGTAGTCCAAAAACACTGAGACAGTCCCCAGATTTGTAAACACTGGAGATCAAATCCAGATGTGGTTGAGAGAGGCTCATGTCTCTGGACTGGATGAGGACTCCATGTTTAGGCAGGCCCCTGGGCTGTGCTGACAGTGCCATCACTTCCCCGACAGCACTTGCCTCTACTGACATCTTCCTTCTGGCAGCTTCCTGTCTAGGGGGTTAAATTCCAAGGCTATAAATAGTTTTGCGTCAAGTGACAGAAGCAGTATTCCCACATCCCCACAAGACTGCTGCAGCATGCATGCAGCTTCTTTTAAATGGCATTTGATACTAGTGTAAACCAGTGGAACCTCATCAGCTTCAGTTTATCAGTTTGCACAGCAAAGAAGCTGACCAGCAGACCTTCCTACTGTAGCTTTGGTATTTTGCCTTTGCAAATTGCAGATAAGTTTAAAAAGGCAAGTAAGGGAGAGTGATGTATTTATGGTTGGTGCTATCAGGTCTGTCTTTTATATCCCTGCACAATTTATTCTTCCCAAAATATAGTTTGGGCAACACAGGTACACGACTAGTGATTTTACGTGTTGGCATTTCTGTTGCATCACCTGCAATGCCCCACCCAGACCATCATAGCCTTTGCAGCAGTCTAAGGTAAAATACAATAATAAACTTGGCCTGGAGAAGAAGCAGTGTAACCCACCCAGCCAGCCTGGGATAGCAACCTTTGGGCACTCCTGTGCCCATGACAGCCATAACAATGAATTTTGGCCAGAAAAAGCAGCTATGGAGAAGTTGTTCCTCTATAAACAAAAAAAGAATTAGTGCTTTCTAGTTCCTCTCATCCCCATCACCTCAGTCTTGGGGATGGAAAGTCTATTCAGGGCCCGGGCCAAGCTGGCAGAAAAACTGCTGCAGTAATGAGGTCTTTTTGCCCAAGTGCTAAGTAGTTTAAGGGAAGGCAAGGTGTTTGAGCAGAAGATTGCAGGAGGGAGACAGGTTGCTCTAGAGAAGCCCTTCAAATTGAGAAGCAGACAATCCTATTTTCCTCAGGGTGCTGGAAGTGGTGTATGGCACAGCCCCTCTGAGGATGGCTGTATGAGCGCCTGCCTACCACAGAGGGGGCAAAAAACCACATTTGTTTCTATCCAGAAGTAAAGATCCTTCAATCAAATCACTCTGCCTGCAGGAATTAGAAAGGCTCAGCCCCTGATTTATTAAAAAAAAAAATAAAAATGACATAATTAAAAAATGCATCTTAATATCACTCAAAATTGCCTGTTAATGCTGCAGTTGGGTTTTCACAGAAATAAAATCAAATTGCCTGAAAGAGACCTGAAAGTCTGAAAAATAATAGAACACCACCTCTATTAAACTCACAGGATTCTCTTCTAACACCAAAGGGGCAAAAGAAATATATATATCTGTCAATTTATAAGGTACCTCTGCCTGGCATTTTAAGCCTCAGATGTGTTCTTTAAAACACAAATTAAAATAACTTGCGTTTTTCCACACAATGCATACTGCATTAAGGCAATTAACATTTAATTAACAGCAGGTTTTCCTCGGCAGGTCAGATTGCGAAGGGCTCACTGTTGTTGCCATAGAAAGTGGCTGGGCTATTTGGTTTCCAGAAAAGGAACAGCTGTTTTTGAGCCCTGACAATCTGAAACCATCCTGGGTAGTCCATAAGGCTCAAAAGGACAAGGAAAGCAGGAGGAGGTGCCTGACAGTGGTGTCACAGAGACCATCTCAGGCTGTTGGAGAATGTCATCTGCTTTATAAATCAGTGTGCTGTTGTTAGGGTATGTTTTTAATTGAGCTGACAGTAGAGCTTTAAGACTCCTGTATACACTCAGTGAGCTAATTTAACTGTTTTCCTGTGATATGCTTTTTAATTGGGTGAGCAGAGCAGTGCAATTATTTCTCACACTTTTGCTTTTCATCTATCCTTTTTTTTTTTCCTCTTCTTTCCAGATTATTCACTCTTTCTCTGGTAGCCATTTGAGGCTCGCTGTGAATATTATCCCAGGATACATAGATGTACAAATTTCATTAAGAAGTCACATTGTTGCTCTGAATTGAAAGCTGCTATCAAGATGGTGCAAAAAGCATTTGTAAAGGGATCTTTAAAAAGGACAGAAATACTTAAATGAAGATAAGCTAGATGTAGTGAATCTATAATAACACGGACTAAGATCTCCTGGGGAAAATGGAAAAAACCCAACAAACCTAAACCAAACAATCTCAAAGAGAACTTGGGAGAGCGTGGGAGCTCCCAGAAGGTGGTGGAGTTTGTCTTTTCTCCTCAGTATGTGTAAGACAAGGCTCTAAATCATAACATCGAGAAATGCAATAGCAACAACAACCAACTGTCATTTTCAATAGTACAATTGAAGGCTTCATGTTGGGGAAGGAGGTTATCCTGGTATGTTCCTAGGCTTTGGTAATTGCATGCAGAACTGTTCTTACAGCTCAGGGCAGTCTGAGAGAGAATGATTCAGACTAAAAAACATTCACAAATGGTTTTGGCTGTGGCTTTATTCCTCATTTATTTCCAGAGGAGAAAAACAGAACAGCTTTCCTTGTTTTGGTAAAAGACTTTTACCATCAAAAGTAGTCCATCTGTCCTGGTAAATCCATTAATTCCTATACCTCCATATGTTTGATAGAGAGACTGGATAGGAGAACTGTGCACGGACAGAACTCAGGGAAAATGTGACCCCAGGAATAATATATACATATGAATATATTATATGTATACTCCCAGCAAAGGGTGTGAAATTGGATGGCCATTTAAAAATTTGACTGTGTGGATTCTGCTCCTCAGATTATGGAGGAGACAAAGAGACACAAAATACATGAAGAAACTAATCTGCTGGTGGCACAGCCTACCCCAGCTGGGCTCTTCAATGCTGTTAGGCAGCACCATGAGCACACTGGCCCAGGGAGCCAAAGGCACCTGTCTTAGATAAATCCAGATGGGAAACCCAGAGATGGAAAGAAGCTGGTGATCTCTGCCTTTCTGTGTTAATTACAGGAGCTGCAGAGAAGACCTAAACCCAGAGTGTGTGGATCCTTTTGGATTGCTCCTCCTTGGGAGCTCTGAGGAGCACTGCAATGCCATGGGGTCCAGAGGAGCAGCTGAGAGTAAGGGCTGGAGCATTACTGCATTCCTGGAAGATCTCCAGCTCCTCTCTCTCTGCCTGGGTGGTTCTGTTTGGTGAAAAATACTTCAATAAAGTAAAGGAGGAGCAAAGTNGTGGCGTTTTCTCTGAGTGCCAGTGTGACTGCCTTCAAGGATTGGGCTCTCAAACCATGCAAGGTGTACAATGAAGAGAGGGGGACACAATAGTTTATTTTGGTTTGTTGCTGGGGGTAACTGAAAGAAAGTGGGATCCTGTCTTCTTGGAAAATCAGTGCAGAGTCGGCAGAGACAAGAGTATGGAGCCATAGCTCTCCAATGCTCAGTTAGAGTGTGGACTAGTGCAAGGAAAATATCTTTGATTGCTGTTTGGACAGGGCAAATCATGCCAAAACTTCCCCTGTCCAAGGAGGAGCAGGATCATGGAATTAAGATTCCTGATAGTTAAGGTTATTTTGTGACTTCCTTTCTCCCAGATCAGAGCAGCACAGGACCTTATGACAGCCCCATAAGATGTATTCTCTCCTGGGGGTGAACCACGGCAAAAAGAGCAAACTGCTTCTGGTCAGCTACTGAGCTTGCTGTGCAGGGCCCAGATGCTATAAATTGGTTGCCATGCCTTGTCTCCCACCCTCCCATTTTTCTTTTGTTTCACTGTTATTATAAAAAATTGGTAGATGGCTAATATTACAAGTCCAGGGCAAAACTACTCATACGTTTAGTGTAAGGACATTTAAATATTTAAAGCAGATGGTTCCCAATGACCTTACATGTCTCCTTTATAAATGTATGTACTGTCTTATAGAACCATCTGCATCCCAATATGCAGCTCATATGTTTCCAAGTGTTTCCTCGTTAACCGGCAGAAAACTTCATCTTCCATCTGACGTGAGATAAAGGTTCAAGCTCAGTTACAGTCGTGCACATCAGCACTCCAGGTGGGAGCATTTGCCCCAGGGCAGTGAGGTGTTGGAGCCTTGCACTTTGGGTTCCAGGTGAGTCAACCTGCTAGAATTTGGAGGATGCCAGCAAGCTTCCACACATAACCTGAGCCTGGGAAGTCCAACAAATAATTTGCAAAAGCCTAGCCACTGACAGGCATACATCTTGCCTGATGCACCTTCATCACCTCAGCAAGGCTATCTGTGAAATGCAAAGCAGTGCAGAGCAATGCATGATTTCCTATGCCCCTACATCAGCCTTGCTCCCCGCTCTTTTCTTGTACAGAAGAGCAGAGCTAAACTAGTAAAAGCAATTTTCCATTCTCCGAGAGACCCAGGGGAAATGAGCTCTGATCTTGTGCTCGTCTCACACTCCCTTGATTCCCTCAACTGGCAGCTTTCCTGTGCTAGTCTCCACTGTGCAGAGCTTCTCTGTCATTAGAGCAGTATGGTTGCCTCACTCCTTTCAAAGAAAAATCCTTTAATTTTTAGGACTCGTTCTGTGACTGGCTGTGTGCTACCTGCATTTTTTTTTTTTTGGTAGGAAATAATCTAAAAGAATTGTTCATAAAAAGTATATAAGTGGCAGGTAGATGGGAAGTGGCATGCCTCTAATTTAAATTTCGATTAGAAAAAAATACAGAAATGTATTACATGAGGTACTGCTAAGAGTTGTATGGAATATTGTGTTTTAAGACCTACAGTAGATCTATGTCGGTGCCTGTGAAAGAGAGGATAATTAGTGCCCGTACTCTCAGTCATATCAGACTAAAGGTAATGGGGTGTNATGTCTTTAAAATCAAGTCAAAGCATTCGCCTTAGATTCTTCAGTTTAAGAAATAACATTGAGTGATGATCTCTTAAAGTCAAACGGGAAAAAATATGTACATAGAAAAACCCCTTAAACCAGTTTTATTAGCATTGTGTCACTCCAAGGCAGTCTACATGCCTATGCAAATCCTGCCTCCTTCATTTGTGCTCCCCTCTATATGTTTAGCCTAAAAGGGGGAAAATTTGTGGATGGAGGAGGCAAGCAAAAAAAGCACAGCATTTATTTTCAAGAGAAACATGCATTTAGAATATCCTTTGCTCTCTTGTCTGAATAAAAGAGCAAACTGTGGAGAAGAGCAACAAATATGAGTAAAGGAATGGAAAGAATGACTTAAAAAAAGGGTTAAACCCCCAAAATATATGAAGCTTGACTGCACAAGGGGAGGATAAGATGGCAAGCTACAAATGTTTGAAGGGTACAGCTATCAAATGAGAGGGGGAAAGTTATTTAGGCTGACAGAAGAGATATAAGTAGGACTAATATGATGAAGTTAACAAACAAAAAATTTAGGTTAAGAAACAAGAAAAGCTTCCTGAGAGCAAAATACATAATACAGCTCTGGAGCAATTTCTCATGGGAAGCAGAGAAGCTCAATCACATGAAGCCCTATGCATTTAAAACTAAATTGAAAAAGCATTAGAAAATATAATGAGAATAAAATACAAGGCACTTTTCTGTGCGCTGCAGTCTGGGGTGCATCACTGGGGTTTCTCCTCTGCCCTCTGTTTCCAGTTTTTTCTGGTTCTTTGCTAACAGAAAGTGCCATTTGTACTTTCTAGAAAAGTAACTAACACAGCAAGGGTAAATTTGGGAGTCAGTCTATTAGCATAAATTACACTATATATCTACAAGATAATAAGGGCATAGCAAAGACACATTGTACTAATACTGCATGCAATTCTGAGTGCACTTCTGAACATACCTCATTTTTTGGTTTGCAGTCTTGGGCACCTCCATTTCGAGAATTTGGCCCTAGTTAAGTGCATAAACTGGTGCCTTTGCAGTCTCTGGCAAGAATTAAATGAGCTGTGTTTGGCACTGTATGGTCCATAGGTAAAGTGAAAGACTCGGCTAACACCAGGTGTGGAGCATCCACAGTTCCTATGGGTTTGAACAGGGAGACGTAGTGCTCAGCTCCCGTTGGTGGCAGAGCTTCCCATGGCTTTTGGGTCAGTGTCTGGTTTTCCACAGGTCTGCAGAAATTCAAGTCCAGCAACTTGAGCTTGGCATGGCAGGCAAACATTTTGCAGGAGTAGAAAGTGTGAGCAGGAGTGCAGGACACTACAGTGGACTAAACTGGTGTCCTTTTGCTTTTGGGTGCCAGAAAGGAGCTGCATAAATCATTCTAGTTCCCTTGGGTTAATATGTTTTTCAACTGACCTATCTAGGGCACAGACTGGCCCAGTGGTGATATTGTATAAGGACAGGTAGGACACTCAACTCTTTAACACACAGACAGTGAACGCCTGCACCCAGAGAGAATACACAATTAAGGCATCCTGATTAATCTGATACCACAGAACAGACATACAACAGGGAGTAGGCATATCCTGAAAGAGGTAAGGAGTAATTTCCTACCTATGCAAATGTACACCATGTACTTTTAAGTTCCAACTTCAGCTTGCACTGTTGCCACCTATTCTACAATTGCCACACGAAAATATGAGCTTCTACCTGCAAACTATTGTTAGGAGGTTTAGTTACACTAGCATCATAATTTGTCTTTTTCACCATTTCAGAAGGTGTGGTGCCTTGGTCTTAGAAGATTATGGTTTTTCCTTCACACAAATCTTCTCCAACTTGGCTGAAAATAGTTTGATGTGAAAAAGGGATTATCTCAGAGGTGTTTGTCTTTATGTAAACACAAACAAATGATTTGGTAACCTGCAGGCTCTACCAAGAAAAGTGTTTATGATTAATTTTGAAATCACAGGAAACACCTCGTGTGTCAGATAACCCTCTTCTTCAGAGTTTTTTGTGACAGTGACCATCAGACGCATGTGTAGGCATTTGTGATGAGGAAGCTCAGTGTTTTCCTACATTGCCCTGGTCTTCCACAGAAATAATTTTTGTTCACCCTGAGAATTTAGTTTTGTTAAAACCAGTCTCTGCAATCCTTAGAGAAACAGAAGAAATGCCCAAAAGCCTCCCGACTTCAGCATTTGTCAGATCTCTCTTTCCTGCACTAGGACCGCAGGACTGCTCCATAACTACTCTGTATGCCAAGCTGAGCTAACAGCACTCCCTGCATTTGATGTTTGCTCCAGGAAGGCAGACTGAAAAATATTTTGCATTTGTTTAGAAAGCAACAGTATCTCTTCAATGCGGAATGCAGAGTGAAAGCTGCCCTCGTGTGTTAGCATGAAAAACATTTATCAGATGTTTGGTGAAATTTCAGTGTGTGCTTGCTTTACCTCAAAAACATTCTATAAATATGAATTTAAAATAGTTTTATGAAAATTACCTTCCTAACTGTGGAAGTGTTTAGGAGACCCACAATGAGCCACAATACTGCCATGCCAGAGCCTGTGCCAATAGAGAACGATGACGCCTGTGCGGAGGAGTTCACACTCTTTACAGGTGAGAGAGCTAAATGATATTTGCATTGCGTTTACTGCACAGGGTTGAAAACTCTGGGCTAATTCTTGCTGGCATCAGGTTTGGCAAAGGTAAGTCAAATCCCCAACAATCTGCAAAAGCAGGGGAAATACCAATTCAGGTTCTACACTCTGTGTGGAGGCACAGCACTTCACAGGAGACTGCAAGGAGAACAGCTCCTCTGTGATCACGCACAGCTCCACATTACAGGCATCTTCCTCACTCTGCCACAACTCATTTCAGTAAAGCAAGGTATTTCTGCACAGAAGCACCCTTTGTAGTAAACTTTCAGACCATTACACAGTTTCACACAGGGCATCTTTGAAAATAAATTGCTCTTCATACTCTACTTTGTGGCTTTCTCTACTTACGCTCCCCCACCCCCTCCAAAATTCAGGGGAATTCCAGAACATTTTGCAATTAGCTAAGGATTATATTTCCTTATTTTTATTAATTTTATGTAAAGTGGGATTTATCAGTGGAGCATTCATTGACACTGACTTCAATTTATTCTGATGAAACTGACTGACATCTGTGTGTGCTGTTCATCAGTCATAATTTAAACCATTCTTAATTGCATTAAATGTAAATTAAGACATTCAATTTCAGCCATTATTTTTCATAAAACACTGTGAACTGAATTTTAGTGGGTCACGAGATCTTACATTCAAAATAAATAGGGTAAATTTGAAACTTACCATTGATGTTCATATTTCACCCTTTGTCGGCTGTATTTCTTTTGTAGCTTACTAGATTGGAACAATTAATTTTCTCTCTGAAGGGAACATGAACGGCTAAAGATGATGTAGCTGAGTTTTTTAACAAATTACTTTATCATTTCTAGAGCTTGCTTGTTACTACAATATATTAAATATATTAAGAGAAAACGCAATTAACCTTTCATCTAAACCAAATGACAAATTAAAACAGAAAATGTAAACCATGCCAGAATCAGCCCTCTGATTCTGAATTCAGAAAGCTATGCCACTGGATTTATTTGCTGAGCTTCCTCAAGGAGGTTTTGCAAAGAAAAATCTGTTCAGCAATGAGGGCTTTGGTCAGCTAATACTGGAAATAAAGGGAGGACATGAAAGGCTGTCTTTGCTATAAAGGAGAATGGCGCTCCATGAGTGGATTGGGACACTGTCCGGGAAAGGTCGGGTATCTCATTTTTGGAAGTTAAGACCAAAGCTCTTCTTTAATCCAGTGGCTCTGGTCTCAGATATCTGGCACAGCAACACGCAAAACCCAATGGTGAGGAGGTGATTTTTTAAAATTGTGTATGTTTTGCTCCATAATGAGGGATGAACTGAATACTGTGGCTTAATGGAGAGAATGTCCAGGCCAAGCTAACTCCTTTTCTGAGTGCAGCAGTACAGCATGTCCCCAGCCTAACTTAACGACCTTGGCTCACGGCAGGGAAAGGTGCAGTTGCCCGTGGAGCAGCCCTGCCTAGCCCAGCTGTGCTGGAGGGGGCAACCCTGATTCGAGAGGCAGCTTGTGTCCATGGGGCTCGCCCTGAAAGGAGTTAGGATGCTGAATCCTGGTACCTGGGCTGCTGAACTGGTTAGCAGTGTGGGGTTCTTAAGGAAAGGCTGGATGGGCTCTTTCTCTGGTTCCTTGCTGTGGGTTTGGATGCTCAGTTACCTGCCTGTTTGCTGCTTTACATCACAGGACTGCTGGTCTGGGAATGGGTGGCTCATTGGTGTAAATGGGTGTCCACAGTGGTTTAAACCAAATGATATACCCATTTGAGAAATCTTTCCAGCTCAGCAGTAGCACCTGCCTTGTCACTCCCCTAGACCATTCCCTAGAGTGTGCTGGTGCGATGCAATGCTGAACCCATCTGGAGCCAGCTTTCCTCCCAGCCCACTGCTAAGGATGTCCCTGTTACATGGCTAAAGCTCTGGTGTGCCCCGGATCAGAGATCTGCTCTGGTATTCACTCTTACAATTCACTGAATAAAGGCTACTCTTTTGGCTACAGCTCCTAAGGAATATATGCAAAAGTTGGCCAACAAAGGAAGGACCACAGGCCTACCCTGACATGTAGGAAAAAATTATAAATATTACCTACGACATTTCCATTTCCATGCCAGTTCAAGTCCAGGAGAATAAAGTGTTGCAATACGTCTGGAGATGGGTAGTGATGCAATCATTCTCCCAGTTTCTTTCTATTAATATATGTCTCTTACTCATTTTTAAAGATAGACTAAATGAGAGTACTGAATATAAATGGCCTTTGTAAGTCATTGAGGTCAGTGAAGCATGTCATTGTTTGCAACTTGAATCCCATGAAAGCACTGGCTGGCTGAGAGGCACAGTATACACTTTTTTTTTCTCATAAATAAAAACCACAAACAATATTCAGTATGTTTAATGATAATTATAAAAGAATACTGTGTACAATAAGTTTCCAAAGCCAGAACTAGTCATGAGTGCTTAATAATGTGACCTTACAGTGTCATCTTTAGCGTACGTGATGCCTATATGCCAGCAATGTATAAATTATTTCTCGGGCTGTACGTTAGCAAACATTTGATTATGATTTATTTTGGGGTTCTCTGAAAGATGAAGTAAGTTCTTTAATATTAGCATTACTAATGATTTTAATGAGGCATTAAAATGTTGCAGTATTGTAGGAACATTTTTCTTTTTTAATATTATTTCATTAATAGTTTACATGAATGTTAATGTTAAATTGATTATGGAACCTGAAAGAGTAATCCACAAAATGTCAAAGTGCCATTAGCACAGTGAAAGAGCCCTCCAAAGGCAGGGATCTGGTAAGAGCTAATGAGATATCTTGCACCACATAACACTGAAGCAGCTTTTTCTAAAATTAAGTCTGAAAATTAGGTTTTAATATCCTTCACTTTGGGACTCTCCAGCCATTTGAGCGACTGAATGTTCAGCCTCATGCACACAAAAAGACAGATCAGGCCACGGGCCCAGAGATTCCCTCGGAATTTGGTCTTATGTATGTAAGAATCAGCTAAAAATTTCAAAAAGGCAATGGCAAAAATATTAATAATAAGAAAAAGGTCTTTCATAAGATGTGATGACTGCATTATCCATCTACTGACAGCTCTGCAGAGTGGATCAGCCAGAGGGATCTATGGTTCACACGCACTATGTACTGTATGTGTCACTGTTAAGTTGAACAAAAAAGAGCATGTTGAACACTTCTTGTAAGTTTTGCAAAACAGGTTTTTACATAATACCCTATTTTCTCAAAATACCAGAGGGCAGGTGTGTTTGGAGGAATGCATGGAAATGTGCTGCACTAGAAAGCCTAAATGGCAGTCGGGGATAAGGAGGGCCAGTAAAGTCTCTGATACATATATTTGAGATTCTCTACTGACTCACAAATTTGGAAGGTAGGAATATTTCAAGAGTCTTGTTCCACAGCAGCTCTGCCTTAAACAACCGGCACTTATGCAGCAGATGAACCAATGTCTCACTGACCTTGGCAGTTTTATAGAAAAAAGTTAATGTAAAGGTGAAACATTCTCAGATAATGTCATTTACATGTTAGGTAAATCCATGCTCTCACATGCTGTCCATATAGGTCTTGAATTTCCAGTGATAGTTTTATTGTGGCTTGGGCAAAACCATTAGTTTCTTATATCATAAGAACAATGAAGAGGTGAACTGAGTAATTTTATCTTTTCCCCCCAAGTTATTTCCATGCTAGGGAATACATGAGTATTCAGGGATGCTAATTTTTGTTAAACCATGTACATGTAAATCATGTACACACCAAAGCAAAAGGCATATTGTCCTTAAAGTATGACCACCAATACACATGCCTGCCTGCAGTCTCCCATCAATCTGTCAACAGCTGTGATATTCCACACCTGATCTTGACTACTGATGTCCAAGCCTTTCTTACAGCAGCATTTCCAAGATCCCAATTTTACCACCAGGACAAGCCTTGTCCCAGCACTTTTTAAGCAGACATGTTCAGAAGTTCAGGTATCGGGGTCTTGGGACCATGGGGACAGCCCCAGGGCAAGGTGCAAGGTGCAGGGGAGGTGGCACTTATGTCTTCACTAGTGAGGTCCAGGCTTTATCACAACACAGGGCACTTCAACCTACTTGAAAGCATCCTAAAAACCCTAAGCCCTCTACTTGTGGCAGAAAAGACTGTGGGGTATTGGACTTCTTGCAGTGTTCGAGTTTATGCAGAGAGGAGGAATGCAGAGGTCTGGGGTTGCCAGATGCTGGCTCCCTTTAGGGAGGTGGAGGGAGCTCTGTGCCCAGCTGCACTCTGGATGTAGGCAGGGGGCCAGCCTGGCAGCTTTGGGCAGTGTATGATTTGACAGCTCCAGGTGTCCCTCTCAAGCTCTTCCAAACCACCACACTGCTTAAATGAACCCCAGGCAGCAGCAGGTGCTGGAGGGAAAGCCCAGTCCTCTAAAGCCTGAAACTGGTACTGTGTCACCCTCATCCCCCAAATTATCTTCCTCTGAGCCAAGGCTCAGGCTGAAGCCCAGTAGAGAGCTCAGCCCTAGGAGGGACTGATAACTTCTCGCTCATGTCCAGGTGAGATTTGTTGTAGTCTGATAAAGGCAATTAATTAGCCCAACAAGACCCTTAGGAAAACCACTTCTCTGTCACAGATGAGGAAATTGAGGCTCCATAGCCTATAGCCTGATCCTGCTTGGCCTCTGACTGTCAAAACCAGTGAAAGTACATTCATGGGCCAAATGAGAGCACTGGGTCCTCTCCTGTCAGTCTTTCACTATAGACAAAACTCACAGAGTACTCATTACTGCTGGAAAAAAAAGGGCCTGGGGAAAATGACTCCAAATCCCTGTATTATAAAATTCTATGGTGGATGTTACTCCCTCTACCTTCCCCATAGAAATGTCTTGGTTGATTTAATAATTTATATACACATAATGCATTCATTCACTGTCATGGCTTTGTTTGTTTTCCATAAACAAGAACACTGGTTTGAAAAATTACTTGAATACTTTAATTTTGCTATGGCTTTTTTGTATCCCTTTGGTCAGAAAAGTAGTTTAGTGGTTTCACCCAGGACATAGATTAAAGTCAGCAAAGCTGGCGCTGAGCACCATTCCACTGCCAAAGTGCTCCCAGGTTACAATTACGCCTTGCTTCTCCATGGGGCAATGGCCAACAAAATGCTGTTTTGTGTAGTCTTGAGAATGCACTTAGCTGTCAAGAGGCAGAACAAGGAAGCATTTCCTTCCATTTCCCAACTTAGAAATTTGTTATGGCCACCTCACTGATTAAACCTACAACTTAAAAAAGCAGTTAAGTAGTTAAAACCTAGATAATTTTCCAATGATGAGGAGAGAGGTGATCAACTGAGAGGGAGAGAGGAAGTTCTGGCTTGTAAGCAAATTCCTCATTTCACTTCAAGCCCATGGATAGTTCTTAACTTTGATTTCACTCAGGATTCCTTTGCAGAAACTGATGGTATGATCTGGTTCACTATAGTTAAGAGGGCATGTATTTACTATCCCATTTGTTTGTGTTATCTGAATATTCCAGCTTGTATCTGATATACAGAAATTACAATGGAGCTCCCCAGGAAGTCCTGAGAGCAAGAAATACATTTATCCTGTTAAGACTTGTTTTGTTAAAAGGAAACTATAAGCTATAATATGAAACTAGAATACATTGCATTACTCACTATAAGAGGGAGGTTGAGGCAAGTATAATAGCCTTTCCCTGCACTCATAGTCAAAGAAACCTCCATCAAGCCTAGTAGGAGATTTTTCCTGTGTAGATAGCATTGCCTTGGCCCTTCATCCATTTCCAACTTCAATGAATAAGCAAAGAGTTAACCTGGAATCCTTTGCCATTTGCGATCCGGCGTGCTGGTTTCCTGTGAGGGAGCGCTCAGGGTGAATTCATTTTCAGCTGAATATGTCATTAAGGAACAGGATTTATTAATGACTTATTAATGCAAGCAGAGTCAAACTGAACTGTGGTACAAATCCTCTGGCATTCAAAGGAAATAACTACTTAAGAGGACACGGGCTGTATAGAGCTAGTTCCGTCTTCAGATGTGGATATATAGGCAATATTAAGTATCCTGTTTAATATTGTACACTTATATTCATTACCACTCAGAATAATAAAAACTTCTCATTTTACAGTGACATTTATTTACTGCTGAACATCAGTCCAGGTGAAAGAACTCCCAGTTCGCTCCTGTATATAATCTCAGGTTCTGTCATTCACATGTAGAAAACTCAGCTCTCTATTTAGCACAGTGTTGGTGAAAGATAGACATTTACAGGGCCCCTCTGCCCTTGAGCTGTTCCATTAGTGCATGGAAAGCACCTTGCAGCCTGTGACAAGCGCAGCAGATCGGCACTAAATCAAAAATCAGTGCCAGCCAGGGATCTAAGCCACCATGAAGGTCACAGCCATCAGCTGCATGCCATCTCAATCCAAACAAAACACACTGGATACAGGGGGATTTTCACTACTCACAATAGGAGACAAACACATCATGTTAGAGTAATCTCCTGAAAGCAGCAAAATGGGTAACTGACCTTTTAAATACTTTTGAGTATTTAATAAAAGTTTGAAGACAGGGAAAAGAGGTATTGGTAATTTTTGGGTGCTTTTTGTGGTGTAACTGAAACATTGGCTCTGTGCCACAGCAATCCAAAATATTAACAATGGATTTCTTTCCCAGACCTGGGAGAGCTCATATGTATTACCAAGCTCATGAATTAATACTCTCTATTATTTTTTTCCCGAAATAATTTCTAATCAATGCAAAGAAACTTATTCAAGTAACCTTAAAGAGTGGATTAATCTGAAAGAGATTTCAGTGAAGATACAGTTGTGCACAGCATCTTTCCTAAAATTGTAACCTAAAGGAATGTCCAGTTGCATACTGCAACAGCAGCACGAAGATAAACAAACAGAAAATGGAGGCATTGTAGATTAGGGGGTTTAAATAAGGCAGTCAAGACATGGTCTACTGCAAAATTTGAAAGGAGAGGAGGGGAGGTCCAGCAGTAGGGTATGAAGGGCCAAGCCATGTGCCATCTCTCAGGAAGGCTGTATGTCTGGCCATGGTACATGTGAGCACCCAAACTGGGGTGGATATGTACAGGCTGGTCTTCCTTCTGAGGTCTGTGCAGAAGATGCCTATATCATACACAGCTCTCCTTCACAGAAGGTGGAGGTATTTAAAATCATTTCCCACTATAAGAAGACTTAGGATCAAGAGGACAGAGAAGGAGGAACAGCAGTGAAGGATAAAAAAAGAAATAGTTTCTTCCCCTGTGTCCACCAGTGGCCAATCTCCCTGCTCAGCCCTGGGCCTGGAGTTTGGAGTGTCCTCTCATCTGTCTTCAGGTGGGGTGGGTTGACTCACAGAGGACTGAGCACACAGGTTCCTTCTGCTAGTTTCCCCAGAGTTCACAGAGAACTCAGGAAAATTTGGGAATTTGGGAATTAAATCCCAGCATCAATACAATCAGTCCCAGCTGATTTTCCTCTTTCTCTTTCGACAAATTTTGGAGTAGATCCCCCAGGTGAACCCTAGATGAAGTTGCCTTTCCTTTCCCAGGTCTTTTCCATCAGACTTTGCTCAACGGGGGGCCATTCTTACTCCCCCAAGATCAACTATGTGCTCTGATGGACCAAGTCTTATTTTCCTAGCTCTACAGTAACATATGTTCAGCATGCAGAAAGAAAAGAAGACAATCACACTACACGTGGATCTGTATTTATGTGAAGGGCAGAATGTTTTCCCTTCCATCACTGTACTAAATTGCAAAGCTCATGTGGAACTGTGTGAGAGGAAAACAAGGCCCACATGGAAACAAAATGACCTGAAGTGGAGAGGTAAAACTGCTTCCCTTTGGAAACCTCTGCCTCCTGCTTTGGGGAGGACCATTGCTGTTAGAAGTTTAAGACAAAAGGAAAGGCTCTGAATGGGTAGGATAGAAATAACATTTATGTAATCTACTTGAAGAGATCTATTGAAGTGTCAAAGCTTATTTTAGCTATGGTATCCAGGCTCTGTCAGATTAATTGGCTGCATCATTAATTATACAGAAAGCTAATTTAAATAAGATACAAACCAATGCACTGGGTCAGGCTATGGGTTAATCAGTGCCCAGCAGAGGATACATTTTCTTAAAAGAGTGTAAGAAGCAGGGTACATACAGAAGTAATCCCTCCCGTATCACACTTCCATGGCCCATGAACTGTCAAGTTTTAAAACCACCAGTGGCCCTACCTTTCAATGACATTGCCTATTCCTGTCTCGACTATTGCAATGTATATTCCTAAATAAAGATGAAAGGCTTGCCACCTTGGTTTTGGGAAATGAAGGCTTCTCTTTGAGGAGAATATTTGTAAACATGAATAGCATGTTTATATTGCATTGCTGCTCTAAATGCTCATTTTGCTATTAAAAAACCATGCACATCCTTGTTCATGTGACTGATTCATAGATCATTCTATACAGTTTATGTGCATCTTGGTTTTGTGTCAAAATTACACCTATATACTTGCACACACACACACACACACACAAGAGCACCACAACATATCTCAGGGTGTTCCTACTATCAGGTGCCAACTGAAGGCAGGCTATTTGAAAGCCAGGTGCTGTGAGGCCATTGCGAAGAGAAGGAAATCCAAGGAAGGTTTCCCCCAGCCCCAGAAGTTTCCCGCGAACGCTGGAAAAAGAACCCAACCCAAAATGCGCCTCGGAAATGTGCGTTGTGAGCGGCTGCCACCTACTGGCACCGGGGACGAGCCCGCGGCGGGGGAACAGCGCCCGGCGCCCGGGGCAGGTTTTTCCTCCTTTCAGTTGAGACCCAGGGTCAGAATTTTGTCTTCCTTGTGCCCGTAAAGTCATGCACATATCTGAATAGCATTATTTTATTTAAACTCCCCTTTTAGGCAGTTTTGTATACTCTTAAGCGAGGGAGCCGCTTGAAAAGGAGTCAGCATGAAGTGTCCTTTCCTTCTTCCTTTTTCTTTTTCTTGATAGTTAATAAAGTTTTTGTATTCATCAATCATCGGGAGTCAGCCTGGGAGTGTGCTCTGTTTAAACGCTCTGGCTTTTCACTTAATGCATCCCATCTGTTTCTGAAATAAATTGCAATAATCCGTGTTTAATGTTAATCAATGTATTACTAAATATGCAAATTATATTAAAAGACGTGGTTTGAGAAAGCTTTCATTTGTAAATATGGTAGTTGAAAACAGGAAGCATATCTAAAAGCCATTTAGATACAGTAGCCTAACTCTAACAGTGTGGCTGATTTATAAAGCAGTTTGCAAGTTGATCTTTCTCCCACAAGGGGATATGTAAAACTGTTGCATATCAGATTTTGTTAACATCTGATGGGTTACTGCTAACAGTGTAAAGGCCTAATATTCACAACCATGTCTCTTATTTAAATTAAAGCAATCTTATTCCAGCTTTCTAATTTTTGTGCTCATCCTAACATATGAATTTACATGAAGAGTTTATGAATCACAGTGAAAGCAATTTGAACAAGCTTTTCAATCAGTGTTACATCTTGCTGCCTGATTTAGATAATTCATTGTCTAAGGGGCTCTTCTGGCCTCTCATTCTCCTTTCCAGGGGGCTCAGACTATGAAGCTGGCTGTCCCTCTTGGTGTGGCCACATCTCTCCACTCCAGTGCACCACTTTGCAGGAGGGTCCTATGGTGCTGCTCCCATCACCAGGGTGGCTCCACACCCCAGCTCACAGGGGTCCTATGGCATTTCTTGTGCAGCTGTGTTAGACACAGATGGTCATTTGCACTTGTTGACCTTCCATGGGGCAGTAGAAGTGCATGTGCAAAAAGACTATAGGCAGGACACGATCCCTGAGCCCAGATTACGGCACTGAAAACAGGAAGGAAAATACTGGTGAGGAGTGTTGAAGAGAAGATCCAGATAGGAAGACAAATGCTGAGACATTCTGCAAACAGAGGTGGCTCTTTGTGGTGCCAGCCAAAAGTTACCCACTCTCTCTCTTGCCTCTTTGCTTTGTTTTTCTGTTCATACTCCTGCTACCCTCTGGACAGACTGTTTGATGTAACCAACCCTTCTCCACAATGGAGCAGCCCTACCTGGAAGACCCAGGTACCACAGGCAAGGATGGGTAGAAGAGGAAGCTATGACCACTGCAGCAGTTGCTCATGATAAAGCAGAGGGGTAGCCCAAGAGGTGATGAAAATGTAAAGTATCTTTTGAGATAGTAAGTGTCCCTTGGCTGACAGTGTTTGCTCAAGTGTGTGTTCAGTTTCACAATATTCTTTTCTTTTCCCATTCTGTGTTATAGAATATCCTCGATGTTTCAGGATGTAATGAAAGCTCTAAACATAATTATTTCAAAGGCAGTTTACCCCTTACTCTGGAGAAAGTCAAGTCATAGCTGCTTGAGAGGTAGTTTGTGGTTTGCTTTTCTTTTATATTATTATTTTATCTCTTTCCCCTATTGCAGCTTCCTATGAAGCACCCAGTGAAATTTACTGAGTTGTACCAGAGTAGAAGAACCAGGAAACCAATCCATCATTAAATTTACCTGT
Organism: Erpornis zantholeuca; assembly: GCA_013400515.1. NCBI lineage: Eukaryota > Metazoa > Chordata > Aves > Passeriformes > Timaliidae > Erpornis > Erpornis zantholeuca. Next base: position 7,416 of record VZTN01025453.1, on the reverse strand, counting down.
GCTCAATGGGGATCTCTTGGATCCTTAGATCCTTACACTTTCTCTAATTTCCACACCCTTGGGAAATGGGCCAAAATTTTGAATTAATTTTAGAACAAAAAGGACCAAATATGGTAAAGTTTTGACTGTGCCTCTTTCAAATGACTATTTGATGACATATTATTAAATGTGATGGCTTTGCCACAGTTTCAATGAGAAGCTGAGCTAAGTATTACTCCAAATTTTTATATATCCTGAAACTCAGACCTGGTCTATATGTGTGAGCAAACTTCCCAGGAGCTAAAAGTGGGAGCAAGGTTAGCAGAACCGAAACTGCTGAGTTCCATGTGGAACTATATGTGTCCAGTGCCACATTTCAATAGCCCTGCAACACCACCTATCAGCCAGAGATGGGGAGAAAGCACAAGCACTACTGACCTACTGTCATGTATTTATGTTCAAACATATGCAAGCATTTCCCTTTTTGCTCTATAAAGTTAATAGAACTATTTTGTGAATTCAAAACATGAAAAGTAAATACACCTTCCTGCTTTACCCTAGAGAAGAGATAAGAGGAACAAGGTTACAAGCAAGGTTTCACGAACATGTAAGGCTGTAACTCCTGTGTTGAATACTATACTTGTCTCCATGGCATGGACTCTGAGGGCAGGCTAAGCTAATGAACTAATTGAGATTTCCCTGTTGGTTTCTTGTGTGTGGTGCCTAGGTCTAGGTACTCCTGAGGACACCCTGATGGAGGTGAAACACCACCCTTCATCCCTCTTAACGGGCAGAAGCTCTACGTGAGCTTCCCCCAGGAGGTATTTTTTTCTGCCACAACCCTAGGAACTGAGTCCCCACTTGTAGATATGATGTAGCAGCTTGGTTTGACTTCTCCTTTGCAAAGCCATGCTATTCCCTTGTGTCACAAAGCCCTAGAGGCTTGCCCTCGGCACTCTGGGGATTTCGGGGATGACACTGTGTTTGGTGACTGAGATTGCCTTTACGAGTTTTTTTTAATCTCGTCTAGTCAAATTAAAAAAGTGAAAGTAACAACAAGGTCTGGAGTGAAGATCCTGATTCATAGAGGATTTATTGACAGTACCTTTGAAAGTACTGTTTAATATGCAAGGTAAACAAATTAAAATCCCAGCTTGTGGTCCAAGGGCATTCACAAATTAGAAATGACCCCCTGCCTGCCGTGAGAGTGCTAATGATGTGAAAGCTGAAAGGAAGTGAATCCTCTTGGGAGAAGAGAGTGGGTCAGAGGGGCTTTTGTAATCTACCAATCTGTTTGGCTTTGACAGGCTCTTTGTCTAACATGGGAGATGACAAGAGGAACAGAGGCATCTGGCAAAAATGGGAATGTCTGCCTACAAGCTTTATGTATTTGTCATTTTGTCTTCACTCAGTTGTTGGTATCTCTTGGCTGCCTGCTTGCTGTTCGGGGAAAATGCTTCCCCTTACCTGCAGCTATGGGGAGAGAGCAGCAGCAGCAGCCTTAGTCACTATCACAGAGCATGACACAATGTGGGGGCTTAAATCACAGATCCATTAACTCTGGTTTTTTTCACATCTGTTTTAAACACAAAAGTTGCCTCTAATCCAGACCTGAGAAAGCAAAAAGTATCCACTGTACCCTGAGCCCATATCTCAGCCATAGGCTGACATGGAGAGTGGAGTGCAGGTGGTGGCAGTGCTGGTATCAACTGCAGCAACTCATTGGTGTGGTCTGAAGGCAGAGTTGGTGTTGACAAGGACCATGCCTAGGAACCAGTCTTTTCTACACATGCTGACCCTTAGGAGTTCTAGTACTTTGCATACAAAAGCAAACCTCTGTCCCCAGCTTTGTATACACAATTTTTCTTGACTCTATGAAAGTTCCAGCTCCACTAAAAGAAAAAAAGGAAAAACCATGTGATCAACTTCAGATAATGCTAAGATGAATACCCAGATGCTTACACAGGTGGATATGCATGGAATTCCAGATGGATATCTAGAAATTGCAGGCAGGGGGCCCTGACTGTTCTTTGGCTATGAAGAAAAAAAAGTCTTCTCTGTTAAGAGATACTTTTTGGTTAGCGTAAATAAGGAAGTTTTAAATAGAATTGCTCACTCAGAATTATAATACTGTGTGACTTAATTTGCTGTTTGCTTGGCTCTACTTGCTCAGCATGAGCAGCTGGATTTGCTGGAGCCCTGGGCCTCAAGCTGTGACCTTTCACCCAGATGTGTTGAAACAGAGTCAGTTTGCTCGGTAGCTGGTACAGTGCTGTGTTTTGTCTTTAGTTTGGGAAGAACATTAATAACACACTGATGTTTAGTTGTTGCTAAGTGATTTTTATGCCAAGTCTAGGCCTTTTTTCATTACTATGTCCTTCTGACTGATCTAGTGGACAAGAAACACAAACCAGCAGACAAGAAGGCTGCAGCTATCACCAGAAACTACAGCTCAACAAGATAGCAGCCTGGCTGAGGGGAGACAGAGAAAGAATCCAATAAGGTGTTAGAAGACCCCAGCCCAAAAATCACCACTGGACTTGAAGTCACATGAAGAGAGCATGAGGGCAGGTTCATAAATCATGAGGTCTAATAGCCTGGAGATTTTTTTTTCTGGATCACTTTAAGCTGGTCTGGTGCCATACCACTCTATTAAATTATTTATTTTCATAAATCTGACACCTGAGACTCTGCTGTGGAAAACCCAGGATAGAGCTGAAAGGAGGAAGTGCACCTGAGAGTAAGTGTGTGGGCAACGATTTGAAAGGAAGCCCATCAGCCCCGCTGAGAAGAGACTCCAGTGCTAGGAGGGAAAGCCTGGGTGGTCACTCCTTGAATAGTGAGAGAATTCTTGGGCGGTGACTTCTCCTTTAACTACCTCATCCTTTTTCTTTGCTTCTCTTGTATTCTCACTGGGATCCAGAATTGATGCAGCAAAGGTACCATTTGGATATAACCACAGCTACAAAACCAAAGGAGGCGGTGGTTCCAAGCCCATATTCACAAAGAAGCACTTGCAGAAATGGCTGTGCTATTCAACAATCTGTTTTTAAAAGCTGGTGCTGGACCAGACCTGAATAGCTGTGTAGCAAGCTGCCTGGTTAGTGGCACAGCTGCTTCAGCTGCTTTGTAAGTTTAATCACTCCAAAAGGTGTTCCTGACTTTTGTCTGTTTGGAACCCCTTGAGTTGCGTTTCCCAGAGGCAGTGAGCACTGACAGCTGTGGACAGCCTTTCTTCACTGAGCAGCACTCATCACTTCTGAAAATGGACCTTCAGCCTGCCACCCTACATGAAAACACACCAAAATGTGGTCATTCAAGATGGAAGCTACTGAGCTTTGTTCTTCAAAGGTCCACTGGCCTTAGAAGACCCTTGGTAGGTCTTGATGGGAAACATGTCTAACAGGTCTAACAAGTCTCTAGAAGAGAAAGCAAGAGACCAAAGATTTCCCTTTTTCAGTGCTTGACCAAGTGAGTCCCTGCCAATTCTGTCTCATCTCCACCCTTCCCCTGCTCACACCCAGGAGGTTATCCTTGAGCCTGCCAGGGTGCTGAACATGGTCGAAGCTGCTGAGTCACAGCACCACATCATTTTTATCTTCAAAAGATCCATCGTTTTTGAAGGCTGTCAGGGCAGGAGAGGAGCAACGGGCCTGGTGTTTCCCTATTCCCTCACATAAGGCAGGAGGTGTGGCTAGCCCCAGGGCAGGAACATATCTTTTTTGTCTCCTAATTTTTTCAGACAGGTTGAGGCTGCCTATCTGGTAGCTCCTTCTCTTGCCTGTGAAAAGCAATAACGGGCAACTCTTCAACTGCTTGCTGAAAGACAAAATGCTAAAACTATCTGTCCTCAAAGCCTACGTTTCAGCCATATCAGAAATTCCAGTTTTTACTTATGTAACAAGCACAACCAAGTACAGCCTCTCAGAAAATTGCACATGGTCTCTGGTAAACACCATCCTCTGGTTCTTTGTTTAATCAAAGACGAGTAGTAAGACAAGGTGAGACTATGCCACAGAGTTTGCAATCTCACAAGTCTACGGATCAAAGAGGAGGTATATACGAGTTTGCAACCTCACAGCATTAGTATGATAAAGAGGTCAGTAAGGGGAGGCCAAATGCCATGGCGGAGAGCAAAATTATATCTGGGAAAGAAGGAAAAAGAACAGTTCAGAAGTATAGAAAAGTACATAGGAATACTTTGTTTCTCACTTTGCTGACTTGTCTGGGAATGAACAGATTAGCTATTGAAATATGGCAAAAAATACACACCATGATCCTTGCCATTGGGTGTCACAGTCCAGAAAAAACATTTCAAGATGTTTTTAAACATTTTTAAACAGTGAGGTGAATCAATCCCTGAAGTTAGCTTCACCCATGTGAAGATAGCACATGGGTGCTGGATTCAGTCACGTGAAATCCCTACATGGAGAACATCTGCCTTTATAAGGATACGCTGCAGTTTGTGTGGAAGCTTGCTATAGAAATTTTTGGGTGAAGTGTTCGCTTTGTGTTGCATAGAAGATATGAGTTACGAAACAGAGTAAGTAGCTCTTTCTGGCTTATAAATTCCTTCTGAAATCATAGACTTGTTTGGAAGAAAGCCTCAGAGAAAAGATGAGAAAATCTTTAGAGAGGTCTGAAAACTTATTAAAATAAGCTCAATCCAGGACACAGTGGAGACAATGCACTACTTAAGAAAGCAGTATTGAAAGAGAAGAGGTAACCTTGACCAATGTAGGTATCAGCACAGCCTGTCCTATCCTAAAAGGAAGAGGAGACAGGAGGTGCAGTGTAATTTTGAGGATCCCTGTTTAGTCAGAGAACCTGATTCTCCCAAAATCCAAATTCTCCCATGTTGCTTTTACACCAACTCGTTCTATTGACCAAAGTTCCTATATCATTTTAACAGTTTTTGTGCCCTTTTTTATCATTTTTGTTGGGAAAGGTGTAAGAGAACAGGTTCTTGTGGATCATTTACACACTTAATGGAAGATTGCAGGTCTCACCCAAATTTCCTTAGTAGTAGTAGTGAATTTGTATTGAATAGTTGTAGTCCAAATGCAGCATTTGCTTGTACTTGCTCTGGAAAACAACCACAGCAAGTTTCATCTGAAAGGAGGCAAGGAGAGCCACACAGCGACAGAACAAATGACACAGCTNAACATAGTAATATTTTTTAACCATGGCATGCGTAGAAAGGAACTTTTCCCTAGCTAATCTTCTAAATCATTATGGCTCATCAATTATAATTTTTGTTTGAACTTACTATGTGAAGTTGAATGACACTTTATTTCAAACTCTGCAGACTGAAATGTGAAAAAGCACCTCAGTAACTGGTGCTCTTGTAACCTGTACTTCAGTGTATATCTTAACTGGAGGCTGGACTTCCCCGTCTCACCATATTGTGTTTTTTGTGACTGAGCCTTTACTCCTTCAGGTATTTAGTTGACTAATTCCCAGTAAGTTACTTGGAATAAATTAATAAACAATATACTCAAGAGTTTGGCTTTATTCTGTTAATCCAAGCAGGAAGATTTCTCTTGAATAACAGAAAGGGCATGAAATCCAGTTATCAGCACATGGCCCATATAGTGTTCAGACATCATTCTTACCACAGACTCACCTTTTAATGCTTCAGTGACACAATTCAGGTACTGCACATAGCAAACATAATGGAAA
>VZTN01025452.1:15686-28923 GCA_013400515.1 Erpornis zantholeuca | reverse complement strand
CTAGGTAGCCCTATAAGGCATCATCTCCTTGTTAGAGAGAACAGTACCATCATTACGAGATGACCATACAGAAGTATTATGCAAGAGCAGTACAAAACAGAGGGTGTCCTGGTACAGTGCAGCACTCCTGTTTGAGTTTCTTAAGCTCTTACATGCAGAATATTATCACTGCATCAACAAAACCTTCAGAAAAAAATTTTTTTTAAACGTTATCCTCCAGAAGAGCCTTGCTAAGAGCAGGTAATAGCCAAGAGACTTTGGCTAGATGATCTGTTACTTTTAGGCAGCATGCAGTCACTAATCCATTGGGCTTTATGGGTCTATTTAAATTAGATATATGCAGGCAGTGCATTATTTATAACCAAAAGCATGAATAATTCAATGTGCCCACTCTCAGCAGGTATCCAGCTTGTGCCAGAAGCCAGTACTAGATGCTTGCTTTCAGAATAATGAAGAGACTATTAGATAAGTCTCTTTTGCTTGTATGCTCCAGTTTGCTCTGTGTGCTCTTCCTTTTGTATTTCTCGTTTGGCTCTTTTGTCAGTGGATAAGAACAGATGATGTATCCTCTACATTACTCTCTTCATCTGGAGATGCCATACTATGTCTAAAACAAATTATGTAAATCCGTTTAGGATGAATGCATTAATTTCATTTCTGTTTCATTGTGATGGAGACAGAATGTTCAAGACAAGGGACTCAAAGGCTGCATGGCAGAGGGAAGGTACAATGCTCCTGGCCAAACCAATCTAGTCTGCTACACTCCACTGCACAGCATGGGCTCAGCTGTGTCCTGAGTCTCGTTGTGGCCACTCAGCCTTGTTGGCAAGTGTCTGTTGTAGCACCCTTACACTCAAATCCAGAGGCTGGAAAAGCATTCATACTGCCTGTTCTCTGGCTCTCCTCTCTTGTTATAACCAGTGATCTGAGTTAGGGCCTTCTAGTAGGAGGGTTGCTGCTGCTTGGTCCTCTCTGAAATTTGGACACCAAGTCCAGAGCGAGCAATACAGTATACTAAATGTATCTGTCCATTCTGAGTCTGAGCTCCTCTGAAAGACCTTATAATGCTATTAATTGTTTCTGCCCAAGCCCAAGAGTAACCAGGTATTACAGTCAGATTTTCAAACATTAGACAACCTGAACAATTTCGGGAAGATATAAAAGTTCTTCAGAACACCTGACATGCTGCATTGCTTCACACACTAGTCAATGCAGCAGAGACCTCCAAGTTCCCTACAGCTGAAAATAGAATGCAAGTGCTTTAGCTATAAGCTTTGTTATTAAATCCTTAGTGGACTGTTACTGAATCAGTGGAGAATTGTTGAGGTAATTTTCTAGGAACTAAAATATATTGGTTCAAGCTCTCTGTGTCTGTGTGACTACAGATGAGTCATTATTTTCTATACCTCAGGTCCTCATTTATATATCTGCATAATAATAGCTCTTTAAGCATATCAGTAATATGCAGGGAAAATTGCACCAAAGGTAGCAAGGCACTTGAGAATCATGGTTAGGAAAGCAAGTAGAGTTAGATAAATATTATAAATACAGTTCTTCTACAACAGCTCAGAGAGATTGCTTCTGTAGTCACCAAAATATAGCAGTTAGACAGTACAGCCAGTTTATACTAGAGTATGGCAGTATTACAAAAATTTAGGTAAAAACCACAATTAAAACATCCTGCAAAGTTGCTGCTTAGAATTCTTAGGCTGGATGATTATAACAGCTCTGTGTGGAAAATTGCGCATTTTCAAACCTTCAAATCTTGAGGTATATCATAGGGTCTTCAACAACATAAGATCTTACTTTAAATGGATAATGTTCTTGGGTGTTGTTGCTTCAGAAATAAGAAATGGAGAAAACACGCTGTGATCAGATGTGCTGTCATCATATCTGTACCTAATTGACTTTTGACCTCCACACTCCCTGCCAAGATCTCTTATCAAAGCATTCACCTTAGCCAACGTGGCTTAACAGAAAAGAATCTAACCAAATCACAGAAACACTAGAAAGTCCATACACAAAAAAAAGATACTCCCTGGCAATATAGTTGTATCCTTAACTGGGATTAAGCAGTATGATCTATTTCAAATACTGTGTAAAAAGTCCAAACTAGTGCAAATTCTTTTTGATATATTTTTCTTGGTTTAACATCTTAATGACTGCTTATAATTCCCCAGTGAATGTGCAGTTGTTCAATGACAGGATCATTTCACAATATGCCAATGTTTTTTCCAATAGGGAAGACAGGTTCTGTGCTCCTATGGGAGGACTTAGCTTATTGTGGCAAAAAACCACTCAGAAGATAAAAGCCTCACAGGACTGCAGTATGATCTCTAGACAAAATTCCTAATGGTGATATTTGGCTAAGAAGGGGAAATTCTTCCCAAATGTAATAAATTATCAAATAACTATTTCCACTTCATACTGTGTGATTTGAAGCTGTGGTGGAACACACGAATAAAAGATTTACAGTAGGGAGAGAAATAAAGGATGCAGCAGATAACTTTGATTGGTCATCAGTGACCTCAGTGGTTCTACTATTGATTCTGCTATACAATCCTCTTTTCCCCTACAGGGTGAACCAACAAGGGGGAGAAATTCTAACCCAATGACAGCTTGCATGTGACATTTGTGATCTGAGGAGCAGAATCTGGAAGTCTTCAAGGGAGGAGAGACTGAGCTTTCATTAAACCTTGTTACAAGTTCAAGACGCCAGTCACAGCTGAAACATTGGTGTGAGATTCTTTGCCTCCATTGATCTGTGATCACAGAAGAGCTCTGGAAGTCAAATTTCAGGTAACTCCAAACTTTATTTACATCTGTTGCTTGTTTTCTTTTAATGTGCTCCTAGAAAACATAAAATACAATTATATACAACGGATGAAGGAATTAGAATCTAAAAGGTGTTTAGTTTGCAGCTGCTCTCCACAAACTTTGTTGTCTGTGTCGCAGGCAGTGCCTGTCATTACCTGTTTGTAGGGGAGAACATGCTTTCCTCAAGCTGTATTAGCAAGATATTTACTGCTCAAACTCCTACTTCTTACAGGTACTTGGACCCCAGTAGCACACTGTGATGGATTTGTATGTCAATGTTGCCACCATAAGTAAAGAATAAAGTGATGTAAGGAAGTGAGAAGGGAAGAGATAGGAAATTAAATGTATGCATTGGTTTGGTTTAGGCTAGGTTCATTTAGCAGTCTCTGATCACTACAGAATCGAAATAGTTTTTTAAAAATTGGGTATTTATTCTCAGAAAATCCTATCTGTAGAAGTGAGATAGTCCTCCTCTGTTTATCTAGGGAAGCAAGGCACAGCAAGATTAATGAAGAATTTCACTGGATGTAAAGAGCCTGGTTTTAGGACGTGTTTCCAGGGCAGGCTTCTCAGAACATGAAGCATATGACTATCTAGAAGGCATTTGTTAAGATCCAATTATTAAGGTTTTTAGAAATTCCTCTGCCTGAATTAAGGTGCAAACGAGACCATATGCCAGTGACAATAATATGAGTTTTATTTGATAGTAAATACGACAGAGAAATAGAAAATGGGGACAGAAAGAGAGTGACTGGGCCAGAATAAGGACAATATCACCACTCTACAGATCCCAACAATGTTCCATTGATCCTCTCCAGCTGCTCTCCTGGTGCTGAAGATCCCCCCAGGAAAGCTCAGAATCCCCTGGGTTTATATCCCCTCAAGCCAGGTGCCAATGCCCAGCCATGTCCCCTGGGGAGGGAGCAGTCTCTTACAGCAGACTCTGGGTCTGTTCCATCCCTGCAGCCCTGGGGTGCAAGGCCCAGCACTTTGGGGGTCTTTGATGGATTGTGACTCCCCCTCAGCTGCCTCTCACGTGAGAGTCCCATGGATGTGGCCTGTGGGGTTGGGGGTGCCACAGCTGGGCTGGTTTGTGTAAGGGAGGATGGGTGTTCAGTGCCTCTGGCCAGAGTGCCTGAAAAGAATCTTATGCCATGTACACGAAACCTCCTCCCCTCCTCACAGCTGGTGGGGGGTCCACGTAAACCTGGCTTCTATGAGCTGTGCTCTCCCCCCACCCCAAACTCAGCAGAGGATGATCCTCAGCACAGCCTTTTGGTGGATGCAAACCTTTCCCTCTGCCTGAGATGATTGAACAATGGTTTCCCTTTGTCTAATCAGCAGTTTTAGTTTCAGTCAAAAGTCCCACGTTTCAGAGAGGCTTCTTTGCTTGTAGCTTCTTTATAATGAGCAAACCTTTATATCAATGTTTGAGACATGAACTATTTTCAGTCTCTGACAGCATTGCAGGGAGACATTTGTATGAGGCCCAGTAAAAATCAGGCACTGACTTCTGCAGCTTTTGCCATTGGTCAGGTTACAGCTGGGAGTAAGCAAGTTGAAAGATATGTATTCCTAAATGTAAATGAAAGAGGAATGGTATCTAGATAATTAAGAACTTGAAATGAGTAAATATTATATAATTAAAACACTGCCAATTCAAGAAAGACTGAGGAGGTTAAAACAGAAGAAAACTCTCCAAAAGGAGAGTAGTGACTAGAACTAATTGTTCATCATCATCAATTGTGAGGAGCATTTCTTGTTCATCCAAGCAACTGTTGTGTACTTCTCAAGAGCAGAGAGCACACACATTCTTCTGGTGTGCTCCTCAATACCCTCAGCTGGCCACAGGGCTTGCAAGAGCTTTGCTGATCTCATTGTGTGTGCTACTTCCACCTTAAACTAAAAAGAGATATAATCTCCTCAATGCTGCAGAGAATGGGTTTCACCAATGATTCCCCTGAGGGCTCAGGAAACAGGGCAAGGTAGAGGAGGGATTTCCATTCATTTAATGCATCAATGATCTGCAGTTTGCAGGAGCACATCTCAGATTCTGCAATTTGACTCAAAAATCTATTACTGGATAGAAGGCAGAACTTGAAGCCAGAGCAAGGGCACCTATTCCCTTCACTGCAGCTCTGTGAATACTCCAGTGATGAAAATTCTGTTCAACTTCCAGTAGAGTAGAATCTCCAAGAGATCATTTTTTGACAGATGCTGCAGAGACAGAGACCTTGAATTCCTTCTTCAGCCATAAATATCCTCCATCAGGACCTCCAAAGAAATGCAGAAGGTCTGCAATTACACCATCTCTGGCATATCTTCATTTTTTTATAAATTTAGGCCTTCATTTCTCAGGGCTATCAATTTGGCAACTTCTTACCCAGTGCTAAATTTACTGAAGGTTGAAGGAAGTTTCTAACCATAATATTTGGATTTATGGACTCTTTCTTGTAAGACATGTTATCTTTGAATATCACTGACTAGGAAATGAGTTAAATGAAGATGTAATCCTGCAACATGTCAAGCACTGTCCTGTGATAGAATGTCTTCCTTTCTGACACAGTGCACAGGCTGGAACTGCTTTCCCTTGGGCAATGCCATGGAGATTCAGCCTGAACTTTCTTTCATGTGTTCCTCCCCAGTTTCCACACCCACCCGCCCCCTCTCCAATGCATATTCTCTCCTTTCATTCCTTGAAGTTTTTCACCTAACCACCCACTTTCCAATCCTTATGAACGTTAAGGCTGAACAAGTTTCCCTTGAACAAGCAATTGCCTCAGAGCCTCTTTTCCTCCTGCTGCAGTTCACCCTCTGTATGAGTGTGGGACCATGGATCCTTCTACACAGCACAGTGATGCAGCAAGCTCTCTGCATCTGATGTCTTTGTTGACAAGCAGAACTGGTTTGCATAGTGTAAGATGGGAAAGCCAGAGATTGCAGATATTACTGTATCAGATATTCCTGTTTCAAACTGAGACTTGTTTGAAGTTTTTGAATAAAAAAATCTAAAGCCAAGTAACAGCTGAAGCCAAATATTTTATTTAAACTTTAACTGCTTCAGTTTTAAAGCAATCACTATAAACAAAAGAAAGAGAATTCATTATTTTCAAAAACGTCAAAAGAGTATTTAGATTACTTTGAAATGCTTTCAAGATGCTAGTTCAAAAAAAAAAAAAAGCAGTGAAGTGCAGCCTTCCTCACAAAAATCCCCCCCAAAAAAAACCAAACAAAAAAAGCAACAACAAAAACCCCCCACAAAACAAAACAAAACCAAAAAACAAACAAACAAACAAAAAACCACAACCAAACAGCAAAAGACCCACAACAAACCTCTGAAAATCAGTAAATTTCCATGAAGCATTTTATGGGAACACTTTCTGATCAGCATTATGAAACTTTAGCTCTCCTCACTTTCTCCTGTGATGCGAATCCTGGACCAGTATAACCATCTAGCTTCACTTATGCCTGATTAATTCCATTCTGCAACAAACTCCATGGTTGAGCCACATTGGGTGCATCGATGCAGCTCACGAGAGGCCAAGCAGAGCTGCCTGTGCTGGTCCAGAAGGAGCAGCAGAGCTGTGTTAGCCCTGAGCTGAGCTGAGCTGAGCTGAGCTCTGCCTGCTGAGCTCAGTGCATGGCATCCGGGTAGAGTGCCAAGCTAACAGAAGGAGGTTGCTCCTGATACCCCAGCTGGGTTATTTAAAACCAGGTGATGTGCAGATACTGAATAGTCAGTTGTTCAGTGTCAGTAAAACCTTTTTTTGTGTAGTGGAATGCAGCTGAATCGCACCTTTGTACATTCACAGGTATAAGGAAAGTCTCAACTGAAACCAAGTGAAAATCTGGCTTCCTCTGTTTCAACAGGCATTCTGCTTAGCACACTTTGAATTTCTTGTTATATGTCAGACAGAACAGACAATTCTATTTCCCTGTTCTGCCAGGTATTATGTAGGCTCACAGTACAGTAACAACCATGCTCAACAGACTGAGACAAACAAAATTTTAAATGAAGAATTACTGCCTCATATTTTGAGAGGAGTGCTGGGGAACCTCCATCTCAGAGGCAGCAGGGACCAAGTGGGATAGAGCAGGATGATTGTTATTTAGCAAATACCAGAGACTAATTCTGCACTTGCTACAGAACAAAAACCATGCAGAGGTACCTGTCAGCACTGGGTCCTTGGAGGGTTGGAGTACACCAGGAGGACAGGGGCCATTTTCAGTAGGGTTTGCAGTCTCAGAAAGAACTGCAGTAGACTGCAGTGAAATACATTTTTGCTGGGAGTTGGATTCTGACTGGACTACTAAAATGTGGCATTATTTTTCTTTATTTATCCAAGACAGGCTGAAGCTTTTTAAATTGTCTTCTTGTCTGTTGGCAGCACCTATTGAGAGCTGAAAAGGCTGAAATGGCTAAAGAGGGAGCTGATGAATAAAAATTGTTCAGTTGTCCATTGCTCAGTGGATCAGCAGCCTCCTTGTTCATATCTCACCAAATGACCAAAAGTGAGGAAGGCAAGATACTGAAGACACTCCCAGGGTCTAAGTGTAGCACAACAGGGACTGTGCTGGTTGGAAGGCACAGAGACATTACTCAAAGCTAGCACTGATGTCTGTTTCTTTGCAGCAACAGTGCTCCACTATTCCAGGCACCTTAGCTGACTGAGGTTTGCTGGACTACAGGGATTTTTTTTTTTTTTGTTGGGGTGGTCTTTTTTGTTACACTATGATGCCAAATACTTTCTGGCTGGGCACAGCAAGCTGTCTGGCAGAACCTCTGTGTTCTGGTGTTTTGTGTTTCTCTTTGTGAAGTAAGGTACCAGTAACGTGGTACTGGAAAAAGGAATAACCTTAAAACCAATTGCAAGGTGATGTAAAAAAAAAAGTCATGATTGGAGATATTTTACTTCTATTTCTTCCTTCCATTTCTCCTGTGTTCTGTCCTACTAGTGGAGGCACAGTGGCATAAACCTGAAGTAGATTAGACTGAGGTTTTCCTACTTTTATGCAAAGTTTCTTTGCTTTCAATAGAGATTTTGTCACAAGGAGGCTAATTCTTGCCCATTTGGCCCTCAAGGTAACCTGAATACCTGTCGTTCATTGATACCTCCTATTGCTCTCAACTGAAGTGAATTTATTTTACATATTGGGCCTGATACTACAACAATTTGTGCTCACTGGGATACCCACAGGATGTAGCACCAAGTGCTCAGCATCTTGTCTGTCAGGAAGTGTTAGACACTGACACTGGGACAAAATGACCAAAGACTGGACTACTAGCCCAAAAATACATCTTTCCCTGTTACCATTGCTCTACTTGGACGAAAATATGTACCAAAGTACCTGGTAGAAGGGATGAGAGGGATGGAAATGAGGAAAATTGCCGAATTCCTTTTTTGTTCCTCGCTCTTTGTTTGTTTCCCTGGCTTTATTCGTGATTCCAGGCCTGTGCAGGGAGAAGACACAGAGCCCCATGTAAATGTTCATGTAACAAACACGATTTTAGTTTACAGCTTCCTTCAGTTACTTTAACCCATGGCTCAAAAAGAGTCAACATGATGCCTTATTGCTATGACTTGGCAATTTTTGCATGGCTTTATGTACTGATGCTGCACGCTGTTTGGATGAGCGGTACCCTTGTCCTTAGGCTCAAGCCTTGGGAACAGTGATGATGGAAATGCCAGTATTGCCTCATTATGTCACTTCACATTGGTCTCCTGAGACAAGAAGGCCACTTGTTTCCAGAAAGGCACAATAATTTGTGTCAGCTCGTTAAGCTGGCATACTGCTGATTCAGGCACTGAACTCGAACGGAGCACTTTGTCCCAGCTCTATAATGGCCTGTCCCTTGTATTGCCTTGGGGATAACTGGGATGAGTTCCTGGAGGGAAAGGTCAAAGAACTCAGGAAAGATTGTTATTGTCAATCCGAATTAAACGTAATGCTGGAAATATAAGATTTGAATAGTGTGCTGAATAACTGGAAGGGAAAAATCTCTTGGAGATTATGTGTAAGTGTTACACTCCAGACAGAATAGAGCTGCTGCCTGTATATAAGTCCCTGAAAAGGAAGGAAGGATTTAATAGATTAGGAATGGAACTTGGTCACAGCTTTATTAATACGTTTCTGAGACTGAGGGAGGAAATCTTTATCCAAAATACCATAAGGAGAAAACACTAAGTGACCTGTGCAAGACAGGCCAAATAATTTTGCAAGATGCAGCAGGTAGTACAAGAGATTATCCAAGGAGGTTAATCAGAACAAGTTTTTGAAGGATTTTTCTTTGGTTTTGGGCAATGGGCAATATTAAGTGGTTTCTGACAAAAGTATTTGGAACAGATATTTAGGAGGGCAGATCCTGGAGTATACTTCTATATGGAACTAAGACTGGGTGCAGTGTTTTGTTTGCACTTGCTATCTGCTTGAGTTGATTTAATCTGTTTTCAAAATCCTGGTAGGGGAGTGTCAGAAGTGAGAGAGCAAGCTCATTCCTTCTGAGCTGAAAAAGCAGCTAAATCTGGACAAGGCTGCTGAGTTTCGTAGAGAGGTTATGTTGTTGGTGGGTTGCTTTACAATTAATTTCCTTTTGATCTCTTGATATGAAGTGAACTAACATTTTCAGATGAAATCTGCAGCACCAGTTTATGTGCTTAATTGGATGAAGGACTTTAATACAGCTGTAATTTTTATAACCTCTCTCCCATGCATGCTTCACCTGCCTCTTCAGCTGCCTTTGCTTTGTACTTTAAATCGTTACAAATATTGCTAGATAACCTGAAAATGCTCTCTCCATTCAGTCTTCCTCTTAATTGGCAAATGAGAAAACTCATTTTCTGTGTGCTGTATTTTGCTGGCTGCTTGCTTTGATTTGGTAGTTTAAAAACACCTATGTAAAACCCTATTTTCATTGACTTAGGATATAACTACTGAGTCACACTTCTATTCTCCTATATCAAACAAAAAGCTGAGGGAGTTGAAAAATGTTTGGTTTCAGGAAACCAGTCCAAAAAAAAGGCTTTTCAGAGCAAATTAAAATTTTATTGCAGAATCTTGCAAAAAATGTAGTTTTTGGACTAAGTAACTAGTTGAGGCAAAGAGATAGACCTCTTGCTCAAATTTACAAAACAAATCTGGATTAATTTTATTTTTGAGGTATGTGGTCCCCTGCTTCTGCGCTCTGTGACAGCAACAATCACTATGATTTCTCTTACACCTACAAAATGTCAAGCCTGATTCTTCTGGGACCAGAAAATACAAAACACCATACACCATGAGAAAATGTCATCTTGATAAAATTTTCCAACTTCTGGACTGAGATACACGTGATGTTTGGAAAATCTAAACCAATATATCCCCAAAATCACTTATTTGAGATTTTATGGTTAATTGTTCTAAAAACAAACATGAAAGTTAATCTCTTGAAACAGTGATAAATTTTATGTTTACCATACAAAAGTTTGGATATAGTCCTAAACTGGATTTTTATCTTGGTCTTCACAACCAGAAAGAATTGCTTTCAGTAGACCTCGATTGCCACAGCAGCATCATTAAATCTTCTTCAGATTATTTCTGACAGCAATATTGGATACTGGAAGGGCTTCCAAGTGCTGTAAATTTTCTTAGAGTGAATGCAGCTGGAATCCCTGAAGAAATACAATGCTGTTTAAACCTCTTTTTGATTCCTACCCCAGTCTCTTTCTCTCCCTGCTTCTCAACATAAGAATCAACTCAGATGTTTCCCACACAGCCATTAGTGACATCTGTTGTACAGTGTTTCATTTAGATGCTGTTTTATACAGCAACTTCTGGCTTGGCAAAGGGAAGATGAGAGTGAACTTTCAATAAGAATAAAGTCAGTGATAAGGGTGTCTGCTAATATACTTCCTAGACATTTGCATTACTTAGATGCATTAAGCAAGTTCATGTAATAAATTTTTTCAACACTTTGTTTCTGAATGAACCAAATTCATATTTCTTCTGCTCTTCATTTAACTCTGTTCCTTATTTTTAGTAGTGTACATCTATGTAAGCCCTCAAGTGGCATTCAGTTGTTGCAGCAGCTTATGGAGAGCTTCTAATTAGTTTGTACTACCTTTTAGTCTTTGAATTCAGGCATGAAGTTCATAATGAACAAATTCTGAAAATGGATGTGTGCCTGGTGAACACTGGCTACCCTTAGCAAAGTGATAAGGAAGGCCACCCTGGTCCTAGCACCAGCTCCCACTAAAACAAGCCACTTGTCACCAACATTCCTCGAGCAAGGGAACACTTCAGAAAAGCTGTTGGGAATGGTGCTACTGCATGCCTAGTGTCATAATCCAAAAAATGCCTACTAGTGTTGTGTGCACTACAGAAGTGTATATTAACCATGGTTTTCTCCCCAGTAATTGCAGTGAATTGAGAAACTGGGAGAAGGTTACAAATGAAGTTGCTTTTATGATAAGATCCCCAGTTCTCAAACTGTTCTGATGTACATTTATTTAAATATATATGCATATATATAGTTATAAATTTTTTCTTTTCTCTCTCCCTNTATATATAGTTATAAAATTTTCTTTTCTGTCTCCCTCCAATTTTCATTTGAGATGACTGATTTATATACTAGTCTTATGGACAAAAAATATTTTCAAACATCTTTTAAGCTCTATTATATTTATTTCAGGCTGTGAGCTAATTGTCAGGTGATCTCCTGTATCATGCTTTGATCTGTCTATAAATCAGTGTACATTAGCATGTTCTAAAGGTTGAGCAGGATTTTGCTGGGAAAGAAGCTCCTTACTCCACAGAACTGCAATCACAGTTTCAAGTAACAGAGTCTAATAGATGTAATGCTGCAGAACACTACAAAGACTTTTCACTAGGGCCATTCTCTAAATGTCTCTCTAGCTGGGGTTGAATTATTTAGTAATGAGATTAAAATCATTCATAAAGCCTTGCAATGGGAAACATTTCGTGTTCAGACACTGGATATAACATAACTTTATTCATACTGGAATAGACAGCATCATGCAGATAAGCAGCATAACTCTGTTGCAAGGTAGTAAGCATGTGACAAAATTTCTCCTCTGTCTCGTTTTGAGAAATCTCGTCTTTAAGGGAGATGATTATGGAAACCTGCCAGTGATAGATAATATGTGCAGCTCAGTTCTGTCACATATGGATTTGTTAAAGTGGTTAAGGTATCAACAGTCTGTTTTTAGCCACCAAATTAGACTACAAATCCAGATCATAGCCCAAACCAACATGTCTGGGCAGGCTCCTCTATCTAAAGCTATATTTGAATATGACTGAGTATTCCAGAAAAGGGCTGGAATTATTATTAGCAGGAACATATGCCACTAATGCCAGTAGTGTGTGTAAAATCTACTTTCTTTGTAAAATAAAATATGCTCACGTCCCACAGCCACATTCCTCCTTTTTCTAGAGTGATATCAGAGGGATGAATACTTTTAATTAAGACATAAGAGAAAGGAGTGGTTGGCTTTGCTAGTGCAAATTAGTTTGAAAGCAAAGAGCTTCCATTATTCTCTTTGCTTGTTAGGCTAGACAGATTGATTTTATAATTTCCTTGAGACATAGAAGTAACATTGCTTTTAAGAGGGGAGTGGGATACAGAATGTGAAATAGCTGCATATCCAAGAGGTAACAAAAACGTTCTGTTAGAGTGGGGAGAAAAGATCTTATTAAAGTGGGTGTATTTGTGGAGGCTGGGGAAAAATATGCACAGAAAAATCTGAACAGAATTGCTGAGTTTCTTTCTCCATGGGCTAAATAAGTTCTAGACATTTAGAGTTCCTTAGGGTTGCTCATATGCTTGTGAAGCTATGAGTATTTTTATTATACTCTTTTTTGTGTGAAACATTGCTCCTCACATGCCCTCAGCTTTTTCAGATTTGAGATGGGAAAGACAGCACAACTGAAATTCAAATAAATTGGATGTGTGCCTCTGACTTTAAGGCCCATTCTCAACACAATGCTCAGAAGTGGAGGAATTAAAGTGAGTTTTTTCCCCCTGATTTTTTTCTACAGATTAGTATTGTTCAAATGTTGGTGGAATTACAAAGTCCCCAGAGATTTTAAAGGAATCAGACAAAGCTTTGGGTTTATCCTCCATCTACATTCTAAGATTAAACTGGATTTTAAATGTACTGAGACATCCAAAATCTCCTGGATTCTCAACTGATGCTTGTAGCAATGCAGCCTTCATGACAGGAGGTGGGCAGGTACAGCATGGGAGCCCAGAGAAAAGTGCTCTGAAGCCTGTAGTCTCAGATGGCACAAATGAGCATTTGCTGCAGAGAGGCTGTGCTGCCTTGCACTCACTGAGGGTTTTGTGCATGCAAAACCTTTTCTTTAAAATGAATATTCTCCATGAGATGTCAGGTCCCGTTTTTCTTAAGGTCAAATAAGAACT
>VZTN01025452.1:3478-15677 GCA_013400515.1 Erpornis zantholeuca | reverse complement strand
TCTTAAGGTCAAATAAGAACTACAAAACTAACTTTTCCCCATATCCTTTTGCTGCTGAGCTCGCCTAGCAATTTTGAATAAATAAAGCAACCAAACTTGAGCCAGATGAAATAGCTAGAAATCAAGAATGTGCTCTGCAATGTGGAAAACAACACCAAGATTTTGATTGTTTTATTTATGTATTTATGCAAATTATGAGAAACAGTTGCTTTGCACAGCTTTATCATTAGAATAATGCTACTTAGTCATGCAGGCATGTCATTTTACAGTGACTGTGGGAGCTCCATTTTTTAATGTAAGCCTATTAAGAGCTCAGGGTAAATTTTCAGAGTATCATATAGGAAGGCAGAATACTGATGGGATTCACAAAAACTAGAAAATTTACCAGGAACCTTTCTAATCAAGTTTTCTTGAACCACTCTCTCCAGGCCCAGCATCTAGCCTCAAGGTTCAGGGAAATATCCCACCCAACTTCATAGCCTTTTCATCAAATAAAATAGAGAGAAGTGCACCAGTGCCACACAGACTTAGCAGCCTACACGTAAAACATACATATTGCTGGTGAGAGACAAAAATTAATTTTTTTCTCTCCTTAATTTTATATAAAGACAGATGCATTACCTAAGAGACAGTACCCTGCCCCAAAATATCTTTTAGTCACTGGCTAAGTCTGTTCTCTAGTTTGATTTGACAAGGTGCAACATGTCAAGAATATTCCACTCTAGTACAGCTGCTCCAAGACTTGTTTGGAAGAGCCCATTTCTTCTCAGTCCTCATTTCAGTATTTTATGGCAAGTGAAGATCATACTAGCTGAATATTCTGAAACTTAGTACTTACAGTACACCGGGAGAAGAACCAGCCTCACATCTTTACTTGAGGTTGGGCAGGCTTGTACCTGTGTGTCTTGTGGGGAGAAGGAAAACATTCTATTTCAATACTAAGTTTAAGATGGGGCACTTTATTTCTCTGCTGCCTGTGAGGGGAAAATGTGCTGAGAATGCCAAAAATTGCAGAGAAGTGTGACACAATGCACACTCCTACCAGGACTTAACAGCAAGATGAGAGGCTCTCAACTTGTGTCATGCTGTGTGGCCACTACCAAAAAGAAAGAAAATGAGGGACATAGGGACATACAGTGAAAAAGAAAACTGTACTGGTACCTAACATAACAGCTTTGCCATTTGCAACCATAATTTTGTGTACTTTTCCTCCATTCTTTTCTTTTACTAAGCATACCTAAAAGGGGAACTTGGTGTTGGATTTTAAATTACAAGACCCCCTCTGTACTGTAAACTCTAACTAGCATGGTGTTTTGCCATCTAAAACTGGCCATATGGTATGCAACTGAAAGTTGTGTTAGCAAAAAAACCCTAATACTTCTACTTCTTACTTGGAAAAAAAAAAAAAAGAGTAGACCACAAGTTCCTATTGCTTGTCCTTCACTTGAAATATGGTGAGAGTTCCAGGGCTATAAAAAAAGGCTGGTTTTGGGAAGGAACTTGGTTATGTATGCTGTACTTTCATTTGAGATTTTTGTGGCTATAACAAATGGGCAGATACTTCAATATTACACTCAGGCTGAGTTAATTTAATTGAATAAAAAGAAGCTTATTTCTAAATTGTTTTCTATATGATTGTCCAGTATGTACTAAATGCAAAGTTTGGAAATTCATCTTGGCTCTCTCCCGAGTTTTCCCATAAAGAAATTACCTAGATTTTATTGTGTTAAAGTGCTCAGCAAAAACAGGTGTCCTGCTCCTGGTCAGCACCAAGACAACTGCTATAACAAATAAAATTAATTATAAAACTGGAGACTTAATGAAAGCTGGACTTTTTACAAGGGCCTGTAGTGACAGGACAAGGAGAAATGCTCCTCAACTGAAAAAAGGTGGGTTTAAATTGGGTATTAGAAAGAAATATTGTAAGGGTGGTGAGACACTGGAAGAGGTTGCCTAAATACTTGTGGATGCCCCATCCCTGGAACAGCTCAAGGCCAGGTTGGATGGTCTAGGGGAAGGTGTCCCTGCCCATGGCAGTGGGATTGGAACTGGGTGATCTTTAAGGTCTCATCCAACCCAAGCAATTCTATGATTCTATCGTAATAAAAGAGCAAAACTAGATATCTGGGCTCCTGACTCCTAATCAGAAGTCCATACTCCGTTCCAAGTTACATCAGTGTTTCATGTGTGATGGTCTTTGTGGGTATACTTGGCATATGCATCTTCTAAGTGGAAAGTAAATGCAAAAAAAAAAAAAAAAACAAACAAAAAAACGGGAGGAAAATCAGTGATCAGTGTACACTTTCATTCTTTCATTTTGGTTTCCCAGATAATTTCTCTGCAAGTATTCTTGATTGGAACTGCTGTGGCATGGAGCAAAATTACTCAGTTATGACAGAAGTGTGTATTGTGTTATAGGAGCGGGAATACAGTTGTGTGCATGCAACCTGATTTAAGATTTCATCTAGTTATGATTCAGTTGTGGCAATTAATTACTGCATTCTTGGGTCTTCTGTAATAGATGTGTTTTCTTAACCTCCAACCTCCAAGTCTCCCAGCTGCTAGACCAAGAATTCTTTTATAATTGAAAAGCTATTTGGGAATACTCCAATCTTTTTTTGAAGTGAAAACCACAGCACAGCATACTAAGAAAGCAATTTATTCGAAGTCAGAGGGGCAGGTCATTCTGTTTCAGATAGTCAGTGTGGTTTCAGTAGGTTTGGGACTTTTTGATTAGGACTGGGGCAGGAGGGGAGTTGATTGGACTTTGTTGAATCGACTCCAAGTTGTGAGCTATTTCCTCTGAAACACTCTTTGCACAGCAGTTGATTTGCAGCATGTAAGGTACATGATAACTTCTCATACAGAATGCATACAGTCTAAACATTAAGATAAATCAAAAAGTGTTGTGCATTGTGATCCACTCTATCCTGCTTCTTCTAAAAGTCAAGAAAACACTGAAAAACAGTTTGCATGCCCTTGGGATATGAATTCCCTATTTCTGTCTAAAAGCATTATCAAACCTGTAGCTTTGGGAAAGGCACTCTAGCATATAAACAGGTTGTATCTTCCTTTCACCTCTTAGACTTCTAAGCAGGAATCTATAACATTAAATAGTGTTGTTCAAGTTAAAATGAATAGCTTTCGTTTTTTAAACAATGAATTCCATGTAAGTGCTATTTAACCTGTACAAATGGTTCTAAAACTAATTAGAAGGAAACCCAATCCTTACCTGGGGAAATTCCAAATCTCATTTATAAAATAAATTGTGTCAAATGCATTAGGACTACAGTATGTCTGATAGACATTTTAAGTAGAATATAGTGATGTGCATATTTAATTAGAATAGGAAAACAGAAATTTTGCTAAGCTTGTTTGGTGATTTACATCCTAACAGGTAATGGTTGGATCTATTTTCCTTGAGGTGTCTGGATATGGTCACCTGATGCACTGCCTATTGCAAGTGGCTAGGAATCATAGACTCATGGAATCATTAAGGTTGGGAAAGATGTCAAAGATCATTGAGTCCAACTGTTAATGTAGCACCATTGTGTTCACCACTAAACCATGTCCCAAGCACATCAACGTGCCTTTTGAACTTCCAGGGATGGGATTCCCCCGCTTCCCTGGACAGCCTCTTCCAATGCCTGACCACTCTTTCAGTGAAATTGGTCCCAACACAATTTTGGGGTTTGGGGCTTTTAGCTGTCTGTAAAGTATTAGGGTGTTCAGGAGTGTTTTGCACCTGGCAGGCTGAAGACAGCGGGGTTTGAAGTAGATGCTGTATGGACTGCATGTCTTCATGTGACTGAGATGCAGGAGACTTTCCTTTTCTCATCCAATTTCTCCATCCTGTCAAAAATCATTCCATGTATAAAATCAGCAAATCAGCTGTGCTGTTAGGAGCCCATGGGACAGGAGAGGAGATACATGGCACGGCTGCAAAGCACAGTCCTCACTGACACCCTGGCACAGGCACTGTTCCGGGGCAGAAATGGTCTTGCTGTATGCCTTGAGGAGGGCTAGGCGTGAAGAGGGTGTGAATGGAAATGGTCTTGAGAATGGGACAAAGGAGAAACACACTGACTCTCACAGCTGCTCAACAGCTCCCTTTCACAGTGGGAGAAAAATCTGAAGGCTATTGATTGATACCTTTTTTGACAGAAAAGTGACAGTTCCATTTACCAAATTGTGCAGGTGACTATTTCAGTGATGGATAATGGAGAAAAGGAGAACAACCCAGACAGCACACGTTTTTGGGGGACTCAAAGGCAGGTAGAGTAGTTACACCACAAATGTCTAATTGGGTCATTTTTTTCAAGCCAGGAGGAGAAATGTCTTGGGTTGAGGATGCCCAGGAAGTACACACCACCAGGACTCATTGTGCCTGTCTAGTGGAAAACACAGATTTATTTATCTCCAGAGTGACAGCTGGACAGGGGTGTTGAAGATCTCAGCTGTGGATTTATGTCTTTAAAATGATACTTAAATAGTTGGGTCACTGTGTGAATCTAGCTGGTAGTATATTACAGACTTTGGAAATGTTCACATTACAGCCTTGACAGTTCAGCATTTGAGATAATTTTTTTCTTATAACTGAACTAGTTTTATATGCTAAGGAAGCAGATAAATAAATTGTGTAGGGTGGCCATTTTTCCCCTTAAATTAACCCCTCTGTTATCCTCTTATTTATAAAAATTGAACAAAATTGTCGTGCAATTTATTTTTATAAGTTATGACAATCATTATGTGATTTTTACATTCAGTTTGCCTAGTTTTCTATTTATACAGTGAAAAGAGAGATTAGGTATTTTCACTAGAACTTCCAACTGGGCTCTGGAATTACAGCTGTCCAGCTGGCTCTGACTCATTTCAACAAATAAAATTGCTAAAATGTGAAGTATAATAAGATATGTTCCTGCTGCATGTAAGACAGAGGGGGTTGCCCATCTTGCATTTTTTGTACCTGTAACCTGTAGCTTCTCTGCAGAAAAACAGATTTTCCTAGCTAGCAGGAATAAAGTTAATCTGAATAGATAAAGGATTGCAGCCAGATAAAATTGAAGAGACATTTGAGAGTAATCATGGGTATTTATATTCTGCAGTTCCAAGAATTCTAACGTCAACTAGAAAATAATTAGATTATTCAACACCTGGAAGGATGTGAGAAGTGCAAATTTAAAAAATATATTCCTGTACATACTCAATTACTTCTGATGAATTGTTACAATAATGATTTATATTAATTAATATTTGTGACATTGGGTTTTTGAAACAGCAATCTAATGACATAAATGTAGTATCTTTTGTTATGAAAGAAGTGGAATTTAACTTCTTAAGTCTTTTTGTTCAGTGAAAAGTTTTGTGATCCCTAAATAATATATTTTCTTATATTTTCAAACAAAAGAAGACATTTTAGGTTTTCTGTAAAATGAAATTCATGTAGAAAAGTTCTGAGGTCCTGGGAAAATTAAATTATTTTGGCTTTGGCTAAAATCAAAGCCTGTCACCTTAATTTGACCTCTTACGAATTTCATGAAACTTCTAAAATTAATTCAATTTAGAAATGTTGTTTTTCACCAAAATCAAAATTCTGTTCTCAAAAATGTCAAACAAGATGCTTTAAATGTTTCACCTGTGTTTCCAAAATGAAATTTCTTTGAAATAGCTTAAATGTAAAGACTGATGAAAATGTTTTCCATGTGAAAAACAAAACTGGCAACCCTTTAAACCAGATCTCTTTAGAAATAAGGCTTTAGCCTTGCACTATTTCTCAGCACATTTTTAAGGTCATATCTAATACCACAGGGAACAAAAAAATAATGTGGGAGTTGGGAATTCAAACTCAGTAAAACAGTTCCCCAGCAAAACTAAAACCTGTGGTGCACTTCAAAGGGCTTTTCGTAATGTGTGAGAGTGCATTTTCAAGGCTCTTCACCATCTAGGCAAAAACTAATTTTGTCTCTTAGTATATAAGCCCATCTCCTACAGGCTCAAAAAATTCATTTTGGCAGTGATGGCAGGGTGGTTTCCAGGAATGGGAGGTAAGCATGTCTCTACCCTCCCTGCCTTGCCCACACCCTCCTTGTAACCCATGTAACTTCACTGGCAGGGAAGTTTACAGTAGGATTTCCACCCCAGGGATAACAACATGAGCTGTTGGCATAAGGCCATGCCCAGCTTGCATTCCATGGACAGGTAATGCAGAATCACTGCAGATGGAAGGAACTTCTGGAGATCATCTACCATCAACCATCAACCATCCCTGACTTAATCAGGGCTGATCAGAGCAAGCTGCCCAGGACCATGTGTCTTGACTGTCTCCAAGGATGAAGACTCCACAGTCTCTCAGGACAAGCTGTTAGAGAATCACAGAATCCTGAACTGGTTTGGGTTGGAGGTCATCTAGTCCAACCCCTCTGGAACAAGCAGAGACATCTTCAACTGGATCAGGTTGGTCAGAGCACAGTCCAGCCTGACCTGAAATGTTTCCAGGGATGGGGCATCCACCACCTCTCTGGGCAGCCTTTTTCACTGACGTCTTCTTTAAAAAATTCTTCCTTATATCTAGTCTGAATCTACCCTCTTTTAATTTAAAATTATTGCCACTTGTCCTACCATAAGAGTACCTACTATCTGTTCCCATTTTTCTTGTAGGCTAAAAATCCACAACAGTGGATAAAATCCTTTTGGTACTGAAAATCCACAATAAGGTCTCCTCAGAGCCTTCTCATCTCCGGGCTGAATGACTCCAAGTCTCTCAACTTGTCTTCACAGGAGAGGTGCTCCAGGCCTCTGATCATTTTTGTGGCCCTCCCCTGGACCTGCTTCAATGTCCCACATCTTTCTTGTACTGAGAAACACTGTTCAGGTGTTTAACCACCATCACAGCCAAAGAAGTGTTTTCCTGCTTTTCAGTTTGTTCCCACTGCCTCTCATGCTCCCACTAGGCACCACTAAGATCCTGGGTCTGTCATCTTAACACCCTCCCATCAGGTATTTATACACATTTAATAAGAGCCCCACTGAGACTTGGCTTCTCTAAGATAAGCATTCCCAGTTCTCTCAGCCTCTCCTTGTATGACAGCTGTTCCAGTACCTTTCTTTCCAGGAAGTCTTTCTCATTTTGGGGCACCCAGAACTGGAGACATCACTCAGGCTGTGGCCTCACCAGTGTTGAGGAGAGTTGAAGGATCACCTGCCTGAACACAGCCTGAATATTACAACTGTAAAAGGCTGGTTAAAGCTAAATTGTGCAAGGGTGGATGACTGCAGCCTACACAGTCCTGATAAACATCAGTCTTGGAGTGAATGCCCTTCCTCTTAAACAACAGATCAATCTAGTTGTGCTGATGAAAAACATAGTTTCGACCTACTTCTTTGAACATCTGGCACATGTAGATTACTCTCAGATTTGGCTCCAGCCCCTGCCTTGTCTAGGGCAATTATTAAACAAATTCAGTCTTAAGGTAACGATTCTGTTAGCACCATTAGAGTTCAAAACACCACACACAAAAATGAAAAAAATAATCACTCAACCTACCAGTCACAAAGTCTGAAAGCACAGGCATATTGGGACTTTGATTGGTATCTGTGCATGCAAAGGTAACAACCTGATATCAAATCCTCTCTTAAACAGACTGAGCCACCAGTTTTCACATACAGCTCAAATACCAAGTTTAACATCATTTTTGGGTCCACACACTTACAAGGAGTTTAAATCCAGGTATTTTCCTTATTATTTTACATTTCAGAATGAAGAAAAAAACAGTTTGCTTTGGGCTCTAGAATTAAACTTATAATTTGTCCTCCTGCCTGCCCATCTATGTTTCCCTAGAATCCAAAGTCTGCCTTGAGCCAAACTGATTTTCAGGTACATTTTTTAAATGCAAAGGTCATGAAACAAAAAATTGATCCATTGCTAAACATTTCCTCAGGATTTTTCTGAATGTGTTTGTAGGTATAGAATACAAATCCAGTCTGAATATTTTCAATGTTTGTGGAAATTTGAGCTCAGGGTTAAAGGGTGATTTGAAATGTAGTTAAGCCCAGTGATGCACGGACCTGACTTGTGGGAGATTTTG
Source organism: Erpornis zantholeuca (assembly GCA_013400515.1). NCBI lineage: Eukaryota > Metazoa > Chordata > Aves > Passeriformes > Timaliidae > Erpornis > Erpornis zantholeuca. Next base: position 7,593 of record VZTN01025452.1, on the reverse strand, counting down.
GTCTGAGCTACAGTTTCCAGCTTATAAATTAATTTTCTTTTCGTCATCTAAAACTGTTTGTAGCTTACTCTAGCAGTACCAAGGTTGACTCACAAACTTGCACCAAAAACATAAAACCTTATGGTTTATTGTGAGGACCTTTCCTGAAATCCAAGGCATATTTCTTTCAGATGAATTTTGCTTTCAGATTTGGATTTTTCTGGAACAAAAGCTAGAATGTGAAATTCAGGCAGAGTACATTTGAGAGAACTGCTCCTAGTGTGAGGATAGGAGCTCAAAAGCAAAGGAAGTTCACCAGGAGGGAAAGGTTTTTTGAGTATGAAGTTTATTTTGTAGAAAAGGAATAATAAACTGCAAATAAGTAATATGCAGAACATGATTCAAATTGTATTTGACAAATTGTATTATTTTATCTATATGAATATAGACATTAAATTATATTATTAAAATTTGCTATCATCTACAGAGTTTTGCCACCAAGAAGAAAGCTCCAAAATCTAGAAAAATAGCATCATTAAACAAGTAAATGCAATTTTGATGTATTTCCAACTGCAAATCAGTTTGAGGAATACTGAAACAAAGTAGAGTGAATCATTTTTCTGTGGAAGAATCGGCCCATGAGATAATACCACACAAATAAGACAAAGTGAAAGACATTCTTCTGTGCTGATGAGGGACAGACAGAGCCAGAACATTTTGCAGCTGCCAGAATGAAGCTACATCATTGCATCTGAGGCTTGTAACACTGATCCTCATGCAGTGTTTTGTGCTGACTCTATTTCACATATGAAATCGTCATGGCTGTTTCAGAAGAATTAATTTGTGGGTTTCTTTCCTATCTTTTTCAACATCTCTGGTTTTGATTTTTTTTTTCCAGTATATTGGTGCTATCTTAATTTGAGCTGTTCCTAATGTGGGAAGAAAAGGAGGTGTTTTATTATGAACTATGGATATTGATACAGTCATAAAAAACTCTATTATAGGAACACATCAGTCCTACTAATAACTTCTCCTGATTTTGTCACTATGCTGGTGCAATTATAATAATCAAGTTGGCAATTTAAAACACTGCGGATCACTAATAAATAACAGTAAAGATTATGATTGATCAACTTATTTTCTTCCCGTTGTCAAGGTCCAATCAGTCATCAACTCCTAAGAATATTTTTGAAACAGTGGATCTTAGGTCAGATTTAGACCAATTCTCATGAGCTTTTTGATTTTTAGATTTGACAAAGTTGCAAAACACAAAAAGAGCAGATTCTCTGAAGGCAGGGTGCATGAAATAGTGGCTTCCTAGAACATATCAGAAGAAATTGCATGTCGTCTCAGCATTTAGCTTTACTATAATTCTCCCCAGCTTCTCATATTTTCATCCTAAGTATCTGTTACTGTATTCTTTGAGAGATATTTAAAATCCAGCCAGGGAATTAGGCATAGGTGGATCACTCCTAGTTGCCCTGGCCTAAACGTTAATTTTTAACTTGGGTAATTCACTCAGAAGCTCATGTGTAGGGCTGGGAGGGTTTGGCCAATCTTATTGTTTCAGAATTTTTAACCAGGTTAGCAAAGGTTCCCCAGAGAATCTACAGACAGTGTGCTTCTCTAGTAAAAAAATTGCAGATGATAATGATAAAAGTGAGACAATAGAGTGAAATTACCTTCAGTGAGATTGGACAGAAACCACAGTGTAGAATATTGAATAAATGGCAGGTCAGAAGCACAGGCATGCTTTATGAGGGTGGTTCTGCAAGTGTCACATACACAGCCATCATCTCCAGGCAAAGTGTTTCTGACTTGTAGGATGAGGACTGTAGACGTCTCCTCTGCACAAACAGCGACCCTTGCTTGGCTTTTTGCTTCTGGATTTGTTTGAGGGTTTTGTTTGTTTTGCTTTGGGTTTTTTTTTTCCCAGTGACTAAGCATTTGAATTGAATCAACTGTGGGAGAGGAGAGGATTGAAGGTAAAGTAGTGCTTTTTTATTATTCAGGTTGTCGTTAATTGCTGTTTTCAGTTCACAACATTTAAATGAAATATTCACGCAATTGGGCCGGTTGTAATTCAATCAGAAACCCATCCAACTACCCTGAGGAATCCCATCAGGGCTCCTTACGCAGCAAGAAAGAATTTTAATTAGAAATTTGAAATAAGCTTTCCTCCAGTTTTGCCAGAAACAAAATGGGCTGGTGCTTAGTGCCTCCATTTGGGGAATTAAAACCTTTGGAAAAAAATCAGCATTTAAAGAAACATGTAGAATTTGAGAGTGTGATAAATGCATCTATATTTGCACTTTCTGGTATATCCCAGTGAAGGGTATGTATGTCTTGCAAACACATTTCTAGGGTGTAAAGTACACTACCACTTCTGCTGTATCTGTATTCTTAAAAGTACTACCTTATACTTAAAAAGATGAATTATTTAGTTGCACAAAGCTATCTTTGAAAATGCAGCTGCTAAAAAGTAAGAGGTAGAGAGCATTTTGAATGGCAAATTACTATTTGGGCCTTTTAAATAGGTCACATGATATTAACCCTGAGAAGTGTCTTGAATTGTTAGAAGAATTGCAGTAAGATGCTTGCTCCAACCACAGGGTAACAGGTGTAGCAACAGGATCAGTTCCTATGATTCAGAAATCATGATTCTTAAACCAGTCAGTAATTTTGAGGTGCATGTCTCAACTCTAATAAACTAAGGGAGGGTAGCTGAAAGGAGTTACTTGACTCTGCCCTAGGTTGCTGTAGAGTAAGTCAATTAGGCATTCTACTTTTTAGTAATTTTTACAGCTGAGGCCAGTTCTGGTACTTGTGCAGCATTTGGCCTCTATTGTAAATGTTTAGCACCCCACCCTTAAACCAGAGTAATATCTGTCGCTAGGTGGCAGATAAATAGTAAGGTGGGGGATTTGGGGTTATATTCATTTGGTTTCTGGTTTTGGGTTGTTTTCTGTTTGGTTGGTTGGTTTGCATATTTTGCATTTTTTTGCACAATAAGGGGTTTTTTGTATGTTTTGGGTTGTGGGTTTTTGGGGGGCTGGTTTGGTTTCTCTTTTGCTTGTTTGGTGGGTTTTAGGCTGGCATTTAGGTTTTCGTTGTTTGTTTAGGGTGGCAGAATTTTGGTTTGTCTTGGTGGGTTTTTTGCTCTGGCTGAACTTTTTAAATAGGGCTCAAATGGCCAACTCACCAAAAGCAGCTTTTCCTTTTGCCTTCTGACTCTTATGTCCATGGCTTGTTTTCCTACTGCTAATCTCTTACTTAAAAACTCCTGTCAAAAAATACAGGGCTTAACACTGAAGTCTTTCCCTCAGCATAAAATGTAGAAGCCAAAAACTGACACTTGCAGACGTGGCCCCGCTCATTTTGACATTACTTTCCTAGTTTTACTATACAAAACATAGTGCTTTGTATATATATCATTTGCTTTTACTTAGAGGGACAAGCACAGTGAGTATTTTGGAGACTTCCCTGTTTGCCCAAGGCTGTTCAATTTGTGGTGGCATCCAGGACTTGCACCTCACTCTTCTGCACCTGGACCACTGCAGTCTGTTGCCTCAGACCCTTGGGAAGGGCAGGTGGGAGAGAAGAATAGAGAGCTGTAGGCAGCATCCTTAACCCAGCTAGAGCAGCAGAAGCTGCATTGACTGGACTCACATTACCAGCTGATGATCCATGATATTTAGATGCTGTCCTAATAAGAAATATTTTGCTGTCCCAGCCTTAGCCCTAGGACAAGTGTTTTCCCCTGTGCTGCAAAACTGTTAAATGTACAAAACCAAGCTTCCACTTTCATTGTTTTCATTCTGCTGCTTAGAGTCCCTAGAGCTCTGGGGATGAGCCTGATTATACGCAGGGTGAGTCTGAACATACAGCCAAAATATAAAAGGTCGTACTGTTATTTAGTTCAGTATAAGAAAGGGCTTGATCATAAGTATTTCTGCTACATTTTTTTGGCATTTTGTTTTGTTTTTTCTTGCCCTTCTCTATGCATTCTAAGACTTGGGGCATGTGTCTTAACGAAAGTCAGGAGCAAGGTTTTGTGTTAAAGCATGAGTTACATCTTGTTTTCAAGTTTAGAAAGAGGACTGTCTAATATAACTAGATGATAAATTTGGCTATAT
>VZTN01025451.1:1619-26229 GCA_013400515.1 Erpornis zantholeuca | reverse complement strand
GGGGAAGGGGAAGGGGAAGGGGAAGAAAAGAAAAGAAAAGAAAAGAAAAGAAAAGAAAAGAAAAGAAAAGAAAAGAAAAGAAAAGAAAAGAAAAGAAAAGAAAAGAAAAGAAAAGAAAAGAAAAGAGAAAAGAGAAAAAAGAAAAGGGCCATCAAACAAAATGTACTAACATTTCGGAAAACTCCCTCTTTGTTTTAATCGCTAAAAATTTGTCCTAGAAAGTGACATCCAAGTCTGGATATCTCAATGGGACTTTCAGGTAACCTAAGTGTACATTCCTTGGAAGGAGTTTAGATGGAACATTACACATGATCTGACAGATATTTCCTAGTTGAATTGTTCAGGTTGAAACAACTACTTCTTCATGCTCTACTGATGTTCCTCCTGCCTAACATTCCTAGTTTGGTCAGTCCTGTAACCTGGGAAGACTGATGAACAGCTCTCTGATCAGACATACACTTGACAAAATAAACACACTCCTTGATTCTGTATCTTCATCACTGTGTGAGCAGCATAGATATATTTGCTAGGTGTGCTCTCTGTGTAAGTGTAATATATATAGACATATATTTATATGATATATGTATTATCTATATGAAACATATATAAAACCCTAACATAAAAGGCTATGGAAGTGAGAGTAAATCAGACAAGAAACATTATGTTCATCAGGTTTTCCAGTTTAGGATAAAGTCTCTAGGCAAGATTTTTAATTTCTACATAAATATCCACAAACACTGCATTTTTTAATGATCAGATAGAGTTGCATGAAGATGCTGCAACCAGAACCATCTTATTAGAAAAAAACCTACACCATGCACATGGGATTGTAATAAATAAAAAAAAGTAATAAATAAGAAATTACTATCAGTCATAATTAATACAGAAAAGCCTCACAAGGAAGTTGTATAAAACCTTCTTAGTGTCTACCTCTTTTCTAATGTTGTGCTCCTCTGTGTCCTATGAAGACTTTTCAGTGCAGGAGAAACAAATGCACCAGTAATAGGTGCTGAAAATTAATAATAGCCACCCTATTTAAATAATTTTAATCTTGGAACTTACTCAAATCATGAGGTATATTTAGGATTAGATTCACAAACTACAGTAACTAGGGGTGCCATATGCTGCACTTGCATTTGTAGACACAGTAAGAGCAAAGGACTTGAAAAGGTATTTTGAACTTGTAAATGATAAAATATNTTTGTTTTTTGTGGGGTTTTTTTTAATGAATATAGAAACCAAAGAACAAAGATTTGTAATGATGAGATCCTCTTTTAACTACTGTACCACAGGTAGGAAATGAGATATTTTTGGCAACAGAAAAAGTGAGACCCAGTGATAAAGGGAAACATTAATTATCCAATATATGTTAGAAAGGAACAAAGACACATCTTCTAGCAGAAGTTAGAGACTACACTGGGGAGAATGTGTAATGGGAGGTAGTTTAGGAAACAACTCTCTCCAGCCTCAATTGCAACTGACAGGATGTGGCTGAGGATTAAAAGGTGTAAGCTACTAATGATGGTCACAGGAGGTTTAGGTGCAAAATTGCAGACAAAAAGAAAGGAAGAAAGGCCCTGAAATAGTAAGGGTTTGGGGTTTTTTGTTTTTTTTTTTGGGGGGGGGGGGGGTTAAGGGTTTTTTTTTAAGTTTCCATCCATTTTGGATCAGATGAATGACACTGCAATATTTGACTTACTATGGAAAGATACCCTACCAAGTAACTCTTAATTATTGAGAATAAGTAGAAATTCCTAGAAATTGAGAGACAGCAGAAAACTCTACCAAAAAAACCATCAAAACCAAAACCACAAACAATATAGCTAAATCAGGTGATTTGTTAGTCTGGGAGGGTAGGGGAAGAAAGGATGTGATTTCAAGAATGATATAGTTTTAATTGTCATATTACACTTCCCTTTGTGACCAAACAACATGTGTAGATACTAGATTTCAAATACTAGATTTCAAACATCTAATACTAGGTTTCAAACCAGAATATTATGGTAAAAGGTATTTAAATATATTTGATAGAATTAGATGGGCCAGGGCAAAGGTGGAGGAAAGTAATACAACTTTGAGCACTTAATAAAATAACCAAGGTATTACCTGAATCACAAGTCATTACCACTGAGATCTTCTGTAAGAGTGAAGTCTCAGGGGACCGAAGAAGGGCAAGTCATTTCATTCCACGAGGAAAGGGAAGATTTGAGAAACCACTGACCAGTCAAAGAACTTTCAGTTTGTGGAAATATACTGGGAGAAGTTATTAAACAGCCAATTTATAACCACTCTACAGGAAAAAAAAAAAAAAAAGGTGATGAAAAACAGCCAACACAGCTCTCTCAAGAGTAAATCATGTCAAAACAATCTAATTTCCTCCTTTGACACAGTAGCTTTCACTATAATGTATAAGAAGGAAGTAGAAGATGAGATCGCTTTACTTTAATAAAGCTTTTTATGCAGTGCCACATGAGACCTTGTAGGGAAGCCAGAAAAATACAGCCCTATTGGCACAGACAGAACTAAAGATTTATACAATATTGAAAATGTGCAATAGATGCTAAAATAAGAGATGAAATTACTGCACAACACAGTATAAAGTAAAAATTAGGCCTCAGCCTTTCTAAGCTCAACCACTAAACCATTTTCTATTTATGTCCTCTGATTTCAGTGAAGGTGTTTGTTTATTGCAGGTTTTGAACTTAAGCTGAACTGAAGCTGTGGTTAGAAAATGGATTTTACTTGTAATTACAAGGAAGCTGAGATGAATTTTTTGAAGTATCATAAAAATAATACCTACATTTTTTGTATTAATTGTTAAGTAAAATGATTCTTTCATAACTTCAGCCAAGATTAGCAACAGAATCCATCCAGAGTAAGGTAAAATTGAGTCTGAACTTGCCATGTCACTAATGGGATCATAAAGGTCACAATTTGAAGGGCCCAATGTGATGTGGTAACAGGCATCTGTGATCACCCCAGTGGCCAACCATTAATGTAACTTCAGAATAATAATCCAAAAGGGAAGATTCCTCCATTGGCACATGTAATATGGAGATCCTTCTGAATATCAAAACACTCTAGAACACCAGCTTCCACTGACCAATTTAATGTCCTATGACTTTAAAAGTTTTATAATTATTTTACGGCAGGAGATTAATTGATGTATGCAGGGCTCTAACATGTGTGCTGCAACAGCCCTCTGTCTTATAGTGTAAGTTATTATTTCAGCAACTGATTATTACAACTGATAATAACAATTTTGATCACTGAAGTTAAAAACCCATAGCCTATTCCAAAAAACAGGCCAACAAATGTACCTACTAAGTTGATAGTTACAGTTACTTAAGTCAAATATTATTAATTTAACAAGAAGAAAGAAAAGACACTAGTGTTCACATGAACAGGCTAATCACCAGAGATTGGTGTCATGATTGGAAGAAAATCAGCCAGGAGAAAGAGGGAGAAAACAGAATTACAACATGTGAAGAATTACAAATATCAGACATGGTAGAATGTGATATTCTACCCATATAAATGAAATTCTGAAACCTAAAACTTCACACAAGTAAGATGCTGGTTTTCCTGATATTTAACAAAATTGCAGTTCTGCCCAGCCTTGTGATTTTTTTATTATTTGTCATTATTTATTTTGTTCTATATTGGTTTTCTACTTTGAAATAGAGTTGTGCTGTTAATACAAATCCTAAGTGTTCAAAAGGAAAATACCCTCATTAAAATTTGGTTAGAAAAAGAGAACCCTTAACCATACAAACAGTATCTATGTCTGTTTGCATGCATATATACATACAACCTGCCTAAACAACCTGGATGCAGGACTTGAAGGGATATGAAGTAAGTTGCAGATGGTACAAGATTGGGAGGAGCAGTTGACTGCCTTGAAGGCAGGGAGGCCCTGCAGAGAGACCTCAACAAATCAGAGACATGGGCAACTACCACCCATATGATGGATGGGAAAGCACAAGGGAAAGTGCTGGATTCTGCACCTGGGGTGGGACAACCCTGGATGTACAGACAGACTGGGGAACGAGGTGCTGGAGAGCAGTGCCATGGAAAGGGACCTGGGAGTCTTGGTTGTGGGAAAGTTGAATTGGAGTCAGCAGTGCCCTGGCAGCCAGGAGGGCCAGCCCTGTCCTGGGGGGCATCAGGCACAGCATAGCCAGCCAGGCAAGCGAGGGGATTGTCCTGCTCTGCTCTCCTCTGCTCTGCTCTGGGACAGCCTCACCTTGAGTGCAGTTTTGCTGCCACAGTATAAAAAAGGCATTAAACTATTAGAGATAATCCCAAGGAGAGCCATGAGGTTGGTGAAGGGACTTGAGGAGAAGCTGTATGAGGGGAGCAGCTGAGGTCACCTTGTCTGTTCAGCCTGGAGGAGACTGAGGGGAGACCTCATTGCAGTTGACAATTTTCTTATGAGGGGAAGGGGAGGGGCAGGCGCTGATCTCTTCTTTGTGGTGACCAATGGCAGGACCTGAGGCAATGGCAGGACCTGAAGTTGTGTTAGGGAACGTTTAGGTTGGATTTTAGAAAAAGGTTCTTCTCCCAGAGGATGGTAGGGCACTAGAACAGGCAGGGAAGTGGTCACAGCACTAAGCCTTGTAGAGTTCAAGACTCAAGGATTTCAAGAATGGTCTCAGGCACATGGTGATATTCTTGGGGTGTCTGGTGGAGGGCCAGGAGTTGGACTTTGATAATCCTGGTGAGTCCCTTCCAACTCAGAGTATTCTGTTATTCTGTGATTCTGTGATATGTGTATGTACATGCACACATGTACATATAGATGTTATATAAATATATGCATATGTGCATAGACTTATGCACATACATACAGGTATGGACATCACAATCCTAAGTTTTAGACTAACCTGAGTAACTTGGGTTACCAAACAAAGGACAGCACTGGAATCAAGTCTTGGAAAAATAACAGTACTGTGGTTCAAGCACTGTTTTTAAAAGCAAAGTTGAATTTTTGAAGTTAAATTCTGTAGATAACCTTTTGTTAGAAGATGTACTTGACTGGCTCTTATAGCTTATAGAACTTCACAAGCTGTCAAGAAAGGTACTGGAGCAGGTAAGGAAGGGAAATGTCAGAGGGTAGCAGTTTATCACACACATACAATAAAACAGTAAAAGACATAAAAAAAAGATATAGAATAAGGGCTATGCCTTTACAAGCACTGAACAAAAAATAGAGTAGAACCACTCATGATGTCCAGTCCCTTGAAGAAAGAACAGACACTCAACATCTATCTGTTCTCTAAAATCATGCTGCTCTCCAGCATTTTTGGTGCAATAAAAGAAGTTCAACAGCCTAGATAAAAACCAGTGAAAGATGAGTGCACAACAGGTCATATTCAGCTAACACATATTTGAAATTCACTCAGGCTGTGTGAACATATGATGTGAGATCCTTGCAAAGGCTTGGGATGGACCCAGTTCAAATCACTGTTTTCATGAATGATTCAGACAACAGAATGTGAAATGCACTTTGACATCTTGCAGATATCACCAAACCAGGAAAAGAGTAAGCACTTTCAAAGACAAATCTGAATCAGCTTGTCAAAATCACTTTTGACTCCAAATTAGTAAGATCAAGCCAACAAAAAGAAAAGCAATATAATATAAAGCAGGAGGTAAAATAAGATTGAGGGACACAAAAATATAAAATATCTGCCCATAGATTTAAAAGACTGCAAATCATGTAAATTATACAATATTTTAATAAAGGAAAGAAAAATAAAAAGGCAAATATAAAGCTCAGTGACAGAATGTACATTGCTTTATAAGTAATGAAATTATTCCCTCCTTGTCTGTTTTGCTAAGGTCACATTCTCTTTAGTATATAGCAGTACTTTTTATGAAAAATACATAGAAGAATAGCTTCTACATAGAAGGAATAGAGGAGACAAAAAGTGTAGGAGACTGACAAAATAGAAACTGCTTTGAGATAGAGGAGGTAGCTGATTTTGTTATTCTTTAAAAAAAAAAAACAAAAAACAAAAAACAAAAAGAAAAAGGAAAAATAGGCATATCCTCCAAAATGCTTAGATGGTTGTAGCGAAACTGCTCTGAGTCATTTAGAGCTTTGAAGTATAGCTTTCTAGATTTCTTCCTTGCCTGATTTCTATTTTCCATAGAGCTCTTGAACTCTACAGAAAACTTGCATAAAAATCTGCCAGCTCTGCACTACTCCTTTTGCTCCTGAGGGCATTTTCCCAGGGTGTCCTATTGACTATCTCCTCAAAAAGCTGGAATTTTGCTTTTCTATAGTTCAGTGGCCTGACTTTACTCTTCATCTGACCCATATCCCTGACAGCTATGAACTCCACCAGCACATGGACACTGCAGCCCAGGCTGCCTCCAGCCTTAACCATGACTCTTAAACATAATCCAGTATTGCCTCCCCTCTGGTCGGCCTGTCTATTTATTACCTGGTTTAGGAAGTTATCCTACATGCATTCCAGGATTCTCCTGGATTACCTACAGCTCCCAGTGCTACTTTACCAGCAGATGTTGAGGTTGGAATAGTAGGTTGGAAGGAAGCACAAAATGGTCATATAACTATAGTTTTCTGCTTATGCTTGAGTAAACAGATTTTAATTCAAAAATTAATTAAAATTAATTTGGGTTTTGTTGGGTGGGTTTTTTTGAGGTTTTTTTTGGGTTTTTTTGGTTTTTTTTGTTTGTTTTTTTTTGTTTGGTTGGTTTTGTTTTTTTTTCTTATATTAGGTTAAGTTTTTTTGCTGGTTGCAGAATATAATTTTTTCTCAAATTTGTGAGTGTAATCTAGAGGCCTTTATAGCTGTATGGAAACATTGTTAGAGAAACTTAGTTGTTGGGTAATAGCCCAGAAACAGCATAATAGTTTCATAAATAAAATTTGCTGCCACTTCAACTAGAAAAAATAATTTTTGAGAAATTACTATTTTTCCCCCACATACATATTATTTACTAAGTTTAAATTATCCAGTATGTGAAATTAAATTATTTCACTAAAATGAGCTTTGGAATACGATTTTCTTCAGCAGCAGGATTTCAATTTTCTTTAAATGAACCAGTAATTTTAATTGCTCTCTTTTTTGTTTGTTTTGACATAATTACTGTTTTTACAATGTATGAAATACCATAGGTGTTAGGCATAAATTCCATGTCAGAAATAATGTCCTCTCTAAGTCTCACAATTGCCCACAGGAATTTGGAAAGAAAAATTTCCTTTTGCAAACAATGCTTAGCTAATTTTATACCATGTGTAGCTGGCCCTTCATATTCAGTGAGCTCCCTAACTTTAGCTAACCAATCAGTAAGTCTGCCTTGGCAAATATATTTTCCTTCTTCAATACTCTGACTTAGGGGAGCCAATAATTACTCTTCTTAGTATCTAAAAACTCACTGCAAATTAATTTGGAGTGCTGAAGTTTTCTCTTGAATCTGGTCTTAACATTCTGCATAGTGTGGTGAATACTGATCTTCAGTGTGCAGCCTAGACAGTAATTTTTTTCTGTGTGTGATAATATTTCTCTTGGACAATGAGGTGAGATGGTTAAAATGAGTTCGTTCTAGTGGCTAAGAGGAACATGAAAGGCAAGACTATAAAGTCAGTACTGCCATTTTGTTTGCAGGCCATGCCCCTAAGTCAATTGGAATCTGTGTGAAATAAATCCATTAAACACAATTTATATTCAGTGGAGTAAAGCTGTGGAAATATAATGTGTGGCTTCAAGCTTTGCCTTTATCATCTCCTAAAACAGGCTTTGCTAAGTAACATTGAAAATTACTCTATTTTTTTGGTTCCAGTTTGAGTTGGATAAAAGCAAGCCCTTTTTCACATTCCTTCTGATAGCATGCAATCTACTGCCTGACTGAAACTCTCATCTGCATTTATTCAGTATTTATATTTATTTCAAAAGCCCCATGACATTGTTTCTGTCCTCCATGAGGACAATAACAAGCATCCCTCTCTCTAGAACAAATTAATAGGCAACAGTCTCCTAGTTGTGTGCGTACTTCATTTTGCTTAGGATCTGTGGCAAATTTTGGCCAATTTAATGTTTTAATTCCCTATGTGAGGGGATACATAATCTACTTAAAAGAGGGATAAAAGTGTCATAAGATAGGGCTGAAAAATTCTTTACAAGATGTAGTTAAATTCTTAGTAAATTGGTTCTTAGTAAGAGCATTGAGATTTTTAATAAATGGAAAGAGAAATTGCAAAGTATGAAAAAACATTCAATTTTAATGTTCTGTAAAGCTAAAAGTATTTTGTAACTCTGAGTAAATTCTTAAAGAGTTATAAAAAGCCTTATTGCCACTTGTCTTCCTAAAACGCAAATAATTTTTTATGCATAAAAATGAAGAATCCTGGGAATTTTAAGAATGTATATTAAGGAGGTATTTTTAAGACTGTCACTTAACTAAGACAAATATGGTTGTCTTTATATACGTAACTAGTGTTATATCAGTGTCGGGTTCTTTAAATCTGACAGAAACACCAAAGTCTCTTCTTAACTTACACAATATATATTTTTTTCTAGGGTCACAATTACCCTATTTCAATATTTTTGTTTTGTGAATTTATAATAAAGAAGATAGCAGGATTGTTTAGAGAGATGAACTATGGCAGAATATGAATGCATTTCTACTTGTGCCGATATATTTGTGTGCCAGCTAAACTTGCAAAAGAGGGAGAGGCCCAAAAGAACAACTCAGTTATGCAAGGAGATAGTGACACCAAGACCAGATACTTGGAATCTATCAATACACGTCACTTATCAGCAAGTCAGTACATTTTTTCTTAGATATGCTGATCTCTGCTCTTGGCGAGCCACTGCTAAAGCTTGTTTTACCTGTATTTTTCTCTTAAGCCCTTTGCCCCTGTTGCCTTATAGTGAAGATGAAGCTGCATTCCTTTGAAAAGTTCAGGATACTCTCTAAATATATGCTTGTACCCTCAATTAACAGTTGTGTAATCCCCATCTATTATGGTCTGTGCTTGACACTGTTTCTCTGTTCTCTCTGTCTTGCAAAATGCAAATCTCTCTACTTGATAGATTTAAATAGATACCACAGATGGGAAAAATGCAATTTTTCATGGTTTTGAGATACTTGCTAATCTTAAAAAGCATGCCATTAAATATAGTCGTCTTTGTATAAATAAGATATGCAGAGAGAACAGTTTATTTTATTTAATTTATACTTCATCGAGTTATCCCTGCTCTATACGTGTATAGAACAAAATTACACTGAAGTTCTATTCCTTATGCTCACATACAGAGTTATTTACCTATGCAATACAGCAATGACAGGCCCGTCCCACAAAACAAACTGACAAGGCTGCCGACAGTTCACCCTCTCTCAGTGTTTGCTGCCTGTAAAAGTCTGCCTAGTCTCTTTTTGCAAGGTCCAGAGTCTTTTGTATTTCTGGAGATAATCTGTCATGAACGGGTAAAATTTAAAAAAAAAAAAAACAAAAAAACAACAAAAGACTCCAAAATAAATTAAAGGTGCATTAGGAAAAAATTCTCAACTGTTAAATTTTCAGTACCATTAGAATATTGCCATTTTAACGGTTTGGAAACCACTATTTCCTTATCTGTAGACTAATGTAAAAGTTGTGATTTTTTGACATTACTACACGTTCCACAATTGTTTGTTTGTTTGTTTGTTTCATAGAATCATTACCTACAAAATAACTTAGATTGGAATAAACCTCTGGAGGTCATCTTGTCCAAACTCTTACTCAAAATGAGCCAATTTACACCATGTAAATTAAGGCTTTATCCTTCAAGTTTTGAATATATTCACAGACTAACATTCTGCAAGCTCTCTGGGAAGCCAACTTAACCACCCTCATAATGAAAATAGATTTCCTTTTATATATTTAGAATTCCCCATATTGTAAACTATGTCCACTGTCTCTCATTCTAAGAGAGCCTGGCTCTGTTTTCTCTGTATGCTTCTACCAGCTTGTTAAAGGTATTTATGAGGTCTTCCTCTTAGCCTCTCTTGTTAAGGCCAAACTCATCTGTTAGCCCCTCCTTGTATGTCATATGTCAAGTGCTCTAATTACCTTGGTAAACCTTTGCTGGATCTGCTCCAGCACATCAATGTCTTTCTGGTGGTAGTGAGACCAAGGCTGGGTACAGGACTCCGTATGTAGTGCCACAAATACCAAAGGGAGGAAAAGAATCAATCACTTCTCTGCACCTGTTTGCAGCACTCCTCCTATCGCAGCCCAAGGTGCTGTTGCTGCCCTGCTGTGCTGCAAGGGCACAGTGGTGGCTCTTACTGAATTTGCTTCCTGCAAGAGCCTCATCTCTCTTCTACCAAGCTGCTTTCTGCTCACCTGATGTCCAGCCAGGGCTGAGGTTTTTTGCTTATGATGTTCACGGCGCTGGACTCAGTGTGTACCATTTTAACATTCTATCAAATTTCTGTGGTATCGTGTCTTCTGTTTAAGCCTCTTTACACAGCAGTCCAACCCTTCAGACCCTTTTTTCTGATTTGGTGTCGTCCATAGTCCTGTAGGGGGGGCGTTCCACCTAGTCAGCCAGTATTTTTTTTCCCAGTTCATTCCCAAATGCATTCTTAAAGTCATGGCCATTCCTTTAATCAAATCCCCACTGCATTATGTCTCTCATGCATCTTTCTCACCACAGTTGTCAGTCACTGCAAAGGATTGAGCTGCCATCAGGGGCGCGGCTCCACTGCCTCACAAGGGCAGCAAGTGCTACTTCAGCTCTTCTAATGTGTCTTGCCTGGCTCTGTCTACTGCTGCAGGATGATGTGAGCCTGCCCTATGATCTGTATCTGTATCATACGTATCCTGGGGGGGATGTCTGAGATAGACTATGAAATCTCAGCAGACGGTAATATTTAAAAAGACAAATTGGGCCCAGAAATGTCAGGAACAGATGAGTTTAGAGACCTTGTGTGCACATGGGCAATCCAACCTGTCAAAAATTAAATTTACTTGTCTTGACCTCAAACTGAATGACACGTGGTCTTCAGTGTTATTTTTAGAAGTATAATTGAGCTATAGATTTTTAAACTTTTCTTTCAACTGTTTTGAATAAGGTCGTACGAGTTACAACAAAATGACATTGAAACAGCAATTAAATTAATACATTTAAGAATTGATTACCCATAAATATAAACCATTTTACCTCATGAAGAAATTGAGAAAAAAGAAAGATGTAATTATTGAGCTTTAAATTCGCCTAATAATTTACTCTTTGTCTTCCAGGAAATGCATTAACAAAGTTAAAACTGATTTTAACTGTTCTTGTTGAATAGCAGAGAAGTCCTGCTCCTTTTGAAAGGAAACTAGGTTGGCATTGTTGCAATAGATGAATACTTGTCCCACGTAGATTGCTGCTGGTAAGAAAACAGCCTCATTAACAGGCAGTCCTGTCAGTCCTGCTGCCACTGCAAACAGCCTTGCACCAGTTTTCTGACAGAAGTTTGGATTTCCCCAGAATAGCAACACGCTACTAGTACATTGAGCATAGCAACATCTCCTTGGAATTGGTGTGAATACAATGGGTTTTGGATCTCGGTCCTGCAGACTATTGTTGGCATAGCCCTAATGAGTACCTCTTCCAGGGAAAATTAAAGCCTTGTCCCTTGAGAGGGCAGAAAGGAGAGAGATTTATCAATTGTCATTCTCCTCCCAAAATTCATATTTTTTTCATATGCTTTTTTTCTTCTCACTGCAAAATTCAGTTTTGTCTAGTCTTCTGAGAGAATAGGACCAATTTTAACTATGGTGGCCAGAAATGAAAGATCTAAATCCTTTAATGCACATTGATTTAATCACACTAATAAAGCAAAATGGTTCCCAAACCTTGAGAGGAGTCCTAGAGTAAGTAAAGTAGGAATCCAAGCATGACATGTATCCACAGTCCTGCTGCAAACAGTAGATAACACTTTTGCTGCTGCTGACACTTTCAAGTAATAGATTAGCTCCAAGTAGTTCTGACTTCCTATTCTTAGCTTTCTTTCTGCCTTCATTAATTATTTCCCCAGAAACTTTTCAGACTGCTTACTAGAAGCTGACTGCCTCAGCTTTCATGCAGCTTTTCCTGATATATGATGGAATACTCCATAGCTTCTAAAAGCTATGAAAAAGGTGCTCATTTGGGGCTGAGGAAATGAAGGCAAGAGAGAGAAACAGTGGAAAAGAGGGCTGAATATGCTGCTCATTCTGTCATTTCCCTATGGGCTCGATCTCGAAAGTTATTTTGACTTTGTAGTCCCATTTTGAAATAGAAACTTTACCCACTGGAGTAGATGAGAATATTTTTTAAATGTCTGGATGCCTGTTTTTATGGAAAGACTCATTAGATTACCTTACACAATGTAAAGTTTATGAAGAGAGTCCATTAAGAGACTTCTGGAGGTGTAAGTGAGGATTCTTTAAGCATGCTGACAATGAGAATGTGACTCATCTGTGTCAGAGGACTAGAAGAGAATGGACTATGGGACTGGTACAATCTTTATTTCTCTTCTGGTGAAAATGATGCCTTCTTTGAAGGTAGGTCAGTATTTCTTTCCTTTCAAAAACTAAATATTTTTCTTTTGTTCAGTTTCCTTGTCAGAAAGCAAAAGGAAATGTTGTCTCTTTGCCACAGAGATGTTTGAAGAATTCTATCTTTTTTTTCCACCAGAGAAATTAAAAAAAACTTGTTAACATATGTACGTTTGTGATGGACACCTGTGACAATATTTTAGGGAAAATTTAGGGAATGTCTGTAAAATCTTGCAGTGATTCACATTTTTTTCTTCTCCAAAGTAGTTATTTTCACAAGGATTTTGACATTACAGCAAAAATCACTGCTAAACCCAAAGGCCCAGAAACAATCCCATTTCTTAACGAGAACCTCATGCTGTGGTCTTTTCTTATGCAGCCAGTTAACAGGAGCAAGAACAGTGAAAACTTCCAATAGCAAAAAAACTCCTCCACTAGGAAGAGCTCGAGATGGACCACAATGAGGTCTCTTCTCAATCTCTTCCAGGCTGAACAGACCTCAGTGCTGAAGTGACCTCAGCTGCTCCTCATAGATCTTCCCCTCCAGACCCTTCATCATCTTTGTTGCCCTCCTTTGGATACTCTCTAATAGTTTAATGTCTTTTTTACATTATGGAACCCAAAGCCACACACATTATTCAAGGTGAGGCTGCCCCAGTGCAGAGCAGAGCAGGACAATCTCCTCCCTTGCCCGGTTGGTGATGCTGTCCCTGATGCCCCCAGGACAGGTTTGGCCCTCCTGGCTGCCAGGGCACTGCTGGCTCATGTTCAACTTGCCACTGACCAGGAACCCCAGGTCCCTTTCTGCAGTCCTGCTCTCCAGCATCTCATTCCCTATTCTACACACATATCCAGGTTTGCCCTGTCCTGGGGCAGAGTCCAGGACTTGCCCTTTTTAAATTTCAAACAATTGGTGATCGATTGCCCATCTCTCTAATTTGTCCTAATGGTGAATGTGCTAAAATTTTATCTTTCTCTTGTATTAATGATTTTTTTTTCATTTTAGAGAGAAAACATTCCTAAGAAACACAAACATATGAGGATTTTTTAAATACTGCAAAGCTCACATCTGGTTATGGCAAGATCTAAAGAACTTAACTTAGACATATTATATAAATATGAAATTCATGTTTTTCCTGCGATTGTGGTATAGGTGGATATTATGCCCATGTGCACTCAGTCAGCAATTCCCTGGCTGATCAAAGAAGCCTCTGGCCAGTTTCTGCTGAGCTGGTCCCATCGGCTAATTTGAGACAAGGTGATTTACTCAGCTGCACTACAGACCATTTCACTAATTACTGCAAGAGCTAGGAAATAGCTGCAAGAGGTAGAAAATTCAAAGAATCCAGGGGATTTTCTCTGTTGTGCATTTGGCCAGCTCACTGTGACTATCCATGTTCTTCCATGCATTGATTAAAACCTGGAATGAAGAATCTGGTTGCTCCAGAGACTCTCTGAGGCAGTTCTTATTGCCGAATAGATTTTAGATAAAGTCATTGTAAATAAGCTTTAGAAATTACTCCTGCAGATGCAGAAATGGTCACCTAGTGTGGTCTTTTGAACATACTTAAGGCATGAGGTGTTTTGTACACAGTTTATCAATAGCAATAGAACATACATGGTCCCATAGGACGATGGGACACAAAAATAAATGTAAGAACTCAGTAAAGATGTGCTTTGGGAAGGCTTTCCTGATCCCGCTGAAGACCTCACTGCAAAGTTCCTTACAATGGAAACTTCTGCCACCACCCAGACAGGAACTGATCACATATCAAAATTTGGGAGATCTGATTATCCCTTTAAGCATTTTCTTGTTTAGAAGGTCCTAGTAAGTAAGGGGTTTCAAACGTCCTCTCATTGATAGTCTGTAGAGCATGGTCCTGTAAAGCAGCAGCAAGAGCAGTTGCTCCCTGAGAAGAAGGGAGAAAGGAGATAAGCGAGATGGAGAGAAGCAGGAGCCTCACAAGGAGCAGCCCCATCTCACAGCACCTGGATGAGACAAAAAGGGCACATTGATCCTGGCAGTCAGGTTCAAGCAAGTGCACAGAATGCCAGCTAAATCCATATCAGCAACTTGTTCACCAATCCAGACCCAACTAACTGCATCAATTTAAACAAAAAAAGTAGTCTCTGATGCTTGTGGAGAGAGTTTTTAAAGATAGAGAGTCCTTCTTAAACCTAAAAGGGACCAGAAAATCCATTGTGCAAAAAGAACCCAAGCCTAGCATCTCCACACGAAACATGATCATTCCACTTCAGTTCACCTTACGTTGTAATGGGGATTTTTAAAAAATATTTTTTGTATTGTATTTAAATATTGTTTATGTATTATACAATACTTTCCAATTGCAAGATAAGTGGTAGAAAAGGTAAAATTCTGACAATGCTCTAAAGACACAGGACAAAAAAGTCAGAGTAGTAATGAGAGAGAAACAAATGTTGATATTGTACAGTAATGTTTGTCTAAGATTTTTCATGGTTTGGCCTTCTGCCATTGGCTGTTCAAAGCTGGCAAAAGCAAATTATTTTACTTTTCAAGACCTGTTTTGTAATCAAATCCAAGGCTGCCTCTCCTCTAAATAGTGAATGNTCCTTCCTTCCTTCCTTCCTTCCTTCCTTCCTTCCTGCCTTCCTGCCTTCCTTCCTGCCTTTCTTCCTGCCTTCCTGCCTGCCTTCCTTTTCAGGGGACACCATTCTCCACCTATACTTAACTGTTTTGTGTATTTTATATAATGGTTTATAACTAATTTGCTTGTCTTGTTTTTTATCACTATCACTGGAAGATTAATTGGGTTGATAAAGGAGATTAAATTAAACCAATATAGGAATGAGATCACATAAATCTTTCTGATTTCAAAAATCTCTGTGGACACCATGTTTTTCCAGTATTTTACCTTTGCCATTGTAGCTGTACCTGTAACTGCTCAGAAACCATTACTAAGCACTGCACTTTTCTTGAGTCCACTCCACACAGCTTTTCCTGCAGATGAACCTCAGTAATTGCTCCTGCAAGGAGCAGCCTGATGTCCTTGGTAAACTTCATAGTGAGCAATTATAACCTCTGACTGCCCAGTTTAGCGCCATGGAATGAAAAAAACAAAACTCCAGAACTACTGATAGTACCTTTATTAATAAATTAAATATTGCCATTTTGTTCATAGCTCTTGACACATTTCTCCTAAAAAAGTAAAGAATATCAACAGAGCAAATTTTGCAACACTTCTTCTTTTAGGTGCTCTAGGTTTCTCTCAACATATTTCCAAGGAAAGTCACAGCAAGCTTATCATGAAGGTGACCTCAGACACTTATTACTCTTAACAGCCTGAGAATACCCTTTAGATGCTGAGAGTTTTTTTTTTTTTTGAGGTCTAAACTAAATAATGCTTATTCCACTGGGACAATTTACTTAAAGTTTAAATTGCTTTTCAACTTGGGTTTCTCATGTCATATTTTCTACCAGTAACCTTATCTGGCGTCTTATTTTAACATAAAACTGGAAGTAAGCAGCTTACAAAATTAAAAATCACATTGCCCTTTATGCCCTTCCCTGTGTATTTTCTTTCTAATTTCCTCTGCAGCTTTTCACAATATTCTCACAAAACAGGCCTCTTTTAGAGCTCAGAGTGCAGGTGGCAAAACACTGCAGGGACTTATCCTTTTAGTGTTCTTTGAGGATAACCAAAGGTAATACCACCGTGTCAGCATAAGTTAATTATGCCATCTCTGTGATAGTAGATGTAATGCAAATGGCGTGTGTTGGAAAGGAAACAGAACAACTGCAAAAGAGTTTGTTCTCAGTACCACGTTATGCTTTAGGTTCTTGCCAGATGGATTGGCATTTACTGAGGAACAGATTATTATTTTCAGAATATTTGATGTAGATTTGAGGTACCCTGAGAATTTACCCTGAGAAGATTTAGTTGTCTAAAGTTCACTTGTTAGTATCAGATCCAAGTGAAAAGATGGGACACATTGTTCTGTATAACCCTTGCTAGGATGGCTTAAAATAAGGGGGTGAAAATAGTGTGTGTTTGTTTTATTTAACCGATACTCAAAACACACCTTCAAATTTGACACTTGAGTCAGAAAATTAAACTACAGTTTTAATCTTCTCTTCTATTGTGAATATTCTACTGTAAATACGAGTAGGTGCTTTTATCAGGCATTGGAAAAAAAATATGTTGATTTAAGATTCTGTGACAGAAAAAAGACCATTATCAAAGGGGAGGGTCAATAAATTACAATTCTTAGACATAATTTATCTGGAAGTTAGTATTATTTTTTTCAAAGGAACAAAAAAATAGTGATAACATCAAGTAGCTTTTTAAAGAAGATATCCAGTCCACTGACATTTAATCACTTTAAAACAGGACTTTTATAAAAAATATGTTTTAATTCTATTTTGATGTAACCTGTCATAAAATCAGATGTTGGCTTTCCTCTTTGCCAGCATATGCAAAGTCACATTTTAGGAGTGAGAATTCCATAGCAATTTTAGTCTGCTCTGTCAAGGACCATGTTCCTGATTTGGGCCTTTTGCAGAATTTCCATCTTGGTTTGGTCCATGATTTGAATCTTGTACAAAGTGATAAGATGATATCCCCACATTTTCAACTAATATTAGTCCCTTAGGTTTCTTCACATTTTCTCATTTTATTGTTCCATAAATGTTTGAATTTTACTCAACCTCTCATTTCCCAAGTTTGGTTTTTTTTTTTTTTTTTTGGATATTTAAGGCAAATAATGGTGGTGGAAAAAAACTATGCTACATAGAGTTTTAAAATTTTTAAATAATTCTTCTACTCTGCCCCTGCTCATTCACTGGGAATTACCTCTTGGTGCTGTAGCATGGAAACTGCCCAGCCTACATGACAGAGAAGGCTGCAGGTTTCACAAAGGTTGTGTTTTGAACACAGGATTCCAGAAGCTCGAGAGACCAGGACAGCAGAAGAGGTTGCCTAAACAGTGAGATAGATGGTGCTGCACTGATTGATGTTGGCAACATTGTACAACACCTCTGCCTCCAATGGAAATTAAGAAAACATATGAAGAATAAAAAAATAAAAGTAAAATAATTGAAAGGCAAATTATTCCTAAAGGCTTAAGTATGCTACTTATTCTGTAAATGATGAAATATTTTTTGAAAAGAAGATAACTTTCAAGTGACTGCAGACTGGAAAACTAACCTATGTTTCCCATGTGTGTTAACACGAGCATTTGAGACCTTGCAGCTCTAAAGCAAGGCAGAGTGATTGCATGGAGTTTCACTTCTGCTCTTCCCAGTGTATACACAACACTGTACACAAAGTAAAGTTCTGCTGATATATATCCAGTGCTTTAAAAAAATAATTCAAGGTATTTTTGTGTTTTATTTTTAAAATTTATGACCTAAAGAAATACTTGCCTTTGATCTTGGCATCTACTTCTATAATAAACTATCACTTCATAATTGGTCTATTTGGAATGCTCCCTAATTTATTTGGATGATGTAAAGCAAACAAGGAAATAATTTAAATGATCTGAAAACAGTATGAATATTACAATCAACTGTAGAATTAACAGTAACTGTCATGGTCTATATATGAAGCAGAATTGACATGTACCATCAACATTTTGGAATTATAAATGTAAATATGTTTTTATTCTGCAGAATATCTTATGGTAAAGGAATCCCACAAATTCATTCATAAATGGTAATAAAACCAGAAAGTACTGCTTGCTAATCATAAGTCCATGAGCCATAAATACTGACCATGTGAACTAATAAATGAGTAGGTCAATTAACCAAAAGGGAAACCAGTTTCACACATGTGGTCTGCAATAAACATATTGCTCTTGAACACTAGAGAGACAGAGATATTTAGGCTTTGTTTTACATACCAAAGAAACAGTATGCAATTGGGTTTTAATACAGTTTCTGAAGAATTCCTTAATATTGTGTTTTAAAATCTTGTAGCAAAACAGAGTAGCACTCCAGAATACAAAGGAGTGCAAGGCAAAATATAACAAAACAACTTTGTATAATGTACTTTGTCAATACTGGAAATGAATTTGAATTTTATACTATTTTAAAAACGCTGCAGGTTCTTTTGGGACAAGTTAGATGTTACAGTAGAAATTTTTTACATTATTATTTTTTTAAATATTCAATCAAGTGGTTTTGACAGCAATAGTGACACCATAATTCTACTTTATTTCAGTAGAAGTTTTGCAAACACTGCAGAAAAATCAGAGGTCTGAAGATTTCATTGAAGTGAGTAAGAAGTAGTATCTCCTTTTCACATAAACTGGCAATGTTCATCTTAAAATCTAAGCTAAAAAGCAAGAACTTGTTAAAAAATGTAGAAAAAGAATAAAGAGAAGTTTGAAGGCAACCACATTAAATTAAAGCAGAACACTATGTAAAGAGTAGGCTAATAATCATCCTTTGTGTTCTAATGGAACAAATCTGAAATAAAGACATTAAGAAGTATGTTCTAATTAAAAGTTGTCTTGACCGGGAAACATTTTTTCACCTGTATATAGGTTCAGAGCAGCCACATAGACAAGATGGCTGATTGATGTATTTTGCATACAAATGGATTATCCCATTCAAAATCATTGTACATGGGACAAAGGGATTAAAAGTAATTGAAAATAAAATTTAAGTTCTGTTATCAGCAAGCCTTTTCTTGTTTCAGTATTTAAGGTGTTTATGATCAGCATACTTTACACTACTTTAATTTCAAGTGCAAGCAACTATTGTATTTTTTTTTAAACATGGACCAGTTTGTCATGACAGAAATGCTTGAAGAAAAGCAAAATCTCTGAAACCTGGGATCACGATAAATTTTTCATTTCTTAAGGAAACCAAAGAAAAAAGTTGCAGCTTTATTCTGCTTATATGATTAATTCTATTCTAAGCAGATGTGTCAAAAGCTATGCTAATCTTTCTCTCTTGCATCAAAAAACATCCCTTATGCATTTTTTGGGGCATGTGATCCACCAGTTTCAGGGTTTGACAAGATATAGTCTTCTCATTAAATATAATTAATATGAAACTTGCTTTTTGCATTAAAGCATGATTATTCAATGCAAAACTGTATTAAGTCCATATTAACAAGCTGAAGTCTACAAAGAATTACATTTAAATTGCAATCTCCTTAATACAGAACTGGATATATTTGTTAATCTTTTAAGCTCTTTGTTAGGGTCAGCATCAATGTTTATTTCTAAAAGAAATCTCCTGAGAAGTGATTGATATTTAATAATCTGCTTATATAAAACGCACTTACTGTCAAGTTCTGAGGCTTGTATTTAGCTTTTCTTACACTGGTTTCCTCAGTGTGTCTGTCACTTAGTCTTATCTTAGCCAGTCTCATCTGTCACTCCCAAAGATTTCAGAATCATTTACTTACTTTTTTCCAAGTTTGATAGAGATGATTGCCCGAAACAGTTAGCTTTGAACTAGCTCCATGCAACACTGGAGCTGAATGGACGTAGGAGAGCCATACTAGTTTTCTAGCTGTAGGGAGCCTAGGGAATTTATTTTCTAGTTGTATAAAAAAGACTCTAACTTTACATTAAAAATGTTGAGACTGATACCTGTTTTATTAAAAGTATACTTGTCTGAATTAGAGACACTGACCAGAAAAGAAAGTAATTTTGAAGCATTAAATGCACATACCTATAATGGGTACATGGACCATTCGCTAGTTTATTACAGAATTTGCAGAAAATCTTCCAACAAAAAATATCCACAGTACTGCACTTCTGTTCAAATACAACTGAAAATAAGAAAAAGACTTGAACTCCAAAATCTTCACTCAGTTTAGGAATACAATGTGCTATTTAACACTGTGGACTGCATTCTTATTTTCTCTCATATCTAGGTCTCAAACGTCAGTGCACAAAGTTGTCATTTATGTGTTAATGCAACTCTGATCCATGTTAATTTGTCTTGCAGTTCTAGCAGTCTGGCCATACACTTGCACTGTAATTTTGCTGCTGAGGAAAGATGGAGTTGAAGCCCTGTTAGCTGATCCTGGAGGGACTGTGTCTGGAAGGAAGGAAGATGAATAGGATGCCTTCCCATCCGTGTTGTGGAAGTACAAACTGAACCAGACCTGAAGCATGTTATCCCCAGCACTAGCCATGGACAGCTGGCCAGGGCCTGTGGGCCACCTGTATCTGACCCATTTGTCTTTTGTGTGATTAGTGAAATTAATGGTGCCATAACATCTTTCAAAACACTTGGGAGCCTAGGCAGCAAGAACTTGACCTAGATATGCAGGTGAGCAAATACTCTATGCCTGTACTTTCTTCCTTCTTTTTTCCTTCTCTACCTAAGACAGATCAGAAATTGATCAGTACTTCTGCCAAACACAAAATACATAAAGTTTAGCATAGTAACAACATTTGCCTTCTCCCATGTTCTCTGTGTGACTGTGTCTCAGTAACTCTATGAATTTCTTCAGAGGCAAAATTAATTTTTATATATGTCAAGGATTTTTATATATATTTTGTCCAGTTCGTAATTCTGTTTTTTGATGGATTTCTGGTAAAACATGGTTTCTAATTTCATTTAGTCCTGAATGGTAAGCTCTATTAATTTAGTTTACTGCCAGAGGAGGGTAATAGTGCTTTATTTCACCTGCAGGAACAACATAATTCATTGCTTTAAACAACTGAACTGAAATTAAAGAAAATATATGGCTTTGCTCCTCATCCTTCCAAATAATTTGAATGCCACATGAGATCTTCCTCCCAGAGATGCTTCTCACTTGCACAGATTTTTCTGTAATTCAGAAAAGACACCATTGCACTTTGACATGCTGAGGGCAAACTTTAGGTGTCTAAGAACATTTGTGCAGCAAGATACCCTTTGTGGATTTTTTATTCGCTCTGTGTACGTTGCTCAGTGAGATACAGTAGCAGTGAGAAATCACTGCACTTAAAGGCACAAAATCTGAAGCCAATTACAAAATATTACTCTGATTGTTTTCTGCTGAGGAGTAGACAGGAGGATTCTGGGAAAAACAAAGCTGTCAGCCTCAATAAGAACATGGAGCAGATCCTCTTGGAAGCTATGCTAAGGCACACAGAACAGCCAAAATGGCTTCACAAAGGGCAAATCATGCTTTACTAAATGTCATGGCTTTTCCTAACGATGGACTGACTCTATGTTGGTGGTTAGGAGAAGAACAACAGATGTCACCTATTGACTTCTATAAGGCCTTTGACACGGGCTCCAACAACAGCCTTTGTGAGTAAGTTGGCAAGATACAGGTTTGATAGATGGACTACTAGATGCATAAGGACATGCCTGGATGGCCATATCCAAAGAGTTGCAGTCAATGGCTCAATGGAGCTCATTAACAAGTGGTGCTCCTCAAGGGTCCCTATTAGATACAATACCATTTAATATTTTACTAATGTCATGGATAGTGAGATAGAGTGCAACCTCAGAANCCAAGACAAGAAAGATGTGGTCCTGTTGGAGCAAGTCCAGAGGAGGGCCACAGCAATGATAAGAGGGATGGAACTCTCTCCTATGAAGACAAACTGAGAGAATTGGACTTGTTTAGCTTGAAGAAGAGAAGGCTCAGGTGCTGCCTTCCAGTACCTAAGGGGGCTACAGGAAAGATAGGGAATGACTTCTTACAAGGACTTGTAGCAATAGGACAAGGAATAATGATTTTATACCAAAAAAGGGTAGAAAAATTGCAACGAGAGTGGTGAGACAATGGAAGAGGATGCCCAGAGAAGTTATGGATTCCCACTCCTCGACTGTGTAAGAACAGTTTGATGGGGCTTTGAGCATCTTGGTGTAGTGGAAGGTATCCCTACCATGGGAGCAGGTTTAGAACTAGATGAACTTCGAAGGTTCTTTCCAAGCCAAACCATCTTGGGATTCTACGATTTTAGAACACTTAACTGTGTAGAGACTATGGGTAATGAACAGTTGAAAGGACAGCTTCCTTGAAACAGGAAAAATAGTGCCTGACCCAGTCTGAAGAGGTATTCAAGCCCAAGACATGGCAGCAGTGCTGTATCACTCACTATACTTTAACGCTATCTCCAGTGATGGTATTATAAAAAGTTTTTCTTAGGGTCTCCACTCAGTGGAGATACTGGGCTCTCTACTAGGTCCAGTGAAATACATCTTTTATTTATATGTTCTATCAGCTAAAAGTGATCACGTGCACGAATTGTATGAACTGTAAAAACAAGCAAAACAATGAACTTGCTGCTGAGTCAATAATGTCAGAGCAAACAGTAGCTATTGACTCAACAGGGTTATTACACTGCCAAAAATTGATAGCTTAACTACAGTGCAAAAATATGAAGCAGATGCTACTGAATAAAAAGCTGTAAAATTTAATTACCCGAGTGCAGACACAGAAAAAAAGTGTAGTCTGTTATGAGATGTAGATTAGTTTTAAATATTTTGACATTTAAAACTAGGTTTTAGTAGAAAGTGATAATACTTAGATACATTTTGCTATACTTTTTATCATGCTATGGAGCAAGCAGTAAGTTGTTAGATAATAATAGGGCTGTGTCTCTTTTTTTATACTTTTCACTGTATTCTGCTTTCATAATAGCCATTTAATGTTTTCAGGAAATTAGAAAAAAAATTGATTTCTAAATCATTCTCCTGGATCATTTAACTCAGTGTGAAAGTAAATCATGCCTATAGCAGTGTCTTCATTAACTGTCGCAGGAAAGAGCATAATTTAAAATATGTAACATAAATGCACATTTCCTGTAAATGATTGTACAGGGAATTAAATGTCTGTGAGATCCATGGTGGTTAGACATAATTCAATATTTTAAATACCTAACTTCCAAGGACCACATTTTTTCTCTTTTTCTTTTTTTTATGGGTAAGGAGGTTGGAGGAGTCTAAACATTGAGTAAAATTATATATTAGATTTCTGAAGACATAAAGCAGTTATGTTTAAATAAGTTTGCCTCAATTTTACATGTGTAAAATATTGATATTATTTTCAAATTTTTATTTCAAGAAACAGAAAATGGTTTAAATCAGATTTATATCTATGAACAACACAAACAGGTATTTTGTTCAGATTTCCAACTAATACAACACACTGGGACCTGATTGAGACTGGAACATTGTCAGTATATTATTTTCCAAACACAGTGTAATGGTTTTAAATTTAAATATGACATTTTCTCCTATAGAAAACACAGAATAGTGACAAAGACATAAGATAAATTCTTTCCTTATCTGAAGGAGCTTTGGTGATGTACATTTCATTATAACCAAAATACACTGAATTTACAGTACAGTAGAAAGTACATAAACAGACACAAACACAGAAGGGCTAATTTAAAACTTTCCTATAAAAAATTGCCATGGTTTTCTTCCCTTGATTTAAAAGCAAACTATAGCAGTTTCCAGTATTATGGTGTGGCATATGATGCCTCATTTCTTAGACACTATCACAGAAGTGACCTTCTTCAGGTAGTCTTTAATTACATGATTAGAAATCAAAGTGGTGACTGCTTGGATACTATATCATGCTCGAGATTACTTTCTCTTGTATAGGCAAAACTGCAGTGAAATTAATGAACTCAGAGTGATAAGGCAAGAGGCACATAACATAATAACAAAATTTATATACCATCTCATAAAAAAAACACATTATGCAAACCCAGGGTATCAGATGAAACTGGATACCTCAAAGTTTAGTTTTGAATACTCTTATATACAATTTGGGATAGGATGGAAATAAATGTAAAACATAATTTACGAGATAAGGACTTTAGCACTAGCAGTGAGGAAAACTTCAACTGCTTCAGATCATGTTTTACATCATAAATAAAAGTCACTCATAGAAGAAAACACTGAGCAGCCAAGTGACTTAATAGTTTTACTCCACAGTAAAAAAACCTATATAGAGAAATGTATTCTTCAGGTAGCAAAAGGACTAGCTCTTCATACCAGCCATTTAACTCATGAATATTTGTTGTTTTCAAAATAAGTAATATTTTAATAGTTTTTTTTACATCAATATTATAGGGAAACTAATGATGATAATTTTTTTTCTGTTCTGA
>VZTN01025450.1:1576-24749 GCA_013400515.1 Erpornis zantholeuca | reverse complement strand
TAATAATAATAATAATAATAATAATAAAAGGCAAGATAAATTGTGGGAATCATTAGGAAAAGATTGGAAACGTAACGGAGGACGTCACTGTGACAGTTGGGTTTTTTTTTTGGCCTTTGGAATATTGAGTGCAACTCTTGTGTCCTCTTTTAAGAATTTCTTTGCAGAACAGAAAAATTTTCAGAGAAAAAACTGAAGATGCTCAGAATTATGGAATAGCTCTGTATGAAGAACAGTTAAGTAATCTAGGATACTACAGCTGACAGAAAGACTGCTCAGGACATTTGTGGCAGAGAGTTACAAAACTGAAAATGGAGCAAACAGAAATATAAATAATTGGCTCAGCTATGCAGATGGTGACGTGAGAGGCAGCTGTCACGTTTTAAAAGGTGTCAAAGCCATCAAAGACCCCCCAAGCATGTCTAGACTCACTTCTGGGGCCTTCCATCAAAAGACTGCAGTTGATCCACAGTGTTGCATGAGGCAGTGTAAAACTCTCCACATTAGGGTTGGTACCTGAGGATTCCCATCTAGCCTGAGTGTGTATTAATCCATTAATCTTACTGTTTCATGGGCTTCATGCGCTCTAGGTGGATAAAGGCTGCGACCATCACAATGGACAACTTCCAAATTGCTGCAATCAAATCTCATCGCTAGACCCACAGGTGGTGGTGTCTTTCTACCATTATCCTTTCTTTCTCTTTCTCATTCTTTTTTTTCCTAACTTCTTCTCAAAGTATGCTGCAAGACTGACTAAAAAATTCTAATCAATGCCTTATTAAGTGCCCTGTTATGTCTGGATTAAGTTAAAGATGCACAAGTTAAAGTTAGCAAAGTTAAAGTTTGTGAAGTACCTCTACTTTGGATGTTGCTTTAAAATTTGCCAAGTACCTTATTTTCCCACAATATTCTAAAGTCTGCAAGCTAAAGTTTTTTATTGAACCTTCTGAGATTTTCATTATTTCTTCTGCACAGCAGCCAGAGTGCATCATACAACCTTCCCCTAAACCCACCAAGTGGACTGCGACACAACACTAAGTCAAACAGAAAATTGTGTTTTCAATAACCTTTGTTTCTTTGGCCTGTCCCCAGCCTGCTTATTTAATCTTATTTCTCATCTTTAATTAATAAAAAATGGAAATAATTATAGAAGCATCAATGAGTTAATTAGCGTCTTCTTTTTGCTCTTATAAAGCATCTACCAGCAAGGATCCCAGGTTGTAGTCTGAAGCCTTGAACATTGTTGCAATGGATCAGTATTTAAGAACTTCATAAATTTGTACCTACAAATTTTTCAGAAGGATTAATGGAAGTATTTTACCACATACGCCACAGTCCTCTTGAAGTATATGACTAAACAATTTGGGGGGTGGAGGGGTTTATTAGTTTTTTCTGAACAAATTCTCTGTTTCAAATTCTTCCCAGTCATATGATATTTCCATATCTAGACACAAGTTCTAGAAAATTGAAATATTTTTCCCTACTTTTTTCATAATATTAAAAATATTTTCCAGTGAAAGGCAGTTTTTCCTTCTGACAAAATAATAAGGTTTTCTTTTCATGTTCCTGCATGCCAGATTAAAATACAACTGAACAAAGAGATGATCAGCCTGCCCATACCCCAAGATTCCCTTCATTAGTCTAAAAAACATGAACTTTCAATATCCTTCTAAGGTACTAGAATGCAAAATGAGATGCCACATAAAGTAGACACATGACTGGAAATTTATTCTGCTTCAGTACTTCAGCTACACTAAGAATAGAAATACATTGTNTTCACAATACAGGGACCAATCCGGATAGCTTAGGGGCGGAGGGTATGGAGGGATCACATTTTCCAGGACCAACAGGGTTACAACCAAGGTGACTGATACTTAAAGCAACCACAGGGGCGTCGAGGTTTTAGGGGAATTCCCAAGGGGAATGTCTGGGACTCTGGGATTGACATGTCCAAGGGGTAGGGTTTTGGGTGACTGACAGGGATCTCTCTGGAACACAGGAGGGGTTTCTTCCTTATCTTGTGGAGGTGGGAGGACTGAGGGAAGGAGTTTCGGGAGAACACTTTACTATGGGAGCAGCCAGAGGTGGGGGGCGTAACAGAACATACCAACAGAACTTCAATTTAACATCCCGTACAAATGAGAAGCTAAATTCAACTAAACATTAACAGTTCAGAGCACATCACCACACATTGTGGCAAATCTTATGCAAACAGAAGGCATAACAAATGTCCAGTAAGGGAGTGTTAACATTCTAATTGCTAAGTATCCTTTTTCCATTACTTCTTCCTCTGCTGGATATCTCAGTGGATACATCACATTAGACCCACACTAAATCCTCAATATTCCTCATGCTTATCTCAGGTGAGGATGGTTCTGTTCATACTTATATAAGGGAGAAAAGGTACCCTCCAATCAGAAATACGACACACACTGTTTTTAACCTGCAGGAGATAGAAAAGGAACATAATACATTCTAATGAACACTCTGTTCATCTCTTAAAAGTTTGTATTAAGACCCCAGTAACCTGATACACCCTTCAGGTAACTTCTAATAGTTTAAACATGAGGTAAATCATTCCAAATCTTGCTAAAAAAATTTAAATGCTCAAATGTCATTACTATACTTGATTTTTAAACCACATTACTATAATCTTCAGAAATTAAACAACCAACCTTCAGTATTCAAAAATATTTCTGCTAATAGTTGATTGTTAAACCACATTACTATAATCTTCAGAAATTAAACAACCAACCTTCAGTATTCAAAAATATTTCTGCTAATAGTTTCTGCTCTGGAATATATACCTTTTCTATCTCTTTTGGGCAATGTCCATTATTGTTAATTTTTCTTTAAGCTGTCTTAGGTTACAATGTTGGATGTAACCAAACTATGTACTCCATCAACACCTGTTAAAACCAGGTGGAGCAGTGTTCTTTATCTCTCCCATGACACATTCCTCATAACTCCCTCTGGGAGATATCTTCTGTTAATGGGCCATCCAGCATGACTCATAAAATTACCTCATCCCATTGTGAGATGCTCCGCCCAGGGAAGGAACCAAGCATTCCTACCTGGATACAAGCCGAGATTGGGAACACCACACTCAGCCCTTACTTACTGGATTCCCAGAGGACAAGAGCTACATAACCACCACTGGATGTCCAGAGGAAGACCAGACCCTTCTACAGGATCACCCCTGCAAGAGAACCACATCGATCACCTCAACAGAACTGCAGCCAACATTTAATCAGACTGCTACCATCACCCTGCCCAACAGGGTGTCAGGTTGTATCCTGACTGTCAATTTAAGCCAGTGCTTCTGTGTTATTGCCTTGTTATATATACTAGTAAATAATTTATTCCTATTTCTCATATCTTTGCCTGAAAAACCCTTGATTTCAAAATTATAATAATTCAGAGAGAAGGGGGTTACGTCTTCCATTCCAAAAGAGGCTCCTGCCTTCCTTAGCAGACACCTGTCTTTCAAACCAAGACAAAGCCAAATAAACCCCTTAGTCAGACTAAGAGCTTTTGTTCCTATTTGTATCCTTGCTTTTCATGTTCAGAGGATAGTTGTTAAATCTAATGTTTCTTTAGTTTTCTTTGAAGTTTTTCCACTGCAAATAGGTGACATAGGTCAGCATCCCTGTCAGTTGCTGGCTAACTCCTTACACACTGTGGCAATTTTCATGAAATTAATACAAATTAATAAATTACACATAGACTAAGTCTTGGAATTGCCATAGGATGACAAGAATGGAGAAAGCAAAAAGTATTCTCATTTACAGTATTTAACACAGAATTCTTAGAAAAGTTTATAAATGAACATTTATCATGAGAAAATATATATCTTTTTAATCACTAGCATTTATGTCCCTAAAGCTCTTTTGAAAATTAATCTATTTGCCTAGATCACTTCTAAAATCTGGTTTTAATTCTGCTGCCAGCAGTCTGTAGGAATAGGAGGAATGAACCCTAATCTCACAACACCTAATCTCATAATAAATGAAAAAGAGCAGAAGGGGATAGTGTGATAGCCCTTGAATGTGCTTTCCTGACAAGGACTGATGTTTCTGAAATACATACTTCAGCCTTCCTCCACAGACTGAGACTTGCTGTATTGCTATCTTGAAATGCTTTTTAGAAAAGGAAGGAGAGAAAAAAAAAAGTCCAAAGGTCACTGAGACCCTGGAAGGATTTCATTTGTTGTTAGAGCATATTGAAAAAAAAATCTTTAGGAAATCATAATTTCATCCCCAACTCTGTTTTCTCCACAGTATCTTGTCCTGACCTGTATCATAACAAAAGGTAACACGATGGTCTCCACAGTACTTCACTGTTAGAGAAATGGGTCACTGGAAGAGCTCTTTCCCCCCTCACCATTCATTGCACTAACCTGTATTTGTTGAGGAACACTTTCCCACTGTCTTGGCACATAACATTCCATGTCTCTAGGTGGCTTTCCTTAGGTACAGTTGGAGATCTCCCTGAAATGTCTTTCTGTCATTTCCTTTGTCAACATCCTTTTTCTCTCGTAACTTTTTTCAGAACATTTTTCCTGGGTCTTTTCTCCAATTAGCATGTGGAGGGTTGGCATTTTTCATCAACAGCTGTGATGTCTTTACTACTGTCTCCTCATTTATCTTAGATTTTTGTTATAGAAACAAAAACAGTGTTTAAGAAACTTAACTAATTGCAAGATCCATCATTTTGGGATTTTTGATATTTTAATCAGTCTGCAAGTCAAAGAGCATTTACAACTGCTGCAATAGTTAAAAACTGTAAAGTATAAAAGGAATACATTTTACATGGAGCAAATGCACGATCTGTAGTTTTTTTATTCTTACACACATAATCTATTAATATAAATGTCAGACATGATATTCATAACACTATTATTACATACCCGTGAATTTTTCTACTGTCAACAGTACCTAGTCAATCATCCATAAACAATTTTTTTTCTATTCTATATCACTTGTATATATACACTTTTTTATGCTTTGTAAGAGAAAATTAACATTATTGCAGTTAGGCATATGCTCTTTTGCTATAGGAAAGATCAGACTTGATTTAATGTAGTCTTTTGCAAATACTTTGTCTTAAATTATCTTAATTTCTTAAAATTTAATAAGTACAGAAAAATTTGTGTTACCTCTTATGAAGAAGTGACAGACCACTACGAATTGGTAAATTCTCAAAAATTCTCTTTGTTCATAATGATAGCTCTATAAACATAAATTTAACCTTTTGGCCAGTGCTCCTTTGGGTTTTTTGATTTTGTGGTTGTTGAGGGTTTTCTTGGGGTTTTTGGTTTGTTTGGGGTTTTTTTGGTGGTGATTTTTGATAGGTTTTGGTTAGTGGATTTGTTTTATTTCAGTACAGAGCTATGAGCTGCAGTAAAACAAGAACACTTCATAGAATTTTATAGGAATTGTGCCCAGAGAGTTTTCATCCATAGGTTTGCCAAAAGATTGTAGCTCAGATACCTGATGGGGTGTTCTGGTTTGAAAAGACAAACCAGTGGGAGACACCAAGTCAGAATAACAATTTATTAAGAAAATTAGAATAAAGGCAGGGAAAGGAAAAGAAAGGAAAAAAAAACAAAAAAAAAAAAAAAAAATAAACACACTGGTTTAAACTGGCAGAGCCAGATACAACCTGACACCCTGTTAGTCAGGGTAGCAGTAGCAGTCCAAAGGGATGGTGGCTGCAGTCCTCTGAAATGATGGACATAGTTGAGGCAATGATCNTAACAAAGAGGGAGGAGGCAGGGAGGGCTCTCCCACCTGGTTTTAACAGAAACCTGAAGATGGTGATAGAATACACCCCCCTGGACACATCTTACATTATAACCCAGGACATGGGGAAAGGGCAAAGAAGGAGATGTAACCATACTTATGAATTAGTAGTAAATGTTAGGAAAATATGAGAGTTGCAGTCTCACAGGACTGGGCCAATAAGTAGGGCAGACAGAAAACTGTCAACATACCTCCTTTCCTTGCCAAGGGGGACACTGGATATTATATTTATCGCTCATGTTTATCTTACACCTTTATTCCAATTAACTGATGCCTTCTGCACCTAGAAGAACAATCCTTTGTTAAGGTGTTGCATTGCTTTGCTTTCCTCAAGGTGTGTCTTGAGTCATATTAATCTCTCTGTAGGTGTGAAAGTTTTACAGCAGGGAAAAAGCTGACTGCCTAAACCCCTCCCCTCCCCCATGACAACAGAGGAGAAACAAAATAAACCCCCAAAAAACCCAACCAAAAACCAAAAAACAAAACAAAACCAAACCAAAAAAAAAAAAAAAAAAAAAAAAAAAAGGGGAAAAAAAAAAAAAAAAAAAGAAAGGGGAAAACTAAAAGACATTAAAAACATTGGAGTCACAATTTTACCAAAAGAAGGTAAAAATAAAATAGCAATAAACATAGCATTAAAAATAAAATGGTACAAAAGACGGAAATGGTTTAACCTATAAAAGCAAGGTGTTGCGCAGAGCCCCTGGAACAAGGACAGAATGGCTGCTCCATGGAAGGTGCTCCACTTGGAACAAAACCAGGATGACTGGCTATTCCTAGACAGCCCCTAAAGGCAGCCCCTTTGTTCTCCCAGGCAGGAGAACAAAGACAAGAAGGTGGGGAGTTTCTCCTGGCTCAGCCTTCCCCCACCCCAGGGAAAAGGGGAAAACAAAAGGGGACAAAACAAAACCTCCAGGGCTATTTTGCTTGAATCGGGGATTGTGCTGCCAAAATGCCAACTCCTGTGACGGCGGAGCTCTCTTTTTCCATGGTGCAACAACAAAATGTGGACCTTGGGCAGGCTCTCCTCCCTCAGCCTCTCTCTCTTGCTGTCCCTGTCCCTGTCCCTGTCCCTGTCCCTGTCCCTGTCCCTCTCCCTCTGGCAAGTGGCAAAAAGCAAGTGGCAAAGGTGCTGTGAAATTCACTCTGAAGCAGTTCTGGATTGCAAGATGTCATTTCCAGGGTTATGATCGGGACACCTACCCATGGTGACCCCCTTGGGAGGCCACAGAGAACAAAGAAAGTCCTTTGTGTTTCCATTCCCCGATTTGGAAGGGTCGCAGCACCACTCCCCTTCTGCGAACCGGGTAAAACAAAAGGTTCTGTTTCCAATGGGTAAAACATAAGGTTCTGTTTCCAATGGGTAAAACGTAAGGTTCTGTTTCCAATGTCCATGTGGCTGCCTCGAAACTGCCCTCCTCCCTGGCCACTTCCTATCCCCACTGCACTCATGGTTGTGATGTAAAACGGTTTTGGAATAAACACCACTGAAACCTCCACCCCATTGTCTCTGTACTCAGGACAGCAGGCTAAAGGGAAGAAAGCACAGAAGACAACGTTGCAACTTTGAATAGAGGTGTTAGAGAAAGTAGGACAAAAATCATAACTCATATGTGTACACACATTTCTGTGTGAGAAAGGGACTATAAATGTAAGAATGTTTTATTCAGGGAGCTTTGAAATGTCCTTCAATTCAAAGAAAAGTGCACTATCTAGACAACAATATTTGTGTAACCATGGTTTAATATGTTTAATTCTTTAAATTAGAAGCAAATTACTAAAAAAATACAAATACTGATGTTATATACTGCAGTTGTCCCTATTTGCATTTACATGAGGTTTCTGTTGGAGATCTCAAATGCACTATGGCTTCAAATAAATTTATATTAATAAACAGTTGGAAAGGTTTCAACATTATGCACGTGTAACTGGCCACCTCACATTTTGTAAAACTGGACCAGATACAAATTAAAGAGGATTTGTTAGGTTCTTGTAAAAACATGATTAATGGGTAGCTTAGCTGACGCTAAGGCTTGATTAGAGTTGCAATGCAGAATAGAAATCAGGATAATCCCATAATAGTGACACAGCAATAATGGTAAACTATGGATACAAACTGACATTAGCTGAGAGTATTGGATACTTCAAATTTATACTTCCGAAAAGAATGGATTTGCTAACAATGCCTACTTAAAAATTACTATCGGGTGCCTTATTAATGAAAAAAAAAGAAAGACCAATTAATCTCACTACAGAAAAGGAAAACTCATGTAAAAGAAAAAAACAAATTGTCTAGTAGATTGAAACACAATACAGAAAAGGGGGAGCAGATGGATATTTCCACTCTGAAAATATTAGTTAATTCAAAAACAGAGTAAGCAGAACTAGATGTTAGAATAGCCAATTAAAAGTAGAGTGATGAATTTTGGGATACAGGGGCCACATCTGAAAGGCCTAACTCTCTCACTTTTGGTTTAGAACCTCTCAATATCATTGTGTAAATAGGCATTCATTGAATAGAATCACATTATAACCTGTCTAGTGATGTGTGATCTAAGGAGACTACAACAGGAAAAATCTATGCAAAACTGGAAAGCAGTGTAAAATTTGAATTCGTCATACAGTAAAATGGAGAGTAGAAGAGAGATCTGTACATGTTTTCCCATTCTTTTAAGGAAATAAGCAGGTTAAGACCATTTAACCATGGACAGTGAAAAGGACTAAAGTCTGACGCAAGCTATAACAGCACAGCATCAATGTATTCAATTATCAGTTAAAATCTGGGGAATAATTTCAGAGATATGGCACCATGTTGAGAGTATTTTCAATCAGCTTTCTTGAATATGCAACATGTTGATCTGATTGGATCAGGCAGTGGGTCAGCATTGAGCCAGTCTGCAGCCTGAGTTTACATAGTGCAGGTCTATACAAGAGATGCCTCCAAAATATTAAAGCATGGAAGGGAATTTGTGCAGTGCCACCAGTGAAGAATGTGTGTATATGAGTGGCTGTACATACATATTTAGTGCACAGATAAAGAGACAAAGGATATATTGAATGCAATGTATTGTAAAGTTACCAATTTCTGCTGCAGGGCGAAGAATATAAATTCTTGTTCTGGGAATTCAACTATTTGATTAATGAAGAGTTTTTAACATCTACAGAAATAATTAAATTTATTGACAAAAATAAATCTTTTGCCCAAGAGGAATCTTTAAAAACATGCATCAGCAAAAAAAAACATTAATACTTTTTTCATTAAAATAGAACTGCTCTGGTTTAATAATAATTTTAATATTTCTTCCTTTTGCAATACATAATGGCAAAAGGTTTTGGCTTTCACTAATTATCCTTTCCCTCTACGAAAGTGACAATTACATTAGATATGAGAACTAACTTAGCATTTCTGCCAGGACATGATTGAGATGCAGTAGTACTGACAAGACCTGCTTGGTAAACTATAGCTGGGCTTGAGGGAAAAATATCTTCAATAAATATGGAGCCTGCCCATAAATATCCTTCAGAAACAGTAATGTCCAAGCCAGCAGACAAATCTTTAACAGATTTAATATTACTTTCTTCTGGTGAACCTATCCATAGTGGCTCACATGAAAGCAAGTGGAGAGATCAACCCTCCAGAGAGCCAGAAGGAACATTTTTGTCATTTACTGTAAATGACATAATATCTCATTTGTAGGAGTCACTGTTGAAACACCACTGTAAGGTTAACGTATTTTAGCCCATGAAGGCTGTTTACATCTCCAACAGAAAACTTAAACATTTTGAATTGCCCATAATGTTTCAAATAACATGAAATGTTTTGGACAATGATCTAATGATCAAAAAATTAAAATTATTGATATTTTAAATGGATATACTCCCAGATACACTCATTGACTGAGACTATAAGACAGGAAGGCAGCAATCCCTTCCTGTGTCTGCAGTATTTTGTGTTAATGTTCTGCCTTTTATTTTCAATAAAGCAAAAAACTCATAGAAATTTTAATGGTTCTTAGCTGTATTAACTGATTTTTCTCTTATGGGCAATATCATGAAGGATTCTGCATGATAAGGTAATGAAAGGATAAACAAGGCCATAAAAAGGATTGTTCAGACCCTACTTTTTGAAAAAGTTGACCTGCATCTTGAGTTTTTTATAGAAGATGGAGGTTTTATTTCAAAACCTCTGTACCGGAAATCTTATACATAGAACAATAGATTTACAACAGCAAGTACATCATGTGTTGAATCATCTTTAGGAGTAATATAAGCCTACTGAGCCTGCTGTTTGCTGAGTACTTTAATACCTTTCAAATTATGTATAATTATGTATGAGTTTGATAAGTGAATTTGTGAACAGACAAAATTTAGATTCATGATGTTGTTATTCTTTGCACAGGATTTGTTAGAATAAAGAAATTCCAATCAATATAGGAACTTTTTTTTTACTCAGTACTATCTGCACTTTCATAAATATTTGCAGTCTGAGACGTTTGTTCCAGCATATACCATTACTTCTTAAGCATAATGCTAAAGAACATACATCACGCACTCTCTTTCTCCACTTTCTTTTGTGGAGTATATTGTCTAATCTAGCCCGTACATTTAATCATAAAGAATGAGCAAATGACACCTAAAATGAGAAAAACAAAATGGAGACACTTTCTTTACCAATCTGACTTCATGAGCTACAAAGTATTTAGAAGGAAAAAAAAAACATGGTGAAGCTGACATACAAATCAGAGAAAAGTAGGAAGATATTTCTGGATTTAAGGAGAATGGTGAGTAGATGTTATGGCATCTATGCAGAGCTTTAGGATCAGCTCCTTTGGTCAGACTTCAATTGCCAAGCAGGATAGCTTTCATGAGTCTGCATCTGTGGTAAACAGACCAGATGGGTACAAACAGAAATAGAAAGCTTGGGGAAAAGAAACAAAAATCAAGTAACCCAGAGAAAAAATAAAAGGTTTTGATTCTCATACCTTGCTTTAGTAACACTATCAAGCTCTGTTTTGAAGTAGATTGGTTGTCCAAGCAGGTGTCCTAAAGGTGCCATCAGGCATTTGAACGCTAGCCAGTGTTTGAAAGCATATCAGTCTTACAGCCATTAATTGACATACTGCAGGAGTCCAACATTGTCTGCAGAAAATTACAAAGACTTTATTCACCTCACGATTGGAACAGCAGAGGGAGCTGTCAATCTTTGCAGGAACAAAGACGCAATGATATCCAGCTTCAGAGATGGGCATGCATTATCCAGTCAATTCTAGGGCATCACACAGGGCTTGAGTAGCTGTTTGTACACTGTCCATACATACAGATAAACGTGGAGTTCCATGACTTCATAGCTTGACCAAAGCTGACAAGCCAGCCCACATAGTTGAAAATCAGACAGAATTTACACTAGTTGTAGTAATTATCCATTGAAATCTAGCTGCTTTTTGAATTATTAATGTAACTTAATTTATTATGCTTTTTTCCTTCTATTTCTTTGGCTATTGATAACTTCCTGTAGCTTCCCTTTGGCTTCTTCATGCTGACTTTCAAAGCTATATATAACCTATTAATATATGAAACTCCTCCTGACTGCTTATTAGTCACTGATGCTCCAATAGGCATGATAGTAAGGGAAAAATAAAAAATACATGCCAGCAAAAATTGCATTAAAAGTAAAAAAAGATTATGTTCCAGTCATGAACTTGATACAAAGATATGAGCAATGAATGTTTTCTTCAAATTCTCTTCCCAGCATTTAAATAGCTGTATTCCTCTAACTTTCTCACTTGAAGAAACCTAGGCTAGGAAGGTTTTTTAAGTGTGCTATTGTGTGATGCTTCAGTTACAGAGTATTTAAGCACAGAAAAAAAAAAAGATCATTAAATGTTAAAAGACAGATTTATTCAGTGTCAGTTCAACACTACTTGAGACATGGTACAAATCACCCCTGTCTGTCTTCACTTGACTGTTAAATTTGCCCAAGGCAATCCTTTTTTAAATCAAGCTTAGTGGCAAAGTACATGATAGCATAATTAGATAAGCTTTAAATCAAATAAATTCCTCACAGGTATAAACAATTCTGCGTTAATTTGAGAATCACCTATGTTTTAATTTACTGATAATATTTATTTAAGTAAAATGTTAAAATTGGAATTGTAACACTTTTCTAATGAACATAAGCTTTTGGAAATAATATCAGAAGTTTAAACTATAGCCAATGGGCAAAATGTTAACCTAATAATCAAAAAATAAGGATTAAAAAGACCATGAACGCTTGCAAAATCTAAGCAGGAAATTACTCTTATCTTCTCAGTGTTACAGCCTCTAACCTTCACTGTACTCCATGCTTGGATGTATTTATTTATGGGTAAGGCATCTATTTTTGGCAGATGTGTATGGTAGGACAATATGAAGAGCTACTGGATTCTGTTATTTTCATACTCCAAGGAATTCTATACCACTCTTTTGATATTAAGGTCTTTTTATAAATGTATTGTGGAAATATCCTTAAAATCAAAAAGGAAGGTTCACAGAAGAGGAAAGTTCATTATCTCTACAGCTCATGCTACTTTCAATGTACTTTCAGCTACTTTTGCAAAAGATGTTGTCCTTAAACAACGATTTAGATTATTTGCTACCACATGTTCTGGCAAACATAAAATAGTATTTTGAGCTACTCTCAAAATAAAGAATTTAAAGTCAAAAATGTCACAGCTACACAGAGACTTGTCTCTGATGCTGAGAGCATTGACAGAGATCAATTAGAAATGGACCAGCTACATGGGAAATGATTTTTTAAATTGCACAATGACCGTGGTTATTCAAATATAATAATCTGTTTAGTCAACAGATACTTTTTGCAGCTTACATTTACTTACTTAATCAAGTGAAGTTTTGATGCTACAGAAGTTCCTTTGACCACAGTATCAGATGCTATAAAGGAGTATATACTGAGATGTATATTAGGTCCAAGATATAGATGCTTTTGAAAGTCATTTTTTCAAAATATTTGAGAAAATATTTTCCTTCCTATTTTTTAAATGCAATTTTAAAACATCATGCTAGGGAGTATGACCTTCTATAATGTGGGTCAAACTGAGCTTCCTTTGCTTAGTTTGAAAAACCTGTGCAGTATTTGGACTGTCAAATATTTTAACAACATGGATCTTCTTCGTTTTGTAACTGTGCTTTTCTGTGAATCTCTAGCTACTTCACTGTGCTCCTGACCACTTCATTGCTAGGAATTTATTTCCTGTATTTTTTCTTCTCTCTCTCTTTTTTTTTTTTTTTTAATTTTCTGACAAAAATTTTATGGGGCATTCTAGTCTTGAAGCAAAACCAAATTAGTTAAAATAGTTAGGCCTGCTATTTGAATTGGTATATGAAGTTTGTAATATGATACCATCTATATAATCTATCATTTTTGCAGAAAAATAATTACATTTTTGAAAGGTCTTCAATTCATATTAGATATTCATAGGTTGAAAAAAACCTCCTAAAAACTGGCAGTTCAGCATGTAAATCTCAATGTTATCCACATGTGAATTGCTGTAAAACGATGAATAAATGTGATTGAAGCACTTGCTGTAGCAGCTGCATAAATCAGCTGCTCTGCCTTGATTCTTGTTGCCTTATACTTCTATTACAAAGAGAAGCAAGCTTTTAATGTCATAGCAGAATCTGAAAACATTAGCTGTTCCTTTATTTACTGAGTTTTTTGTGCACTCTATGTTTGTGAGTGCAACGTTCACATCCGAGGGTTACATACTGGTTTTATATAGATGTATATATGTATACATGGTACTAAACATTTAATAAATAATTCCATCCCTGTAAACGTACAGCCTGGCTGCAATCATCTCCATGAATTGTTAACCAGGATTCAAACTGGATTCCATCTTCAAATCCTTCAATCAAATATTTAAGATATCGATGTCCTTATTATCTTTTTCCTTGTAATCTTTTCATCACTTTGGCAAACTATTTTGCTTTTTCACCTTTCCTTTTCCTAACTTTTGTTGGATTTCATCTAAAACTTGACTTAAATTTTATTCTGTCTTTTAATACTTGAAAGATTTAGGAGTCTTTTTTCCCATTTAAAAATAGCCCTGTCTTGAGAGTACTTAGACTTGAGGCAAGTTTTCTTACTCTTTGTTAGTTGCTTTTTCATAGGTTGTTTTAGTTTAATTTTTTTTTAAGTGTTGAATTATCTGTATCCATTTTCTTTGGCTGGGTAGAATTCTTCAGTTTTAATAAGGAATGTGTACCAGAAAGGCCAAGCCAGTGATAAACATCAGGGTGA
Source organism: Erpornis zantholeuca (assembly GCA_013400515.1). Classification (NCBI taxonomy): domain Eukaryota; kingdom Metazoa; phylum Chordata; class Aves; order Passeriformes; family Timaliidae; genus Erpornis; species Erpornis zantholeuca. The sequence continues at coordinate 10,646 of VZTN01025450.1, read as the reverse complement.
AAAGGCCTTTCCATCTCACTACTGCTCATACTGCTACAGAGGTGTCATAAAAGGATACAACTGCAAATTAGTTCATGCTGGAATATATATCTGGACGCTTTCTAGTCAAGATTCCTTCTAAAGGAGGGCTACTAGAGTTTGATTGCCTCTAGAAGGTGGAGGCGGGGGAGGGAAAAGGAAAGCAAAAAGAAAAAAGAGGAAAAGGAAAAAACGGAAAATAAAGAGAGAAAGAAAGGAGGGAAAAGAGAAAGGAATGGAAAATAAGGAAATAAGGAAAAGAAAAAAATGAAAAGATAATGAAAAAGTCATAGCATCAAATCAGAATTTTTTAATTTCTCTTGACCCATCACTGTGCACCTATGCTCAGAGTCTTGCTCTGTCTTCTCTCTTACCTGAAGACAGCAAAGCTCTCTTCACTGAAATCTTCTCTTCATAAGATTGAAATATCCAGCTCCCACCACCTTTCCTGGGATGTCCTGTGCTCACATTGCAGCCACTTCGCTAGCATCTGTGGGACTCACTACCATACATAAGTGTCTATCTCATGTGGGAGAGCCTCAGCCTGAGCAAAGCACTCAGGTTTGTCTCGGAGCTCCTAACCAGTAGGGCTAAATCCATCCCCAGACCTTATGGCAGCATGTATTTGATAGAAAGGGTAGGTCGTCACTTTAGCAACCTTTCCCCCATCTCTGTTCCATTACCTTAAATAAAGAGGATCACGGAAAGATCATCTTGAGAGAGGTATTAAAAGCAAGTTCCTGACACCACCAACATACAATAGGCTGACAGAAGTAACTCTCATTATAGCCCTGCTGAAATTCATAAGAAGCAGTTCTCTATCTGTAAAGTCCTTTTGTTAATGAAAAATCAAAGTGTAGGTTTTGTCCATGTGGTGAGCATGTGTTCATGAAGAATGTGCTTTAAATGCACGTATTATCTCCACCTGATCTGATCCCACTATATGGAATAACACAGATATGCTGAGATACCTGATTAAAATCACAGAAGTAGTACAGCTGCATCAATGCAGAATTGCACCTGAATATCTATCCTTGTTTCTTTTCAGTGCCAGTTTAAGAAAACACAAAAAGGGAAGCTTTCCCTAAGAGATTTTTCCAAATCATAACATTAGTCTTTTCTTTCCCCTAGTTTTTTTCCTCCTGTTTTATAAACACTGGTTCTAACTTAGAACAGAAGCTGTAATATTTAAGTATTCTCAAAAATAGTCACTTTATTTTAGACAATGCATAAACAGTGTTACTTCTACATTAAATATTCTCTAATTATCTATTTCTATGAGGAGCAAACATGTGCAGAGCAGGGTTCTAGAAACATTCACTTTAATTTTTAAAAATTATGTCCAACCAGGTTTTTAAAAGAAATTTGTGAGTTCTTGACAGTTACTGTAGTCTGCATATTTGATAACAGAGGTTGTAAACCCACCAAAACATTTTGGCTTCTTATGGTCTTGGATGGACCACTCAGAGTAAAAAATTAGCTGGATGGCCACACTGACTTGTGGTCAACTGTTTGATGTTCAGGTGGAGAGCAGTGAGGAGTGACGTTCTTCAGGGGTCAGTATAAGGACCAGAGCTTTTTAACATCTTTGTCATCGACAGGGACAATGGGATTGGATGAGCCCTAAGCAAGCTCACTGATGACACAAAGCTGAGGTCAGCATGCTGGAGGGCAGGGCTGCTATCCAGAAGTACCTCGACAGGATTGAGAGACAGGCCTGTGTGAACCTCAGGAATTTCAACAAGTGCAAGGTGCTGCACCTTGATAAGGGAAATCCCAAGCACAAGTACATGCTGGGCAGAGAATGGATTGAGAGCAGCCTTGGGGAGTAAGAGTTGAAGGTTCTTGAGTGAGTTGGAAAACATGACCCAGCAGTGTGCCCTTGCAGTGCAGAAGGCCAGCTGCATGCAGAGCTGTGTCAAAAGAGGTGTGACCAGCAGGCTGAGGGAGGTGATTCTCCACCTATATGCTGCTCATGTGAGATGGCACATCAAGTACTGCGTCCAGCTCCGGGGCACCCAACAACAGAAGAATACAGACCTGTTGGAGTGAGTCTAGAACAGAGCCGTGAAGTTGATCACAGGGTTGGAACACCTCTCTTGAGGAGACAGGCAAAAATAGTTGGGATCATTCAGCCTGGGGAAAAGAAGATTTTAGGGAGACACTTTAGAGTCTTTCAGTACTTGAAAGGGGGCTTGAAAGAGGGCTGGAGAGAGACTTCTCACAAAGTCACATAGTGATATCACAGAGGGAATGGACTTAAACTGAAGAAGTGTTTAGTCTTTATTAGAAAGAAGTTCTTTACTGTGAGGGGGGTGAGGCACAGGAAAAGGTTGCCCAGAGAGGTTGTGGATTCCCATCCCTGGAGGTGTTCAAGATCAGGAGGTGTTGTAGTGACCCAGCCTGGAGCTAGAGCCACAAGAGACCTTTAAAGTGACCTCATCCCCCAGGTTGAGGAGTGAGGAGAAGGCTCTTCTCCATAAAGCTGTGCAGCTTTTGCAGGTATGTTCCTATATTTCTCAGTATCTCCTTCCAGCCACTCCTCCTTTGTACTCCCTCCCTTTATTCCTCCCCTTTACCCCCTACCCATTCTCCCGCACCCCTGCATAAAATCCCTGGACCCTGGCTGCTCTCAGGTTTTTTTGTATCTGGCCTCTTTGCCGGATAAATGCTGGGAATTTCCGTACAAGAGCTCCCTCCTGTCTCTTTATATTTGGTCGGCACTGGACTCTAGAACTAGCCTAGCATGTGTTGCCATGCCTCTGTCTGCACGAGAGCAGCCATGTGTGTGCCAGTGGCTTGAGAGGCTGCATCCAGCGAAGGGCACATCCCAGGACAGGACACGGTGCACGGCTTGCCAACCCCCACGCTGCCTCAGGAAGGGGCTCTGAATAACCCAATCTAGTGCAAGGTGTCCCTGCTCACAGTGGGGAGCAGAGAATGAGATGATCTTTGAGGTTCTTTCAAATCCTGGCCATTCTATGATTTCATGAGTCTATGACTGTACTAGTTTGAAAACAAACCAGGGGGAGACACTGAGTCAGAATAAAAAATTAATAGGAAAATTAAAAATAAAGACAGAAAACACTGGTTTAAACTAACAGAGTCAGATACGACCTGACACCCTGTTAGTCAGAGTAGCAGTGGCAGTCTGATAAGAAGGTGGCTGCAGTCCTCCTGAAGTGATGGTGGTGGTTTCTGTTGACATGCTGATCTTGCAGAAGGTCTGGTCTTCCTCTGAAGGTCCAGTGGTGGCTATGTCGCTCCTGTCCTCTGGGAATCCAGTGGGAAAGGCTGCTTATGGTGTTCGAAATCTCGGATTATATTCAGGTAGGAATGCTTGGTTTCTCCCTCTGAGCGGAGCATCTCACAATGGGATGATGTAATTTTATCAGTTATTTGGTGAGACTAGATGGCCCATTAACAGGAGATATCCCCCAGGAGGGAGGATGGGTCATGGGAGAGATAAAGAACCCTGTCCCACAGGTTTGTAACAGCTGGCCAATTAACAGAAGATATCCCCAGAGTTTATCAGGGATGAGTCATGAAGGAGAGGAGGAACACTGTCCCACTGGTTTTTTGACAGCTTATGAGGATGGTGATAGAATACATACTTCTGAGCACATCTTACGTTATAACCTGAGACAATGGTTTTTTTTTTGACAGTACAGGAAATTTAAGGTATTGGCCAAAGCAGTCTCATTTCTTAAGGTTTTATATTTCAAGGAAGATATGGTTTCTACCATTTCTAGTTCTACCATTTGCAGCAGTAACAAAACATGCCCAGAAACACACTCAGTTTTATGGTACATAGAGACTGTATATATACACACTGTTGGAGTTACTGCTTTACATACAACCAGTACATTTTGTTGACAGCAGGTTCAGAACGTGGGAGTGCTGAAATTCTGTGGCATTATTCTCTTATTTTTTCCTATTTTAAAGCTCTGAATATGTCCTTATATGACATATATGAACATCTAATTAAAGGCATCTAGCAAATATATACTTATATGTTGGTGTCCCTGAAATTAAACACCTTTTTATTAATTTTCAGAAAGAATTTCCATAATATTATATTGGTAAAAGCATAAAAAAATATTTCTTCAATCTGAAGAATAATAAAAATCTTGACAAGTGTAAGCTGATGTGGTCATAAAAAATAAAATACATATAAGACTCATTCGCATTTACATTAATGCTCTTATTCCTATACTTTAGTCCAGACTACTAAAACAATCTTTGTTAAGTTTAAAAGACCAAAGTTCTTCTCAGAACAATTTATGAGACAATTGAGAACTTCATGACCTGTTCTGAGAACATACTCAGAAACTGAAAATTATTTGGAAATATCTTACCTTTCCTCATCTTCTTTCAGAATTTCCATTAAATTTCTTGTTAGAGTACATTTTGGTTATATTTTTTTTCTCAGTAAGAAAGATGTTCCTGTTATTACTAGTAGTTGCATAGCACACCTATAATATATTAGAATTAATTTTCTTTAAAATGAAGCTGATTCGTTTTTATTTTTACAAGAACTATGAAGTTTTACTCTTCTTCTAGAATGGGTGATTGTACAAGCTATTTGGAATTTCACAAATAGTCTGAAACCCATAGTTTTAAAATTATAGTAATTCCTACTGAAAGTGTACTTTGATCCTCAAGTAAATTGTCTGCCTCAAAATTAAATGTAAACATTTTACATGCAGATTCAATGCATTACAAGATTAAGTTCATTATAATCAAACATTGAAAGAAAAGTGTGCTCTTTCCTTTTTGAAGTTTTAAAATTAGTTCTACAGAGTTAAAACACAGTTTTTGGGAATAGAAGTTGATCAGATGTACCCTTTTATGGCTAGAAGGAGCACTAATAATGCCCATTTGTTTCCTGTGCTAGCAAGATGTCCCTTACTTTTATGCTGATTATTGATGCCTTAGGTTTTAACTTCTATATTTTTCAAATCCCATACTGCTAGTGTAACTCTGAAGTTTCCTGTATCTTGTTAAGTGCTGTTCTCTTATGCTAAGTTAGATATAACAAAGCCTGTCCAGTTTGCTCTCCAAGGACACCCAGGTCATCCTAGGCCCAAAAATGTAAACCATTGTCTTGGGGAGGGGGGGAAAGCTTGGGGAGATTACATCATTAGCTAAAGTTTTAATTGGCGAATTTATGCTGTATGCAAATGGAGCAAACCTATAAAAGTGTGAAGAACTCGTGACTCATCATCCATCTTGGGATCCACTGGGGCAGAGGACCCTCTGGACCCCCAGGTTATACCATTGAAGGGCTACCTTTATTCCCTTATTCCTGTCTAGTCTCTGTTTTAGGTAGCCATTTAAGGCATCATTATATTTATAGTGTTTTGGAGACAGAGGTTGTAGTACTATTGAGACAATTATTTGATGTGATGCAAAATACAGTCTATGTATGTCCCTTGTCAGTAGCTCCTGGAGCTAGAAGAAATTCCTAGGAAGAAGAGCCTTTGGGTAATAACATGTCCTGGGTGGAAGTATATTCTGTTACCATCTTCATGAGCTGTTGGAGCCAGGTGGAGCAGTGTTTTCCTTGCCTACTTCCCCTGGACTATCTGCTGTTAATTCCTGGTCCCATGACCCAGAGATAACTCCCCCCTGGACTACCTCCTGTTAATGGCCCATCAGTGCCTTATCTCATGACTCACCATCCCATTGTGAGATGCTCCACCCAGGGGGAGAAACCAACTATTCCATCATGGATATAAGCTGAGATTCTGAACACCACACCAGCACTTGCCTACTGGACTCCCAGAGGACAAGAACTATTGCCAGACTTCCAGACCCCTCTTTCTATAGGATCACCACTTCAGCAGAACTGCTTTGTTTGGACTGCTACCACCATAGAGTGTCAGGTTATATTCTGACTTTGTCAGTATCCTTGTACTACTAATTTATTTATTTATTTTAATTTTCTCCCATTAAATTATAGTTCTGACTTCCGATCTCCCACTGGTTTGATTTCAAACTAGTACATATTATCAAAAATTAAAAAGTTCCTTGCATAGAGAATTTCATGTTTAGCTTTCTAATTCAGTGGGTGAGTCAGACATTTAGAGAAAATATTACTGAAATGGAAGCAAGCTGTATAGTCAGGCAGAGGTGACCTTTCACATCAACATGTATTCCTAATTTATTCTTATTGATACACTAGGTGGGCCTTGTTTTCATAATTTTAAAAAAGTAAAGGAGCCTTTCTAAGGGAATTAATGAAAGAAATACTTGGAAAATAGAAACCTAGGAAAGAGTTTATGAGGAATCTCAAGCGGTTTGGTTATTCAAGAGATGAACAAAACTGAAACCTGTGAAGGATGTATTATTCCACTATATTCTTTGGTGGAATTCACTCTTGGCTAGTGTAAGACTGCAAAAAACTGGTTCTCCCTGTGTAAATACTTCTATAGATTTTCAGTGGCATGGAAGAATACCTTTTTTTTTATAACTTAAAATATCTGTGACTGACTGGAGACTAATTATTTTGCTTTTGAAGGCTGAGAACTGCACGCATTATAGGAAGTTGCTTGGACAGTTTCTGGCAGGGCTGTTAACACAAATTTTCTAAACCCTAGAGGTGATAATCACAGAACAATCTTTCCTTCCCAATGGCTTTAATCTATAAAGGGTTGTGTGGTCTGGGATGAAATAATCTGAAAAAATCAACATCTTGCCCATAGCACACTGTTAAAGCCATGATGAGCAGAAGCATTCCTGCTGGCTCTTCCTCAGAAAAGCTTACCTCATGAGAGACTTGCAGTTAGGAATCCACCTACTACCCTGCTCAGTTTTGCTGGCTTTAGAGGAACACTATGTAGAACTTGTCTCTTCTTTTTGCCTTCCTTTTCAGACACCTGAAAATATACTGCATGAAGGTGGGTGTATTTATAAGTGCATTTCTTCCTTTATAGTGTTTTTTATACGCAGAGGGTGAAAGCCTAGAGAACAAAGTGTCTTCAGACAAACAGAACTCAGTAAACTTTGTAGATCTGAAGAGGTCATTTTAAAACAGATAAAAATTACTGTTTCTTTTAAAGCTATAAAAGACTGTCTTCAAAATTTACATATACAGTATGCAGGAGTGCATGATCAGAACATATGCCCTAGTTCCATTAATACACTCCAATTCTGCAATTAAGAAAAAAGATATAACTATTGAAATGCTTTCAACATTTATTCCTAAATGTTTTTAGATTGCCAAAATAATAACTTACTACACATCAAAGAAAAAATAATAATTCATTTTGTCTACCTTTTATACCAATTCAGATTTGGTTTTTTGGTCAATGCTGTATTTGTTCTTCTCATTTTTGTCATCAATGTAGGTTTCATCAGTATAGCATATTTTCCAGTATTTTGTCTTACTGGAGCCTTGTTTTACATTATCAAGATTTTGTAGTTGCTGTTTTTCTTGGGAAAGTGTTCAACAATAAAAAAATAGTAAATGCTGGACAATATTGTCAGTGGTCTGTTTAGCCTTGCTTTCTGACTATAGGAAAGCTAGTTTTTCTCACTCAGACAGAAAATCCCCTTTTACTGATCAATCTCATTTCAAGTTTTCCAATCTCATTCTACCAAACGTTAGAGGTTTTGAAATGTTGTGGGGTTTTTTAGAGAACTAAGTAACTGGTAAGAAGGAAGAAGATAAATATACTCAAATGGTCTCACGAATCAAAATTCCTTCAATAGTCAGAATATTCAATCCTTCTGGAAAGCTTATATGATTGAGTAGTTGGCATAAGGATTCTGAGAGTTGCAATCTTTTATCAGAGAAAGATTTTAAAATAAGCAGCATACTGCAAATTTCATCCCTATTACAACTTTTCATTTACTATACCTCATCTGTTCATTCACCCTTGAGAGCAGAAAAATCTTCTTCCACTTAAATAAGTACCATTCCTTTTAATTCACTGATTTTTCTTTTCACGTGACCTGCCATTCATTTCTTTTGGTAATTGCTTGTTTAATAAAACATAATTGAAAAAAAAACAAAACCGAGAACAATCCCCAAACTTTCCTTAAAATACTAATAATAGAGCTATTAGAACCCTCACAATGCTTTACCGGAAATACTGCATTTTGCATTTTGTGTTATCCAGAACACTAGTGGATTATTGCCTTATAAACCAGCATGATAATACCATTCCTGCTTCATTAGTGATGTACAAGAGTTGTAATACCCCCTGCGTTTTAGTTGTGTAACTACAAGCGAATTGTGTAACTCCAGAAATTTATTTCATCTTCAGCCATTCCTGAAGATGTTCTGCTTTGATTTTATGTTGTTTTTTTTAATACATGGGGTATTTTTGTAAATATGTTTTCAAAAGTATTTTTCTTTCCATTTGAAATAACAATAGGACGCATGGTTATGTTAACATTGCTATTAGAGCATGCAAAAAATGCTGACATTAGGTTTATCGGATACAATATCCTGATGAGTCAAGTAATTTTAAAAGGTGTAATTTATTTTATAAATTCATTACACAGAGCACAGTGCCAGAGGCTTTCAAAGATTTTATGGTATTATTCTCCTGCGACAACAGCTCCAGTACTAGCATTACCATTAGAATAGGAAGATATAAAGTAGAAATATTGAGAGGTTTTGGCTGACATCTGATCTTTTTGTTTAGGAAATCCCAGAAGTGTTTAGTAAAGAGCGGAATTTTACCATTCTCTTGTAGAGAATGTAAATTATTAGACTTGAAAATGCTGNTTTTCTTTTCCATTTTTTAGTAATTCAACTAGGATTAAATAGTGCCAGGCATAATAATGTGATTCAGAATTCAAGTTTCAGTTCCATTGAAGGACACTGGTCATAGTCAGGTTTTCTTGCATTAGAGTTTTTTATCTAAGTGCAAATTTTTCTGCACATTTGAATTTCTGCATTTGATATAATCTACTATGAATAAAGGAGAATGGTGGCTGGAGTAACATCTTTTCCAAATTTCTCTGTTAGAAAGTACACTTGCTGCACCCTTAGGGGGACACAAGGAAGAATGTTCTTCTCATATGGTCTTCCTAATTC
>VZTN01025447.1:14485-32822 GCA_013400515.1 Erpornis zantholeuca | reverse complement strand
TTACATCTATTTCTGGTCTAAGATTGCAATTACTATCCCACTTCCAGCAACTCTTTACCTGAATCCTGACAGCTCTTAATTATGTGTGAAAGAAGAAGTTATATGCAGAGAAATTTCTCAGAGCGAATTACCTGTGAGATGAATTCCAGCTTGGAACGTCTGCAGCAGAGCCATTTGTCTTGTGGTTCTCATTTGGTTATTTTTGCTTCAGCAGTTGGGAGAATTTGCCTGACTTTTGATACCAGAATTTGCATTGGGAAGGAATTTCTGCTGCTGCTTTCCCAATGTTTCTCTCCCTCTTATTTTTTTTTCCCCTTTTCTGTTAGATTTGGCTCTGTCTGTGTTTATTCCTTTACATGAGCCCCTTGCAGTCTCCTGCTGAGTTAGTCTAGTGCTGAATGTACTGCTCAAGGTAACACAAAGAAATAAGTAAGAGGCTTTCAAATTCCTGATCAAGTTTAACATTAAATCTTATTATTCAGCTACATAACTTTATTACCCTTCCGTTATAAAAGTTTTATCTTCTGTTTAAGTATTAATTGGCAAAAACATGTTAATGTCTATGCTCAGAGAAATGTACCACAATGGCAGTGGTGTTGGAGTTGATTTCCAAAATAATTTCAAGCCTGTAGAAGCTGGCATTTAGGAAATGTCCTATTCCAAGTCATGCTAAATCCAAGATTTTAAATGATGCCCAGCTTCCAGACCATGTTAATGAGTAAAGATATCTGAGCCAGGACAGATGTACAGCTGCCTGCTCCAGACTAGGTAGGGTGCTGGCAGCTCTGCCATTTAATGCAGGAGAAATCTGGTGCCACACAAAGGCAAGGAAATTCCAGACTTCTGGAAACATTTATTTGGGCTATTGTGAAAAGATTTTTAAAGCACGATCCATCTTATGAGATTTCTGTTTCTGTGGGAAATTTGGGCTTTATTTCATTGATGTTTCCAGAGAAACTGTTTTCCCTGAAAACTTGCAGGAAGCTCTCCACGTTGTACCACAGTTAGGTTGTATTTATGATGGGTTATTATTTCCTTTCCCATCCCTCATCACAGAGGTTATTCAATTATGGATGGTCACTCCGTGCTTTAATAAATCTCTGAATTTATATTTCAACATGAGATTTAACATGGCTTGAACTAAACCTCATTTATTAAAGGTAACCTTAACAGCACAAGGCATGTTATATTATAAAATGCAAAGAGTTCTGGGAAAGAGATGATCATTGGGGATTGTAGTAATAACTTGATTTTGTGGATTGACTGCCACTGATGACTTCAGCACTCCCTAATCAATGTGCCAAAGGAAACAGCTACATGTGTGACTGTGGCTCATCTTTGTTTCCTCTTTCTGCTATTAAACCACTGATATAGTTGTCAGTAAAGGAGCTGGCCACTTCTTGGAAAGCTCCCATTTATGGAGAGCAGAGAAGGTTCCTGAAAAAAGCCATTGGTCTCCCAGCAGCATTAAAAGTCGAGTTCCAGAAAGCCATGCAAGCATTTTGCAGTTTTTCCACAGTAGGGCCAAGCTTTATAGGGACAAGGTCATCCTGATGCCCTCAGTGGAAGGGGAGTGCCCAGCTGCTTGGGGGATGAGAATTACAGGGCTTTTTTTCCTGCCTAATTAGCAATATTGCTTTATTTTTTGCACATCCCTCTGCATGTGTTCAGAAGAAGTCTGCAGGGAGCTCATTATGTTCCCAGCCTTGTAGTTCGAGGCTTGCAAAGCTCTACCTTCGGGGGGGTGGGAGCTGCATTCACTTGAAGGAATTCCACATCCACACTGAAACACTGCTGAAAACTTGTAGGAGCTCTGTAGGATGTCTCCTGTGGGGCATGCTTTGTCCTGCCCTGCGTGTTCCTGCAGAGAAGCTGTCCAGATGAATCTTCCTGACATATTTTCACTTTGAGATAATGGCTGAGGGCAGAATTTTGGCTCAGATGTCATCTGTTAATGAGTCTCTAACCAATGAATGGGTTTGGGGAGGAAAAGGAGACAATGAAACCTTGCTTATCAGCTCCTTGGCAGGATTTTTCAGAGCCCAGTGTGGTTCCATTTTCTATCAGTACAGTTTAGTGTGGGTTTTTTTATTTTTTCTGCCTCTTTGGTGGAGCGTGGGTGAAACATGACAGAATCCCATTCCCAGCACGCTGCTGAGCTAACACACTGCAAGCAAGACAAGGAGTTTTCAAAGAAAGGATGTAGGGCAAGAGCTTTTGGAACCCCTTTGAGGACAATAACACCAACATTTGTTGCCAGAATGGTTGTCTGACTCCAAACTCACTTCTCTTTGAGCTTTCTTCTTCTCGACCCTGCATCCCTAAATCAGAAAGGATGGCCCAAAGTACCTCATGGAATTATTTTGTGTAACCAAGATAAACAGTTCGAACTGAGGGCAGTATTGTGCCATTATTTCCTGGCCACCGTGGAACTATACCAGAGGCTACTCCTCAAAAGTTGTGTTAATCTTTTCTCGGTGGGGATGTCACTGTGTGAAGCCCCAATTGCTCAAGTTGATCAGCACTTTAAAGAGAATTATTAGTCAGAGGCTTACAAAAAGATGCAGTACTTTTCCTCCCGTGGATGAACTGCACCTTTCTTACTCTCTCCACCACAGATAAATGATTTTGGGTTTGTATAACCATTTGTGGGCACACACTACACTCCATTATCCTGCAGAAAAAGCCTAATTTAAGTGATCACAGACATAAAATGGTGTTACCAACACACCCTTCATTAAAATATAAATGCACAGACCCCAGGATAATCCAGAATTAACAGGACAGTTTCATTTAACAGAACACAGTTTGCAAAAGAATAGATTTTAACTGTTGCAATTGAAACACTGTCATTGATGTATTTTTTGGGATCGTAAATAACGTCAGCAGCCCTGATAGCTGTTTAGTAGGAATCCAGATGGTCGATAAGGAAAATGCAAGTGGCAATTAGCACATGCTCTCCCTGAGACCACCGGCATACCCCAGGACCGAGAAATTCATAAATCAGGTAACACCCAGTGCTGCTCCTGGGAGATGCTTATTTCTCTCTTTTTAGAAGAGAAAAACGAAAATTTATTCACGCAGGGAAAAATAATTGCCACAAATCTGTTTTGTTTGCTCACAAATCATTTGATTTGGGGCTGCTCAGCCTTGGTATTTTTGGTTTTGTTAATATGAAAGGCTTCTGTGGGGTGTGGAGTGGTTTGGGAAGCTGGTGAGAAATACGCTGTCACACGATGCCTGAATTATTATGCAGATAAAATTTACCAACTTCCCTCCTCCAGCTTATCCTATTTGGAAAGATACACGAGAAATAAATGGCTGGTTTTAGTGAAAGTAAGTGCTACTTCATCTGGAATAAGCATCCTGTCATCTCAAGATTTACAGCGGTAGCCGTTCTCCACTGCTCCTGCTCTGCCTTTCCCACTCTGCCTCTTCCCTGCTTTATTTGCATTTTTTGAGCCTTTCTCATTTGCCTGCTAGCTGGTTCTTTTTCCTCAGATAATCTGGAAAGGTAGAGCTGCCATTTTGCTGTGCTTAATCGCTGATGAAAGAGGAGCTGGGCCCTCTCTGGTGCTCACACACAAAATGCTCTCTCTCGGGTGCTGGAAATTGAGTCATAATTGCCGATGCCAAAAGCTGTCAGTACAACGGGAGAGGAAGCAGTCAGCTCTTCTTCGTGTTATATAAAGTTGTCATTTTGGAAGAATGAGCAGTGATAAAGAACTGTGGTGGTGCTTCTGCCCATTTTCACAGCAAACTGTGCCGTTCGTGTTGCTTGTGTTGGTCTCTTTTCCAGTAAATTAATTTTCTCCTGTAAGGAAAGAATTCAACAGGAAAGAATAGAATTTAAACGCAATTTGTAGGGGAAATAAAGCTGCATTTTTTAGAAATATTTATGTCAGACATGATTGCTCCTGCATGCAGTATGATAATGTATGGAAAGATTTAAGATTTTCATGTAAGACATGATATTGAATGTATTTTTTTTTACCATGGCAGGCATATTAGCAGCAACTAGCTGTACATTTAAAGGAAAAAAAAATTCTATAAAACATTCTTAGCTCTGTATGTAATCCATATATTTACAACACAGAATGCTGATTTCCCTAACCATGTGTGATTTAGTGAGTAATATAAGACATATTAATATTTATAGTGTTTGAAATCCTAGCAGAGAATGCTCTCACTGCCTTCTGCAGTATCGATGTTTCCAAGTGGACAACAGCCTGCCTACTCTAGAACTCATTTCTTTGCTTGCTCATTAACATTCAAATTACTTGTAGGATGATTATTAATGAGAATGGACATGGCACAATCGAACTCTGCAGCCACTATTGCTTTTTTAGTAAGCAGTAATTGACTTTGGGCTCTCTGTAAACCTACAAGGTGATGCTTCTGAAATTCTGCATTTCCTAGCCGTGGCTGAGAATCATCTTTCAGAGTCCCAGCATCTGTGGCAGCATGTGCTCATGCATTAATTTGCTGAGTCAATGTTCCAGTTTTCTGATTCACCTCTTTTTCTGAGGGGATAACAGCTTTCCTGAAGCTGCTCTGCACCTGAACTCGCTGCTTTCTCAGCCAGTGACTCATTGCTGTGTGTATTATGCTTTAAAAATTTCACAGTGGACAACCTGTGCCCATTAAATAGACATAACTTCCCTGGGTTGCTCATATGCCTCCTAGTGCTGTTACTTTTCTGTTGTTATCTGACTGCAGCTATCAACTCTATAGACATTAGGGTAAGGAAATATGTTCAGCTGACACACCAGCAGAAATTCACCTGACTGCAGGCTCTGTAAATCTGCCTCATAAATGCCTCTTGCCTTTATAAAATACTGAGCAAAACTAAAAACAGGCAAATGCTTCTGCAAGGCAAGAAATGCTGAAGCAGAGAGGAGGAAGGCTCAGAGAGAAGACATTGGATGTATGTGTTTACAGGAGCTGAGACTTTGTACATTAATTGGGAACACAGAGGCAGAGTGTGTTCTTAGAAATGGCAAATTCTCAACGTGGAAATTATTCACTATATGCACATCATGGCAAACCAGCTTTACCTGGAAGCAAACTGCATCCAAAGGGGCTGACTTGCTCCAGCTGTGGGCTGTTCTTCCCATGTGTGGCAAATAGCATAAATCATAGTTAAGTGGTGTTTTTTGTGGATTTTTGTATGGGTTTTTTTTCCCCCAGATAAGCAAAATGATGGAGGCTGGCCATCACAAATTGGTATTTCCTTCAACTTTGTAAGTATCCAGGTTACTTTTGATAGTTTGAAGTTTAGATTTTGTGTCTGTCTGGGAAAATCATGAGTTTGGAAGCAGAAGAGAATGGTTTCTGTGTATAATTAATCCCATTCCAAATACCCTTAGTAACAGTTAGATAGAACACAAGAAATTAATTATCTTTGGCATGGGAACTTTGACACACACAGCAGTTTTGCAGATAAAGTCATGAAAATATGGACAATTTAACAGCCTTGCTCTGCAGTACCTGTGAGGAGATGGATGTTGGGGTAACGATAATATCTTATCTCACTTTTACTTGTAACTATAGTTTGATTGGATACCCTGTGATTTCCTAATGAGAGGACCTTGCTGTACTCGGTACTTTTAATTCCACAGAACCATTTCTCACCATTTTTCTAAGGCAAAGGTTTTCCTTTGTTTGTCCTGGGCTTCTGCTGTTTCCTTGAGCAGCCTGGAGCTCATTTAATCCAGGAGAGCTCCTTACAGCCCTAAACCTGCCCCTGGAAACTCCTGTTCCTTGCCTGGTGCCACAGTCCCCTCTCCCCCAGCAGCCTGAGCAGGAGATTCTGGAAGACAAACCCAGGGATAAACCTCGTGCTCCACCCTTGGCTGCTCCAGCTCCTTGGCCATCAGCTCCAGGTGCTGACCTGCCTGCCCTGGCATGGAAATCTTCCTGTTGGCACAAATGACAGAACACTCTGATTGCCAGGATGCCCTTGAGCTTACCGAGAGAGGAAAAGGGAAAAGCATCACGTGCTGTTCGTGAGGGGTAAAGGTCTTCTGAGCAAAGGCTCGACAGTTTCCTGGTCTATCAGTAGCACAAATACCACATCTGGGTAATTTTTCAGTTGTTTCATCTGTCATATTTCAGGTTTAACTTGATTTGTTTGTGTTCGACTTCATTTTTCATTTTTAGCTT
This sequence comes from Erpornis zantholeuca, assembly GCA_013400515.1. NCBI lineage: Eukaryota > Metazoa > Chordata > Aves > Passeriformes > Timaliidae > Erpornis > Erpornis zantholeuca. Next base: position 26,657 of record VZTN01025447.1, on the reverse strand, counting down.
GATTTAAAGATTTTGGAGGAAAAATATCTTCCAAGGCTTATCTGTTATTTCGGTTGTTTTTCCAAGTTGGCTTCTATTTTTGATTAATTTTCTGAGCAACAGTATTCTGTTTTTCACTGTGTACACACTGTACACATGATTTAAAACCCTGAATCTGGGATGTTAATATTCAAAGCCAGGATTGTATTACTGTGTTTATGACATAAAGATATTTTCAAGACCTTCATACCAGTATCTGATTTTTAAATTACCTCTATTTTTGCAGGGTAAATAAATATATAAAATAAAGAATTTTTTTGTAGTTCTATATTTAGCAATAATGATTATGTGCTTATTTATATTCATAGATACTATATGAAGTTATTATTATTGCCTTATGAAAAAGCAAGTATACTTTTTATCTCTGTAAGAGGATACAGAGTCAAATTTATTTAATGCCCCCTTCTTAAGGGGTAAGGATAAGTAAGATAGGAAGAAGTTTTTAAAACAGGGACTCTGGTGCTGTGACTTGGGCAATTTCAATCTCTGAAGGTCAAGTAGTGCTGTTTCTGCAGAACTGTGCTTGGTTCCCATCTCACCCATGAACATTCTAGGGCTGAAATCTAGGGTTCTGTGGAAAAAGTAGGTGAAGTTTTTGCCCTTTATCTTGTGAGTATATCTGAGGATGCATCTCCTAAAGCAGACATGGTTGAGGGTAAACTGAAGTCACTCATCTGTCTTCCTGCTCTTGATATGAATAGGATTCTCTTAATAGCTTTTTTACCTACAAATAAATATTTGGTGGTGCTGGGCTTTGGTAGAGCTCTCTCTGTATTCAGAGGAGAGCAGCAAGAAAGAGACAGGAAGAAGGAGAAACCATTTTTCTTTCCATTGAGAAAACAATCTCTGAAGCTGCATGCCATTTGTGGGCCCATGGAAATCAAGGTGAGATTTGACTTCCACATAACAAAAACATTTCAGAATTAAACAAGAAAAGTCATTAGGTCAGAGACAATTCTCTCTTTAAAAGTGAGTTTTATTGTCCCTCAGCATGAGGGTGCATCCTGGTATCCCTATAGCTGACAGGAGAAGAGGTAACACAATAGCTGAAGATCATTTGAGCTCAGAATTCTTAGATGGATTCAGCTCTCCAAATGTCCTGTGATTCAGTGGCGTTTTTTGGGGTTTGATTGCTCTGCTCTCAAGAGGCTTCTCTGCAAACTTGGCAGTAGGAGAGCAACACTCACAAGAAATGGAAATTCTAACTCTTATTTCTTTAAATTTTTCACTTGATTTTTAATAAGTTTTCCTCTCACTCATTTAATTCTTTTCTCTGTGAGAAGTTGGACAAAATACTAAATTAAGACTTTTGTTTTGTAGCTGTTTGTTTTTGGCTCGTATGAAAATAATTTTGTTAATAATGCCACAACGCAGAGCACTTGTACAAATTAGCCTGAGAGACATGTGTTGAAATCATTGTGGGACTCTTGCATTATTTACATCGTGACATTCTGTCAGGGTACTAATGCTCAAAACTGTTTATATTCCTGGATTTAACAAATATGTAAATCAGGTGCACATTTCCCTAGGAATGCAGATGTCTCTAATGAGGGAAGACAAACTTCAGAAGAAACAAACAAAAGCAGAGAAAATGTTAAATAGCTCGTGTGAAAGTGGGGATAGAAAGGAAGTGGACTGGAGATATGGGGCTGTAATCCTTGCAGTCCTGGGATTGTTTAATCAGCTCATCTTAAAGCTCTGACAGATCAATTGTTTCTTAGCAGGGAGAAAGCTGGGGAAGGATGGCAGCCAGACAGAGTTTTCCCATAAGAAGGCAGGAAAATCTCTGGTTTTGCTCTTTGTGGCAATCTGGAGAGCTGAGAGGATTGAGTTCCATGGGCTGAATTCATTCACTTGGGCTCAGTACCACTCCAAAGGGCCCCAGCTCCCTGAAACACTTGTTTGTGTTGCAATAATTAAAATAGCTGTTTGATTTCAGTGCAGAGGCACAGAATGGTGAATTGGGTTTAAGTATTATAGAAGGATTTGAATGTCCTTCAGAGAAGCATTCAGTTCAGATTTCATGTCAAAACATTGCCCTGATTTAGCAAGGATGACTGATACCTTTGAATCACAATGCTCTGGATTGAGTATGTGCATGGTGGGAATGGTTTTTATTGTGCTATGTTTGTGCTATGCTTTTTATTATGCACTGCTCACTGAAAACTTTATCTTCCATTACAAGCTGAATTCCTTTCTGAAGAGCAATTAAACAAAATTTGCTTACTAAAATAAGACATCATTTATTTCAAGCTGGCTTCTATTTTGAATTTTGATGGCTTCCTGCTAAATATGCAAGCTTTCTTTTCTGTGAAATTAGCTCAGTATCTAAAAATCTGAGCTCCTTGGTATTTTGTTTTCCATCATGTATCTTCAGCCCCCAAAGTTCTGGTAACCATTATATTTCCCAATTATCAGCCATCTTTAAGAAGATCATTATGGTAAAATTAGTCTGAGTTCTCAAAGACCTATGAATTATGGATAGTGCATGAGTAATAAATGGGGTAAAACGTTTTAATTAACATTCTTCAGTAATCCTTTAGCTGCATATTGGATGTAGCTATTGCCTTCTCTGTCTGATTCCAGACTTTTAACTAAAAAATGTGCTTTGTGTCTGTTACAGTCAGTGTCAGTTGGCTTCTGTATGGTGACAGCCCCACATTCCTGATGCTTCTGTCTCATTTGTCTCTGTCATTCCAGATCTGGCCTTGCTTTAGCACACCCTCATTTGTTTGTACTGCCAGAGCTGATGGGGAAGGATCCTAAGTAGCAGAGCAAAACCATCTTGAAAAATGCTATCTTGAACTTCCCATGTGCTGCTTAATCTGTCATGCAGATATGGATATCAGAGGCTGGAGAACAAGTTCTCGCAGCAAAATAATTTCCTGATCAAATCCGTCCCAAAGTTACTCCAAATCCCCACATCCCAGTGTGTGTGGAATGTCCACCCATGGCTTGCAGGGGTGGCAGGTCCTTGCAGTGAGGCCACGAGTGCTGTGTTGGAAATGCTGGCCTCTCTTCACCTCCCTTCCACCATGGAGGTGGAGCAAAGGTGTGCAGCAACATCAGCCAACACAACATTTATTCCTCATTTCTTTCTCGTTACACTTCCAAGAGCTTTCCCCTTTCCCTCTGCTGGGAGGTGAGGCTGTGTAGGAGGTGCTGGTTTTGTGCTGTGTGAACTCTGCAAGCTCCTCTCTGGAGGAGTGAGGAGGCCATAATTACTGTGAGCTGCTGGGCAGAGAAAACCAGATATTCACAAAACTCTCAGTAGAAGCTGGACTAGGATCTTATTAAATTGATGCCTCTAATACCTCTAATTAATGCCTTGGCTGGGTCTCCAATAGAGCAGGAGTTCAGTGACTTTCTTACAAATTATTCTTCACTATATAGGCATTAAACTGACTTTTAAGTGGTGCACAATTGCTGACAGCTAAAATGCTGCTCAGAAATCTGAACTGGCAGGTGCCCTTAAGTCTTGTTGATTGGGATTAATGTTTTAAGTACTACCAGAAACTATATTTACAGTGCATAAAAGCAATCTTCAAATGTAGCTTTGATACAGAATATTATTTAAAGGCTCAGACCCTCCAGTGGAGTATTTATGTTTTATCCTAATTTTGTAGAAAAATGTGAGGGAAAAAACAGATATGTGACAAAAGAGCAGATAAATGCACTAATAGGTAATGGTAGGAAACTTGTCTAGGGAGGAGAGTTTATCCAGGCTTTCCTTGGGATTTGCAAATTTACAAAAGAGAACTTCCATGTCATGAATTTTTTAATTGATATATTAGGAACATCCTTCACCTTTTATGTTCCCTTCTTGTATTCAAACTGCTCATTGTGGATATAAAATGCATCAAAGTAACCAAAATGGGAGATTTGGAATGAAGAATTCAAGAAGGAAAAAAGAAGTCAACTTTAGTAAATATCCTGCCATTTCATGATCTTTGAAAAAAGCTTTGACATCATATGTTTGTTAATTTTTATTTGAAATACTAATTTCTTTTTACCAAGATTTTTAATCAGTTGATTTGTGTCCTTTGTGCCAGAAGTCAATATGAATTGTCAGAATAAGACATAAATTTTTAAACTGCAGGAGTGAAGAATAGATGAACATCTTTGTTCCTGTTTGGGATTATTTGGGCATATTTTTCTATATAGAAATAGCTGTTTGATTTTAATAGTAGTTGATCCTCTTTTTTTTAACTTTTTCCTTTTTTTTTAGATTTCATGGGCAAAAATAGTTCTGTAAGTTCTCTGTTCTTCTCAAGGACAGTGAAAATGAGGTTTTTTTCATTTCTGAGTTTATGTTGCTCTTTTTAGAACTAATCCTTACAACATGAGTCTGACTCGCTGCTCAGATTTAAAAGTTAGAGAGTGGAGAGAAGAAAGGATTGCATGTTAGTTTGATTTCCTTATGAAATAATGATGATTTCTTTTTCTAAGTACTGTCTGCCAGAGTGATGTGAAGAGGTGTTGAGCAGCAGTAGATAGAAACCTGGTGTGGATTTCAGTTCTGCAGGTTTGAAAAGCCTCCACATGAAGGTGCAGCCTGGAAAGTGAATGGACAATAATTGGTACCAGAGGCTGAATGAAACTCTCTGGATGGAATTTGATGGTTAATAGCTTGTTTTTGCAGTTGTTGGAATTTTTGTGATGTTCTGTTGGTTTGTGTGTGTTTATACTTCTTCCTGTACTGAGAATGGTTTCTATTCCCTCTCAGTGTTCTCTGTCATCCTGAACTGTATCACTTTCCTCATGCTTTTGAAACTTAAAGGATTTCTGAAAATCCTTCATTCTCTGAGATCAAAAGCCTCTGTAAACCTGGGTAAGTCACTGCACTGGAGCTGTTTGAGGTGATATTGGTTGACAATCTACCTCCCAAAACTCTTTCTTTCCTAAAGTGTCTGAGCCAGTGACTTAAGCAATGCTACAAATTTGATCAGTATTCTTATTACTCTTATTTTTCACCCAGGTCTTACCCCTGCTGCCATACCCTTGATTCAGTTCTCCTCTGACCAATTCTTCTTAAGAAGTAGTGGCAGTTTTCTGATCCCCCTGATCCCAAGTGGTTTAAAATTCATTTTTCTTTTTTCTTTTTATTTTTTTTTTGAGAGAGTGATTTCTCCATGTTTAAATAGAAGCCAGCATGAAGGAGGCAGTTCAACAGGGGCTGAGCTGAATAGATTTCCTTCTGAGCTCAATTAGCTTGTGCTCTTTAATTTCACTTGGAGCTATGATTACGATAACTGTAAAAAAAACCCCCAAATTCTGAAGTTTTATGTGACCCTGAAGCAATTCTTTTTCAAAAACTGTGGCTTTAGGTTGGTATGTTTGTTTGAAAAACGAATTGAGGATCTTCCTGATGTTGAGAGGTTCCCAATTTGGATGCCCCTGTTTTACTTTAAGTGGTCTCTTGGGGTTCTGTCTCTTGTTTTACAGGTGGATGAGGAGCTGCTCCAAGTGGCTTCTTTTTAAATATGGCCTTTTATGGCTGGGTTATATCTATCCCAAATTCCTGTGGTGATTTAGCTGAGGTAGAGCTTTTGTTGATGAAGCAAACAGAAAATCCTCTCTGTTCATTTCACCTGTTCCTGTACGAGCAAAATAATCTCAGAAAATCAAAGAGGAATCATCTCACTGCTCGCCCACTTCATGCCTATCAGTCAATTTGTGTGAGGAGAGAAATAATGCATGAAGAGTGTCTCCTCTGAAAAATATTTATGACATGCTCATTCCTGCTTGTTTCCTTGCTTTATTTCATTTTGTTATCGAAAGAAAAGGCTGACATATTCCTCTGTGGCTGATGTCTTTAGGAATATTCAGGGCAGTCCCACTGATTAAGATTTTCATATCAATACCAAAAGTAATCAGCATGAAATTGCAGAAAGCAGCCCACCCTTTCTGTTTTGTCAATAAAAATGCAGGATAAACCACGTCCATCCATCCTAAGCACATGATGGGTTAATCACTCATGAAGTACTCATTATCTTGCAAATACGACTTACAGCTCAGGGGAAATGAAAAATAAAATAAATGCCGTGCTGTTCTTTTTCTGTGTTATTGGAAGACATTCTGTGGTGTCAATGCATGCAGAGGATGTTGGACAAGTGTTTAAAGAGATTAAGCTACTGTTTGGGAAGGATTTTCAGAGGAAACTGGAAAAGCTATTACACAGTGTGCTACTTCATGTGTTAGAAGGTTATAAAAACTGACCAAATAAACAAATACTTTTATGCCTGCTGAACCCTGGGGGTGTTTGCTTAAATAAGAGAGACATAAGCTTTTAATTTTTAATACAAGTAAAATTTCTTTCAAGCACCACTTTTTGCGACGTAACAACTACAGATCATAGAAAAATATGGCTGAAGGAAGCTTCTCAGCTTTTTTCCAGTTTATTGCTCACCCATAAAAAAAGATCAACTAAACTATTTGTGATTAATATTTACTCTGTTTTCTAAATACTGTTTTTTAGCACCACTGCCCCAATGTTCTTCCCCTCTTTTTTTTTCTCTTTTAAATTAAACTCTGAACTAGTTGAGTGTACCACGACATAAAAAGGGAAATGCATGAGAACCTCAGAGAATTGTACCTGGTAAGTCATGTGTACAGTAAGAGTTTGACTTCTTAAACTCTCTTAAGGGGTATTTAGGGAGAAGAAGAAATGACTGCTAAAAAAACCTAAATTTTTGTGCTTAGGAATCTTTTACTACAAAACAATGAACATTTCTAGCTGTGTGTAGCATCTGTCTTTGAAAAGGACCAGTCACTGAAAAAGTTTAATAAAATGAGTCTTCTTTGATCCTAGAAGGAAACAGGAATTGTGGACAAGCCCATTATTCTTTCAGTATCTCTCCCCAGTTCCACACCCCTCCCCAGTCACATCCACTTGGAAAAGAGGTGAAATTTGTGGAGCTTGATGATACTGAAGAATTGTCTTAAGAAAATCTTGCCCACCGTTTGGGGCCTGTATGAGGAGCCAGGTGCTGGGGCTCAGCTGAAACTCCAACAGAGCCACAGGAGATGAGTGCAGATCTGAGCAGAAGGTGAGGGCAGGTCTGTGGGAATGGGACTTAGTAAGGCTGGGGTTAAAGACAACATCCTATTGTACTGAAATGGACTCTGGGAATGTCTGAAAAACATCCTAACAATGAGGAATAAAACAGAGCAGTGCTGCTTGAAGGCTGCTCTGAGCATTGTCTCTGAAAGCAAAGTGTCTGTCAATGTTGGCATTAAAATCAGGCATTTCCAGTTTGAGGGGGTTCCTAGGATTGTCAGCAATTCTGCTGTGGTGGTGAGTGTCCATTAGCACTGGGGAGTTAAATCAAGTGCAGTGAGCTCTGCTAAGAGCCGTGAAGCCCCAGGTCAGTGCCAGTTTGTTACAGCATTAGAGAATGTCATGGTGGGCATGCTTTTATGTCAGAAAGAGTCACAGAGTTAAGTAGGATAACATTACTGTGTCAGGATAGTGGGACAATAAATGCATAACAGCTGTTATTAGACACTGTAAGTACAAAATAAATCTGTTCCCAAGAACACCATTGTGGGTGAGAAAGGAGAGAATTATCCCTTGCTGGTGGCTTTTAGCATAGAGGGGTAAGCTGCTTTCCTCCTCCTTTCTGCTTCTCAGGAGTTCTCCAGAAAAGAGACTTTTACACAGAGATTGTTAGCTTGGCAGGAAAAGTCAGGTGTCCAATTTTTGTTAAGTTTGTTTTGACTCGAGATTCAGCACACTGCATTTATGGCAGATAAACTGCTACTTACAGCAGATTTGTGTAGTGTTTGCTCTTGATAAAAATGCTGGTTTTGCCCAATAGTTTGGAACCTCCAGAAAACTGAAGGGGGGAAAACGTTACTTGCATGCTGGTAATTTTTATTGACACCTGTACATTTCAATGTTTAGCTACTGTTGCTCTTGATCCATTGCCCTCTCTCTTGTTTCCAGAAACTGGATGTATGAACTTGCAGTAAACCTTTTAAGTGATTAGCCTGGAAAGAACAGTGAGTTCCATGTGAAAAGGCATTAAAGTCAGTTCATGTGGTGCACAGTTCTGGGTTCCCACTTCCCACAGGCACACGTCAGAAGACAAGGTACTTTATTAAGTTAACCAAGCACAAATTTGTCTTACAATTTTCCCATTCATTCAAATGGTACATGAATATTTTGTTTCCTAATCAGCACAATTACCCTGGAGCTCATGTTGCAGTGTGTCACTGCAATGACAGCTCCCCCTGAATGACAACTCATATCTGTGGTGAGAAATGACAGGGTTTGTAAACCAAGGGTGTTTAAAGAAAAGACTCAGTTCTTGAGTGACTATTTCACGGTTAATCATTGCTGTATGTTACAATACACCTTGAATATACCTGTTCTAAAAGTGATCTAATTGTTCTGCTGAAAGGGACTGGTAGTGGTGAATAACAGAACATTCTGTATCGGCACCTACTAACAGAATACTGCTGATGGTAATTAGAGCATTCTCAGAGACGTTCTGCACATTGTAAAACGAGATCTAGTAAAAAAGCCAACAGTGATGGGTGGCAGAGTTTGTAATGCTCACCTTGGTGGGAAAACTCTCTCACCATGCCCTCAGTTGTCACTTGGGCAGTTACTGTCTCCAGCCTCTTCCTAATGGAGACCTTATTTTTTTAGGTAGCAGAAAAAAGGCAGCACTTGTCTCCCTGAACGTGCATTTGCATGCAGCTCTGTTATACATACATATACATATATATAATTTCATTTATCCTTAGGTTTCTTTAATGGCATCTGGCAAAGGAGAAATGTGCATTTTACACTCATGAGCACAGAAAAGGAGTCTTGGACTGAAGGCTGTCTGGGAAGCTCTCATGTGGTTGTCATGCTCATGAATGTAGTCAGGAATCTGAATATAAATCACTGTAAGTATTTTAAACACAAGTTTTGGGACTTCAGTTTGTATCTGTGCACGGACTGTATTAATTTCAGATCTTGGGACAAGGGATTGACTCAGTAATGTTTGGATGGCAGCAAGCACAGACCTCTATTTGTACTTGCAGACCAGGGAAAATACTGCAAAGTATATCTCTAATTCTAAGAATTAGGTGTGATTCTCCTTCCAGAATGAGAAAAGTAACTGCCAACACCATAAGTGCTTCTGAACACTTCCAAAAGGTTCAGGAAGTCTGCAAATTGTCAGAAAGTTTTAAGGTGCATTTTGGCAAAAATCTTGACGTAAGTCTGCTGCAGACATCAAAAAGACTAATGCTGGTGTCATGCTGATTTCGTTTTCCTTTTGTTGTGTAAATATACACATAGTGCCTTAAAAATATTGGAGGTGATCTGAAGTGGTTCATAAAACCTTGCTGGTTTGCAAATCACTAGGATATTTTAACTGCACTGCCTGGTTCTGAGTTAGTGTCTGCAGGCACCTTGCATTATATTATGCCTTGGAATTGCATCTGAAAGTTGGGGATCTGCAGCACTGATCCAGGAACTTGGTATTTCAGCTTGAGGGAAAAGAGCAACTTCTGTGTAGGATCTGTGGTGTGAAATTCCACTCATGGTAGCTTCAGCAGCTTCCCTTTTGTTTAAAAAATGCTGATGGTTTTGTCTTTTCTCTGCACTTCAGTGGAAGGAGCTTTTTTTAGGCTCTTTACTTTCGGCTTTGCTTCTGAGATTCCTCTCTGATGAATCACGCCACATCTCTTTGGTACCAAAACCCAGAGACTTTGAAAGAAGCTCTGCTTCCTAGTGCATACATTTATATGTTTTATTCTCTGTATATAGACACTCATGGCTGGTAAATATTTGGTATGTTGGCAGTTGAAGGAGGCTTCTCTAAAAAGGATGACTGAAACTGGCGATGATTTTGAATTCCAAGTAATTAAATGATATTCAGATAATTTCGCAAACATTAAATAATCTTAATGAATGAAAAAAAAGAATTCTAATGTTCAGCAGTTAATGACCAAGAAAATTTGTTTTGAGCAGTTTAAAGGCATTTAGAATCTTTCAACGTTTTACAGTGTTAGTGCTTAAATTCTATTACTTTGGATAATAATAGGACATTTAACTTGCATTTCTGTTACCTACATGCCTGTAAGATTTCCCCCAGACATTTGGCATGGGACAGCTGAGTGTACCTAATTATCATTCTCCAGATCCAGTAACTCATTCTTCCCCCACCCCTGTGCTATATTTACCTTTCATGTGATGGCTTATAAAAACTCTTACTCTGAGGGCTCAGCAATCCATGCTCCAGCAGGGTGGGTTCAGAATGTTCTGCAGTCACAGATAGTCTTGCCTGGGCGTTTTACATAAAGCACAGCCAAGTTTATGTAACAGAAACAGAATAGGAGACGTATGGCAAACAGCATTGGTGATCTTTCTGCTCCCAAACTCTGCTACCTGAAACTTGGCTCGTTTTGTTTTGTTTCTTTTTTTTGCTCCCTTAATTAGCATTTTTCCTGTGCCCTTGGAGAGCTGGTCACAGGAGTAGATGTAGGTGGACCTGTGTGTGGTGAGGCCAGCAGTTATTAGATCCACTTTAAAGCATTTCTCAGGATTGCTGACAGGATGAGACTAGATGACAAAACACATCATGAAATACTGTATCTTCAGAGAAATGCAAAGCTGGTGTCATGTTACACTTGTTTGATGGTAGATAAGCTAATGTAATTGCGTGAAATAAATGTCATCACCTGCATGAAGATAAAGAGCTTTTCCTGCACCAGCATGCTTTGGCACATAAAATGCTGCCATTTTACCAGTTGTCCCCATTTATTTTTTTGCCAAATAAATTTTAAAATGGCCATAAAAGAAAAGTGTGATATGTCTACTTAAGTGTTACAGTGTTAACAGAGGGCATTTCTGTGGTTCTATATAATTGAAATCAAGGACATTGATTTACCTGAAAAGTTGTTTTGGAGCACTGCTACTTGACAGAGAAATGTTGTTTATTTCCATTCCCCGACATATCTAAAAGTCAAAGTGGAATAAGATGCACATGCACCACTAGCATGTGGGTGGCTGGAATTGTATGCTCATAATGCTGCCTTTTGCCATAAATACCTGGAATGGAGATCTGTGTTATCCTGGCAGGCTGGGACGTGAGGCTGTCACCTGGAAATGTCACTTCGTTCTGTCCTGATAACAGCACTGCCAGGGCACAGGGACTTGCCAGGAGAAAAGTGTCCAGGGCATATTGCTGGTATGAAAGAAAGATCTAAGAGTATTATCAAAAGAATTTAAAAATATTAGAGCAGTCTCAGAGGTTTTTTTATTATGAATTGGAAATTATTTCCCCTCCTGCACACGTATGGAGGATAAAGTGAAGATATATATTGCAAATATGAAAATTGCTAAGAATTCTGGGTTAAGGTGAGTTAACTGCCACACAACTACTCTATATCATATTTGCTAAGTTGGTTTGGGGTCCAAAACCAGTTGTCTGAAATTTTTACCACAGACGTAGTGAATGTCTGCATTTCATCTGACACACTGATCTCCCAGACTTAATGAAAGCAGCGTTTCTAACACTTCAGTGAACAAACCCAATACTTATTCAGATGAAGAATTAAATTACTTTCATTTTTGCTAAGTACTAGCTGTCCTGGACATGTTTGGACAGCTCCTTACTCTTGTTACTCCTGTTTTGTGGAGAAATGGTTCTCATTTTGCTTTTTGTAGCTAATAGTAATTTAACAGATAATAGTTGGTGGCATTGGAAAATGGATTTTTTTCTCTAGGTCTCTTACTGTAACTTTTCCCCTGTGAAACACCAGGAAAAGTGTAATTTCTCTTTGGGTGTCTGTCCCTGCTGTGTCCCTGCTGTGTCCCTGCTGTGTCCCTGCTGTGTCACTGCTGTGTCACTGCTGTGTCACTGCCCTGTCACTGCCATGTCACTGCTGTGTCACTGCCCTGTCACTGCCCTGTCACTGCCATATCACTGCTGTGTCACTGCTGTGTCACTGCCCTGTCACTGCCATGTCACTGCTGTGTCCCTGCTGTGTCACTGCCCTGTCACTGCTGTGTCACTGCTGTGTCCCTGCTGTGTCACTGCCCTGTCACTGCCATGTCACTGCTGTGTCACTGCTGTGTCACTGCCCTGTCACTGCCATGTCACTGCTCTGTCACTGCTGTGTCACTGCC
>VZTN01025447.1:0-13744 GCA_013400515.1 Erpornis zantholeuca | reverse complement strand
TGTCACTGCTGTGTCACTGCCATGTCCCTGCTGTGTCCCTGCTGTGTCACTGCCATGTCACTGCCATGTCACTGCTGTGTCACTGCTGTGTCACTGCCATGTCCCTGCTGTGTCCCTGCTGTGTCACTGCCATGTCACTGCCATGTCACTGCTGTGTCACTGCTGTGTCACTGCCATGTCCCTGCTGTGTCCCTGCTGTGTCACTGCTGTGTCACTGCTGTGTCACTGCTCTGTCACTGCTGTGTCACTGCTGTGTCACTGCTCTGTCCCTGCTCTGTCACTGCTGTGTCACTGCTGTGTCACTGCCATGTCCCTGCTGTGTCCCTGCTGTGTCACTGCCATGTCACTGCCATGTCACTGCCAGCCTCTCTGGGTGTGCTGCTAGGGCCTCGCTGCAGATGTTGTTTCAGATGACTTCAATCCTCACACCTGGCACGTCCCCAAATGAATTATGGAGGTCTTCTCAAATGACTTAAATCAGCTTCTGCAGAAGTCTCACGGGGCTGGGTGGCACTTTCTGGGCAGTCAGGCTTGGGAAACTTTTCCCTGCCTGCACAGCACCGATTGTCCTCTACAAACACGTCAGGAGTGCCCTCGGCAGGGCCTGATTATGTGTGATAAGGAACAGAGAGCACACTCGGTTTTTAAGCTGCATATGCTTTTTAATTTCCCCCGTAAGGAGATCTCCGTGGATGTGCTTTCACACAGCTCGTTGGATTACAACCCAAACCGTGTTTTAATATTTGTGTTCCTGCAGCTGAAGGGGTCATCGATGATGTACTGGGACCCAGTAAGCACTCCAGTTAATGATGCAGAGCTTTCTGGCTTGGCTGGAAAGAGATGTTCCTATTCCTGCAGGAATCTGATTCCACTGCCTGGCCGCTGATAGTCAGTAGAACATTGCCACCCTTTGGCCACAAAGCAAAGGCACAAGGGGAGAGAAGCTCAATGTGAGAGTTGGGGATGCTGCAGCAAAACTACTTAAGAGTATATTCATTTGTAATGTAACTGCTCGGCAATGGGAGCCCGGTTGGGTGGAGGTTGTAGGCATCATTTGCTTTGATTTAGTGTATTTGGTACCACGGGGATGTGTTTAGAGAGAATATATTATGCTACGTACTAATTATGTTTTCCTGAGAACCGAATTGCATATGCATTGTGAAGATAGGACGAAGGCTACCATGGTTACCATTGTGCACCCAGAAACTTATTTTATACAGTGCCAATTAATCTGAGGTAATGCTTGAGAGAGAAGAACATTGAATAAGAAATGCTAATGTCTCAGCTGAAAGATGGAAATTAGATAGAAAAGCACAGCTTTTATTGAAAATTATATGTCAGGGTCAGCGTTTATAAATGAATCCACCTGTAAGACTAAAACCATCAGTTCTGTCTTACATTAGAAACCCTGTATCCCTCTAGGCCTAATTGACACACAGGACACTGCTGCTTTATCAAGGATATTCTCTCAGCAGGAGTTTTTTTCCCTTCTCATGATTTTAACAGTGTATTCCTGCAGTCAGGACTATAACTGGGGATTACTGCTCTGTCCACAATTCACAATCAGTGCATTTGCAGGATGCAAAGACATCTGACCCTTCTGCAGTGTTACAGCTGCTGGGGACAAACCTCGTGCCTCTGTTCAGAGGCTCCAAGAGGGTGGGGGCTGAGCGTGGCACAGCTCTGACTCCTCCCTGGCCCTGGCAGCTCCCTTTGGCTCTGGGCATGTTGCTGATGTGGATGTTTGGTCACCTCTGTCACGTTGGCATGGCCAGGTTTGGGCGGTGAGGGGCACTGGGGGTGGCTGCAGTGAGAAGCTGCTGGAAGGTTCCCCCTGGCTCCAGCGTGGAGCTGCTGCTGGATGGGGCTGGGCCCATCAGTGACAGTCCAGCACCTCTGGGCTGCTCTGCTGGGGCAGGGACAGAGTTTGGGCACAGGAGCAGCTGCAGCCAGGGAAGAGAGTGTGAGAATACAGAGAAACTATGGGGGTGACATCCCCCAAACCAGCAGGCTGCTGGTGGGACAGCTCAGAGGCTTAAGGTGACTTCCCCTAGGTTGTGGTGAGGACAAAGCTCTCTCCATGAGGCTGTGCAGCTTCTGCATGTACTGCATGACACAATTGAGTCCAGGGATGGCGAGAAATTGCAGCATGAACTTCAGATGAAAGAAGCCATTAAGAAAATCTTGCCCTTTATATATCCAGGGTTGCTAGAGCAGGACACAATCACTGTTTTTGGGTGAACACCTCTTTAGCATCGTCGGCTAGGCACAGAATAACAAGTTGGAATAACAACATGTAGAAAACACCACCTGCAACATAGAGTTTACAAGAACACATGAGATGGCTTACACAAACTTCTCCTGGTTTTCAGCTCTGCTTGTGAGAAAGCAACTTCTTCTCAGGAACAGGGCTGAGAGCTGGAGAATTTCTCCTTGACTAAACTCGTCAGCATCCACAACTTTGTTCTAGAATGTTCCTGCTTTTCCCAGTATCTCCTTCAGCCACTCTCCCCTTGTACTCCCATTGGACTATGTACCCCAACTCTGCCTTTATTCTTCCCCTTTTCCCCCTTCCCATCTGAGGTTCCCAAATGTGTTCTGGAGAGGCCCTTGGTGTCTGGGGCTCCCAGGATGTTTGCTCTCCTGGTTTAACGGTGCCGTGGGGCTGAGCTGAGTTCTCAGCCTTGGGGAGTGACAAGTGTGGGGCTAAAAGCACTGAGAACGCATCAAACTATAAAAGGGTGTGTGAGAGGGGTGTGAAAGAAAAAGCAAAGAATCATTCTGGCATCAGCAGAAGAAGCTGTGTCCCCATGGGAAGCCCACCCTGGAGCAGGGTTGCTGGCAGGGTCCCTGCAGGGTACCCACACTGCAGCAGCCACTGAAGGACTGCACCCCATGGCAAGGCACTGCTGGAGCAGTCAGCAAACAGCTGCAGCCCATGGAAAGGGCTCAGAATTGGAGCAGTTCTTTTGATCATTACATGTATTTCTACCACGTTAAAAAACGTCTGTGACACTGAAAGTTTAATCTTTAGAAGAAATCCTTCCATTCCTTTTGAACTCACTACAATGCACGAGCAGTTGGGTTGGAGCTAACTTGGCTGATGTTCCCCTGAGACAGATGAGGGAATCCTGGTATTGTGCATTCTGCTGGCTGAGCAGCATCACCTTCTGTGGGACTGGCAAGTTTTTTGGCAAAAGAGTAATGGTAACAAACAGCTGGGAGGCAGCAACTTCAGCTCCCACAGATGTCCCAGCAGTGAATAGCTGCTCAAGGCAGCAGCTTTGATATTTAAGTGATGGAATGTTTATCTTACTGGAAACTTAGCTACTAAAATGCCTTGGTACCTTTGTCCAAATGTTATTCATCAAACATAGTTCATTGGCTTATGTGACTTGTAAGTATATTATTAGTATCTTTCATTAAAAACTGATTTCCTGTGCATAGTAAAGCATGTCAGTGAAAATAAAAGTAAAGCTTTTTCAACAAAATCCCTTGTTAAACAGAATATTTCTTCTAGAAATAGCCAAATATTTTGGAAAATGATCAGCTGCTGATTCAGATCCTAGGTATTAAACTCTGTGTGTTAAATTTTGTGTTGAACTAAAAAAGAACTGCACAGATGTGTAACAAAGAACCAAGGGCATTTCTGCATCTCTGCTGAAGCAAGTTCACATTTAATAATCAAATTCTTGGCAGGAATATTTCTGCAACCTGTGTCAGTGGAGCATGTACGAGCTCAGAAAGGAAGTTTATATAATTATCTCATTATCTAATTTCAATAATAGAATAATTGAGTTGCCTAAATGCCTATCAGTGGAAAACCAATGGAAATGGTAGATCTGGAGATGTGAATAGAAATCTGAACTTGTCAGTCTGATGGAATCTGTCTGATCTCTGAACTACTCTCCTTCCTGGGTGAAATGTTTGCTTTCTATTAGTTTTTGTTAGCATGACAATAAAGGGTCAGAATGAGTGATTGCTTTTTCCCATTATGAACCTCCTTTGCAGCTCTCCCTTTGTCTCTGGCAGCAGCAAGGTTGACTTGTGAAGCCAGCACTGCCCCTGAGCAGGTAAATAAACACCCCAGGGCTCCAGGCAGGGCAGCTTTGGCAGGAGCAGGTTTTGGATATGGATACATCAGGAGAGGTGGGCGAGGCATCCTGAGAGCATCTGGTTCTGTGGATGGATGGACACACAGATGGAGGAGTTCTGAGTGGCTGAGCAGTGCTGGGGTTATTCAGCAAGCTGGCACAGGTTTGTTTCTCTGTGAGGAAGCCTGCAGTGGAGCTGGAGGCCATTCCAGCTGAAAACCTGCAACTGAGAGCATGGGAGGGGGTGGGGAAGTACAAAGGAGGCTGTATGAATTAATATTAATTTTGGAAGATTAGCTTTTAAAATTAAAATCTTAAGGTAAGTAGTTATAGAGGGAGTTTTTTACATTAGGAAGAAGTAGGACACGGTATGAAAGCACCTTGCTTCATTTGCAATCCAAATGAAAGCATGCAGAATGCTTTTTGCAATTTATGATACTCTTAGAAATTAAGACTCATCCTACATGCAAAAATCATTACAACAGGACCAAAAAAACAGTTGTTTGCTTGACAATAGCTGTCACAGGATAGTGTCTGCTAAATTATGTTCAAATGGATGAAATTTATTGATTATTTACCTGTTGAATAGCACATGGAATTATCCTTATGAAAGAGGCTAACCATTGCTTCTAATGGCATTAGCATATCCATCCTACCTCTTCTGCTTTCCCAATTTATAAATTCCCTGATTTTTGGCAACTTTTGGTTTTGTACTTAGGCTGTATAATTTAGCATCATAAATAGCTGAGACTGGCAAGCAATGTGTAACTGATAATGTATCCAGCAGTTTCTTTCATGTTCTGGAGTAATTGTAAACAAGAATAAAACTGATTATTTCAGCAAACACTCACAAAAACTGGTTTTAATTTTAGATTTTTGCCTAGAGCCGATAGAGAGAGGATGGCACTTTGTGCTGGTTAATCTTTGCTGAGGATGGAAGGAGCCCAGAACTAGCACAAGTTCACTCAGGGAGGATTCCCATGCTCTGTTGTGTAGCACAGTGTGGGACTGTGGGAAAAGAGGTGGATTTGTGTGGAAAGAGCTCACCCCCTCCCTGCTGAGCACCACCTTTAATCCATTCTCCAGGAAAGATGCACTCTGTTGTCATGTTTGATTGTCAAGAGGTTTCATGAGGTTTCTCCAGGCATAGCTTCATTTGGAATGACTTCAAGGTTGTTCTGTCCTCGAGGCAGAAGCACCGAGGCTCTCCTGCTCTCGCTGAAGCGTGGGTAATGCAGAGCAAGTCAGTGCTGCCAGTGAGCTCAGCTCTTCAGTGCGAGCAAGGAGAGTCCCAGTGAGCAGAGTTTTGCTCATTTACTCCCTGCAGAGAAATGACATTTGTTCTCCACAACATTTTCTCCTGAGAGGACTGGTTATTGGCTTATGTCATGGGCAGTCTACCATTCCTCAGTGATTTATTCCTCCAGGCATACACGGATCCCTTTCAATACTCAGTGATCCAAATTTCACTCTCATTGATGGTAGGAGTGTGTGGTGGCTGTGAGAGCAGAAATTGTCCTTGAGTATGTGTGGAAGTTCATCTGCTTTTCTTTGTGGTGCAGTGCTGCCAGGTGTGGTGTGTGTATGTATAAACATACATGTGCTTATAGGGGTAAAAGGCTTCAGCAGCCTTTTGTGTTCATTAGCTGACCCCAATTCTAGCCAGGCCTCTGGTACAGACTTGCAGAGTCTGTCAGGATAACCAGAATAGCAATAGATAATCAGAATGGCCAAAGTTCCCCTTCTTCCTTTACCTACTGCAGCTCATTTGAGGGCCAGCAGCAGACAATATATCTAAATAATAGACAATATTATATTACCCTACATATTATTATGTGTAGGCTAACTTTTTTGTTGCTTTGAGGGTGATTAAAACCACCAAATTTGAGACAGAAAGGGAAAAAACAAGACTGGGAAAATGATGTTAAGGATTGATGGCAATCACACGGGCATGCCCACATCCCTTATGAGGGCTGGATTTCTCTGGTGACATTTGTTTCACTCCTGGAACAAAATCTGTGGTTTCCCTTCTGAGTAAAGTTCCAGTGTTTCTGCTCTTGGTTGCTTTCTGAAGGAGCCATTTAGAGGTGAGCTGGATAAGAATGCAGTAGGACAGGTAAATGCTGTTGTGGTGAGCACACCTTGTTAGCTTGGCTCAGGCCAAGTGTCCCTTTGGTGTCAGGAGCACACACAGGGTGCCACCATCCCCTGGCACTCACCACTGGCTGGCACTGCTACTTCTGAGCCCCTTCTCCATTGCCATGCAGTTTTTCCAGCCTTGAGCTTGAGGGGCAAAATAAAGAATTCAAAAATAATCAAAAAGAATGGGAAGGTGCCCTGCTGATGAACTTAGTCCAGCCTGGATTCATTGGTATTTTAGCCTTGCTGGTTAAATTTACTAAGCCAACAGTTCTGGTGCTTTACACAGAACATTAAACAGCTTAATCATACTGTCCTCTCTCGCATTCATAAATTTAATGTTTGTATTCCTCTAGCAGCTGTTTTCTTCTCTTGCTCTACTTTAGTTCTTCTTCAGAATACAAATCCCTGCTCATTTCCATTTTTTCCAGACCTAGCACTTTAAAGTTTTGTTCTACAGTTTGGTTTTTAACCCTTTAGACCAAAAATTGAGTCGTTTGAGGGCCACTTTTTTTATTTTTCAAACAAAATGTTCCTTTGCTGTTAAATACTTCCCAATATTCTTGATCATCCTTCTGGAAGGAGAGTCTTCTGAGAGTATCTGAGAGGCAGAAGAGCTTGTTCCTCTTCTTGAATTTGACTTGATTGCTTTCATGCAGAACTAATTGCCATGTTTCCACAGGTAAGTCCTCATTCTGGATGCACTTCAGTTTTTACACATCCAATAAGACAGACTTTAGAGAGGGAAATTTTAAGATGGGAATTAATAGGGTCTGTGTTTTGCCCTTCAGAAAACTTCAGACCTAAAGTATTCTGAATTTGGCAGTTGAAAATGTTGGTAGTAGTTGCAGACACTGATAATTCCCCTTCCCTTCTCCCTCTTTAGCCTGAACTCTCTTAACTCCTTTAGGTTGAACTCTGTCCAGGGAAGTCTGCTTCTCTTTAAAATGTGAAAAAGATTGCTCAAAGGTGGTAAGTTTAAATATCAGCCTTAGATCAAACGATTTAAAATTGATATTGTTTATCAAGACTTCTTTTTTTTTTTTAAACCATTAAACTCTGGACTTGTAAGCTCTGTCCAGGCTGGGAGTACCCAAAGAGAGCAGAAGTGCCCTGGGTGACCCCAGCTGAGCAGAGGGATAGCCCAGACCATGCTCAGCAATGAAAACTCGGGGCAAGGAGGGAGGGAGGACACTCCCAGATCTGTAATTTGCCTTCCCAGGTCTCTGGTGCATTGATGGAGCAGAGCAGGGCTTTGGGAGGCCTCTCCTGATCCATCTGGAAATGTCACTGCAAGGAAGGACACTTGTGACAAACTCCTGTTGCCACCCAGGCAGCCCCAACCATCCTGGGAGAGATCTGCTCCTTGTAGTTATGTGGCCCTTAAGAGCAACGAAAAAGACTTTATTCTTAAAATCATCAGAAGGTTTAGATTTGTGCAAAGGTAAAAGCAAAAAGCAAAGAGAGATCTCTTTGTCTCGAGATCCATGCAGTGAGACTGTGTGGACACAGTTGTGTGTAAAACAAAAACAAGATACAGTTTTTCTATTGGTTAAAGGAACATCTTGAGAAAATACAAAGAAAGTATTTATAACAAGTGTTCTTATGGATTTGTTTTTATTTGTTGTTCTCACTGTTGTGTGAGAAAAGTTTTTCTCCCAGACACAAAAATGTCTGAAAAATCTTCCATGAACAAAAAAATCACTTCCACGTTTGCTCTCCCAGCAAGTGCTACTGTGCCAAGATGATGATCAGGTTTTATTACCATTATTCACTTGAACAAGCAGTGTCTGTGCAGCGAGGGGGGAGCACAGGCTGCAGCATTGCACAGGCTGGAGATTTGCTTTGTGGTGCTCCTGTGCTTTAACCCAAACTGCTGGCAGACCTTGAGGCTTTTCATTTCTGCTGTGCTTACTCCAGTGAACAGTGTGTGACACTGTCTGGGAGTGCAGGAAGGAGCAATTTAGGACAAATCTTTGTTTTATAATGTCCTTCCAGGAGTTCTGCATGCTATGGCCAAGCCACATCATCATTTGGGCACTGTGGGAATTAACAGAGAGTGCCCCACAAAGACTTTAAGGAAGCTTCGTTCTATCACTGCTAACACTTGAAGAAAAAACTGCAAATGGCAGCACTGGAATCTATTTTATTTTAGCTGACTGCCTTCTAGAGCTCTCCTGTTATTTTTCTTCAGATCCTGCTTTTGTGCCCCACACAAAGGGAAGTGAATGTTTTGTTTATTGCCTTGACTGTGCCAGTGAACATGCAGAGTAAGAGTGACTGATGTTCTGTGAGCTTTCTTATCTTTCATGATATGATTTCTCTAACAGCCATTCTAACTCTTTTCCCTACATATTTTTGGTGCTTGATGCAATTCATCATTTCACATCTTTTTTCTTTACTGCCTTCTCTGCATTTTCTGCTTTTTCTGGCTTCGAGGACAGCGAAGTTGTAACAACCATTGTTAAGAAAAAGAAGGGAAATGAGAGCTTTTAGTCTTGTTAATACAAAGCTATTTTATCACAGCAGATACTAACAGACCTTTTACTAGAAACATACATTTTCTTTTATCAGGTCATTGTTAAGGAAATCTTCAGGTCTGAGAATCTTTCTCCCACTGTCCCTCCTGCCCTCCCCCCAAAAAAGCCAAAAATTGAGAGGCATCTTGCATGAATAAGTCACAGAGAAGGTTTTTATTCCATACTTGGAAACAAGTGACTGATTGGTATTTCATTCTGCTTCCTAATTCCTTGTTTCCTGTGCTGAGAATTCCCTTCAGGATTCCTGTAGATGGGAAGGGTTTGATGCTGGCTCTTGACTCCATCAAACTTTGCACTTCATAGGAATTATGAGGCTTTTGCCCTGAATTTTGCTCTTGAAGTTTTTTAAATTTTGTTGTGCTACTTATGGATCCATGTTTTAGCAGGACTGAGCTGATGCAGAGGTTGTTAAAGAGTGCTGATGTTTACACTGAAGAGGTTAAAAAGCCCAGCTTCCAATTATAAAGGCATTTGACTGTCTTGGGAGGTCAGCACAGGTTACAGCAAAGAGTGTCAATGGAGAGGAGTGGGTTGAAGTGATTTTTATGGAAGGCACACAGCAGCTCAGCAGCAGAGTGAGGAATAAATTTCACGTCTTCTGAGCCCCAGTGCAATGTCTTTGCCTCAGATTCTGCTGTTCTAGAAATGTCATGACTCCTGAGCAGACCAGAAGGTAAAAGTTGGGTTGCACACACAGTGCCAGGTGGCAATCACTGTGCTCTAGTTAAAAACACCCAGAACAACATTGTATTAAATCTAATTAAACTCCAGCTATCTCTGATGATGAAAAAAAGATCCATGGAAGGTGAAATGTCAGCATTTCATGAACCCTGCTGAAATGAGCACATCTGGAAGGCAGTGATGGGAGAGCTCCCATGACAGCAGTGGCAATGTGTCCTGCCCTCGAGGGCTGGGAGGGCTCATTCTGCAGCCTTCTCTCAGGTTTCCTACTTCTGAACATCTGGGGAGTCTTCTTTTCATTGGGAAATATTGCCTGTTGTGGCTTTTTTGTTGTTTCTTTAAAGTGTCTCTAGTCTTTTTTCCAAGACATCTCATTATTGTTCAAACTCTTTCTCTCTTTTCCCAATGTTTGTGTCCTTGGCCCCTTGTAAATCACCTGGAGTGGGTGTTTTGTGTTGTAAGCCAATGCTCAGAAACCAAAACCATAACTTTTGATTGTATCACTCAAACAACTCTTCAAAAAATACCTTAAAGTTATCGAAATAGTTTCAAATATCTCTCTTTATTTATGCAAGATTGATATACCTGCTCACTGAAATAACTAAAAAATCAGCTCAAATTATTGTTCCTTGTTACAGATTTACAGCACAGTGGATAGAAAAGCTTTCCAGAAGTGCTTGGGGAAAATATCTGGCCCAGACTCTGTAGATTGAGAGTCTCATACAAAATGTGGGAAAGCCTGTCTAGCTTTTATTAATGCCATCTCCTCACTTAGTCCCTGTTCCCTCCCAAAAGGCCAATCTGTAAGCGTGGAGGGACAACTGCAAAGCAATTTGCAGCTGGCTGGCAGGCTGTGGAGAAACATCCTGAATATCTAAAGTTGATATGGAAAAAAAATATTCTAAAATCACTTCTACTACACCACCCCAAGATCATAGGACACTTCACAAAGAGACCAGGATAAAAAATATTCATTGGTAGCTGAGACTGCTCAAAACCTTTTTTAATTGGACTTGAGGTACATTTTTGTTCCTTTCTCTTGCTGTCTCATTTCAGAAGTGCAGCAATGCTTTCAGGTTTCAGGAGGAAGATGTCCCACGTAGATGGGACATACAAATTTAAATTCAAATACTCCCTACACAATAAAGCCACACACAAGTGTAGGACATGAAAAGCATTCAAATACATCACCAGTAACACTATAGATGATTATATTTGGCACCTGGTGCAGAACACACCTATGGAGCAGGAATTACCCTCTGAATGACTGAAACTCCCACTGAGATGATGGAATGTGTTTATTAGGTGGCTGACAAGCTGATAACAAAGACTGATAGAACTGCAGCTCTGGGTTTGTCAGGTTAAAATAACAATGCTCTGTAAACTGTACACACGAACAGGAGGCTGAGCTGGGTGCACTTGCTGCAATCTCCTCGTCTTTATTTTGACCCCTGAACTTTCTCGTTTGTGTTCTTTTCGTTTATCCACCCCTGGTCCTGCTGAGGGGAAAGTTTAGTGAGCCAGGAGTGGGAGTTTGGCCATCAGCCACGGCTGACCCACCACAGCCATAGACAATTAACAGGCAAAACTGCAGCCCAGATCGGACTCTGAAGGGAATGAAGTGATAAATGCCCGAAAATGAGAACTTCCCTTCTAGAAAAGGTGCAGTTGTCGCAGGTTTTTTGCTTTATTGGTTAGTTGTTGTCTGATTTTTAGCAAAGAACAGGTATAAATGACTTGTCCTGGAATGCATTCACACTGGAAACTGCTCCTTTAGCTGTTAGACTGTGAGGAAGCAGCATTACTGTGAGGAATTTGTTAATTTAGAATAAGATGCATCACTTGATGGAGGTTCATAGGACACAGTGGCCTCCAGCAGTGCAGTGCTGCATGGGGTGGTGCAGGGAGTCCTGTCCCTGCCTGTAAGGATTATTCCTCACAGAATCCCTCCTCAGCTGTGAGTTTACAGCATGATGTGCTGCCAGGCTCCTGAGGAGGCTTTGTTTATTTTGGAGATGCTTACAGGCATGTGCAACGCCATCTATACTGAGATTCTTCTTGGCCAAATGTTAAGTCTCTCAGGTATTTATTTGTATTTTCCGGGTACATTTTGCTTTCCTGTGGTGAATCATGAGCTGTGTGATTGGGCAGAGCTTGCCCCAAGTGGAGGTTACTGCCCTGAGCTGGAGGTTCAGATTCTCCTTTTCCCCTGCTCCCAGGGAAATCTGATGCAGCAGCTGAGGCTGAAGCCTGGGAGGTCACTGCTGTCACCAGGAGACCTAAATGTCACATTACAGTGGGAAGAGGTGTTGCTGAAAGGCAGGGAAAATGTCTGGATTATGTCCTTTTGTTTACTCAGCCAGGAAGAAACAGGAAATTAAAAAGAGCTTGGTTGCACCATTTTTATTCCACATTTTTATTCCACAGCGTGTGAGGCCTGGTGCAATTCTGGGAGGATAAGGAGATATGAGCTAATACAGCAGCTGCTGTTTCATTCTTTAGTGTTTTGTCCCAGCTGCTGGTAGAGAAAAGGTCCAGATGCAATTTACTATTTTCTTATTTCTAATGTGCTGGAATTGCTCAGCCCAGCACTGTACACATAAACACACCTTGCCTACAGAAAAGCCAACTTTTGTTTCTGACACAGGACTTGTACTGTCTTTTGTCACAACTTCTGGATTTAGTCTGATTGGAACATTTGTTAAGATACCTAATCTGAATGTTTTTCAAAGTAAAACAAGGAAATCCAATGTTCCTAATACGATGTTTGAGCTACACTTTCAAGAATAGGAATTTAGTGCTTTTCTTACATACCAAAGACTGACAAAGTATGAAAAATGGAAATAAAGCACAGCTTTGCATGGCTGTAGCCCCTGTGTGTACCTAAGGATGCTTAGAGCCAGTCCTTGGCCACCAGGCTAAGCAAGATAATTCCAGGATGTATCTTAACTGAGTAAGATCTTGAGGAAGGGCTGGTGTACCACATGCACACCTCTGGTGTCCCCAAAAGGGCACTTCTGATGACTTCTCTTCTGTTTTCTCCTCTATCTTCCCCTGGGAAATAATCATGGCTTGCTTCTCTTTCCTGCCACGTGGGAAAAGCACAAAGCAGCCCCCAGGTTTGCCAGATAACTCTTCTAGTAAGTATAAAGCAAAAAAAGGCTGTGTGCTACTGTGAACAGAATGTGAAGGGAGTGACAGAGCCATGAAACTGCTCCTCTGCTGTCAGGCTGCCATGAAGAGAGATGGAGATTTTTACACGTTTTCTCTCAAAATCTAAGTGGTCCACTGAGAAGTGTAAAATACTGGCACGAATGCACTGTGCTTTAATTAATTATGCCTGCATCTGTAGTTCCCAAAGCTTTTTAGATACTCAGGAAAAAAGAAAAAGCCTGTGGCTGAAAATAAAACTAAGGTTTCACAGAAATGCTGGTTGCTCAATAGTGCTGTAAGTGTGTAAGCATAAGTGCACAATCATGTGCTTGTGTCTGAAAAGTCCATAGGCAAACCCTCAGAAAAGATAAGTTTCATAAGAAAGTGACAATTTATTAAAAGGTTTTAAGAAAAGGTCAGGTTCTGATAAAGCTTCAGAAGCGAAGTTATTTTAGGTCCAGCATGATTACCTGATAATGAGAGACCCAGCAGGCTGGGTTTTATGGCATTCATTAAGGGGTGAGAGAAGGAAGATCTTAGGTCTGATTTAATGGCTATTCCTGTCTTCTCCCTCAGAAAACCTCAGGTTAGCAGAAATTGAGAAAACTAGTAGAAAAACGAAATTATTTTTGCATAGATATCTTTCATCAGGAAACTTTTTACAAGGGCATACAGAGACAGGACAAGAGGGAGTGGCTTCAAACTGACCAGGGAGTAAGTTGGAAATAGATAGGAGGAAAAATTCTCCCCTGTGAGGGTGGTGAGGCCCTGGCACAGGTTGCCCAGAGAAGCTGGGAAGTGTCCAAGGCCAGGTTGGATGGGGCTTGGAGCACCCTGGGACAGTGGGAGGTGTCCCTGCCCATGGATTGGGATGAGATTTAAGCTCCCTCCCAGCCCATTCTGTGATTCTGACTCCAGCTGTGCTTTTAGCCGAGCCTCACCCCTCCCCTCCCTCATTCTCTCACTACCTCAGTTACCTAATGCAGCAGTTTTATTTGCAATGTTATCTTTTTACTACTGAATGCACAGGCAAGTGCCCAGCAAGGACAGAGATCCTCCACCTGAAATAGGCACAGGCTTCAGAAGGCAGCTCCCTTCTGCATTAACTGCAAAATCTTCTCCCTTCCCTTCCCTTCC
>VZTN01025440.1:1691-51351 GCA_013400515.1 Erpornis zantholeuca | reverse complement strand
ACTGACAAACTTCCAGTACTTTTCCAATAACTTCCAGTAATTAAATTTAAGAAGACAAAAGAAGTCATGCATGAATAAAAGCAAATATACTGCACTTCCTATGTAAAACCATGACACCTTCATATTGAAAAGAAAAACACCAAACATACAAAATATAATTATTAAACTTACTAGCAAATCGTCATTAAGCTCACTTCTTGTAAAAAAGATGTACAAAGTTTAAAGAGACACTGTAAGATAAAATATGAAGCACATATCAGAAGATACATCTTGTAATTATAGTTGGGTCTTCTAGTAAAATCCAATCCTTGGAAATGAGAAAGAAAAAGGAACAAATTGCTTCTGAATATGGGGCTGCCAATTTTTTATAATGATATGGATATTTGAAAGTCTTTACTGCAATGTCAGTAAGCAAAGGCAGCAGGCTACATATCCAAGCCATTCAGCTGGGGCGGGCATGCTGGATATTAATATCGAAACAGGAAATTACAAATTAAGAAAACATAATTTTTTTTTTTCAAACACAGTTTTAAATTATCTTTAAACAAAGTGAAGGGGGGTTGAACTTGAGTAGGAGGATCCTTGTATTAGTTTTTCTGCTAAATGTTCAACCAGATAGAGGTACTATCCAGTGGCCTACACTAAACTCCAGAGAACACTGTTATGATTAGTTTAGGAACTTGCCTCTGCTCTACTCACCTATTTTTTCTAGCACCTGCTATGTTGGGTGTTTTTTTATTTTACCACACATAATAAGAAGGGAAATTATAAGCCTGAAATGCTAAGTTGGTAAAAACTTCGTAAAATTTTTTCAAAACAATGAAAAAGTGCTGAGAATGAAATGCTACAGTGAAATGTTGGAAACCAACACAAATTAAATTTTAGACACCACTCATCACTTCAGAATTATTTTAAAGAAACTGATATACAATACACAGATTTAAACCTGCAATTGCAAACTTCAGATTGAGTGAACTCACTAAAGTATCTTCATTTTAAAAAGGTTTGGGGAAGAATGGAGTTAGTTCTTCTGCACCCTTATTTTGTTACACATGAGCAGACATTTCATGGTCAACAGCTAAAAGCACAAAATACTAATGTACAGAGTCCAGACAGCACAGTCTTAAATGGTTTGTTTTCTTAGCTGGTTTATGCCTACTTGATGAGGCAAAGGTCTACAAAACGAGTATTTTATGACCCCAGACCAAAAACAAAAAGGCAACTTTGCAGCCCCTGACCCTATGCCCCAGAAAAAAAGAAGTAAAAAAAAAAAAAAGTGTGGTAGAGGGGCTGCCTTCATTTTGCTCCAAAATAAACATTTACTTGCTTTTTAAAGGAGAGAGGGAGGAGGGAAGGAAAACATTGACTTAATGGAGCATAAAAAAACCAAAGTTTGTTAAGTTCCTTTGTCCCTCCCTAGAGACCTGCCTCATTTAAATGCAAGACCCATTTACAGATAATGGGAAAAATAAAAGCTTTGTGAATGTAGGCATGAAAAATTCTTATACTTGCAGAAAACATTGATGAGTCAATATCTATTTATTTGGAAGATTTATTTGGTGTAATAGATAAGTACTTTAATTAAAGCCTCCATCTGTGGAAGTTGACAAACACTGCACCTTTGCTGTTTCTGACCACGATAACGCTGAACAGGAATGTTTCTGTGCAATAGTGTCACCAAGGTGATTAAATGGTATTTAATTATTATGTTGAAAAAATGGAGAATCGCACACTTATATCTGATGTGAATGTAAATGCGACCTTTTCTAAAACTAAAAAGGACATGAATATAGAGAAAGAGCAACATATTCCACTTATTTCATAGTATTTCAGCAAGAAGGTAGATCTAAACCAAGGGTTACAATTGAATATGACACTGCTGTAAGTGTACTTCAATTTATAAAAAATAAAACCTACACATATAAGCTGTATAGGTATATGGGTATTGATATCTCTGTGTATTCTTTTGAAATGTTTTCATTGTATTTTAGTTATATTTGCCGTGTTTACTGAAACTGCTTAAGAATATTCCTTAGTCACCAGAGAAAGTGTATCATCAAGGTGCAGAAACACAAATTCCTTAATTAAGGAGAAGTAAATGGTAAAAACAATGCCTTACAAGTAAACCTACTGGAGATACAAGGAAAACTGTGGAAGAAACATCAAGTATAATATATGTGGATTGCAAAAATATGTACCCAGCTGCAAATTAAATTTGCTAAATAGCAATAAAGGTGAACATGTACCCAAGTGTCATCTGCAATAACAGACCACTGTCACTAGCGTGAGAGACAAGGTGCAAAGGTGGAGGCTGGGAAGACTGATGTACAGGTAAATCAAAATTACTGCTCAAGCAACTGTATTACCCAGGTAGAGAGCTTCATTTTAAAGGAGATAAACTAGGCAGTAAACGATCAACTCAATTACCTAGTTTCCCATAAGGTTGTCATACAATTGTCAACACAAGATGTTTTGTTACATAACAAAAGATTCCAAATAAACTCATAGTTACAGTGCCATCATGGGTAACACATCTTAATACTCTGCTGTTGGCAATGCTATGCTCATACAACACTTTAACCAAATCAATAAAAACCTTTGAGAAAGTGTGAAATGAAACATATGGGCAAATCTGTCGAACTATCACAACTCTGGGATATTCCAAAAAGCATCTGCCTTTTTCAGTGCTCTTCATTTTATTAAATCCTAGACATTTCAAGTGTTCTTTCTTTTTTAAAGAGTGGGAAATCAATTGACAACATATAAATATTGATTTAATTGTTTTTAAAAACAGTGCCTAGTTTCAGGATTACTGATAATAGGCTTAAGCTTCTGAGAAAAATGCGTGAACTTTGGTCTGTTAAAAAATTTATTGAGGATCTGCTGGTAAATCCAGGCATGCTGATGCACAATTATGTAAGTGGTTTCATCCCATCATGGAACACTGTAATGTAGAAATTTGTAAGTTTTCAGTTGTATGGAAGCATATGTGCAAACTGAATTTCAAAAGTACAACCATGAAACATCTCACAGTGTATCTCTCTTATCTTCCACTTGCAAAAAAAGCTGGTATATTTCTTAGAAGTAAAACTGTGATTTATGATTTCTATAATCACATTTTCTTCATTTCTTCTACAGTTACTTAACACTGTCCTATTGCACTCTTATTTGCAAAAGTCTGCCCCTGCAGACATATAACAATGTTCAAAATATCTCTCTATTTCCATGAAAAATAGTTTCAGTGAATCTTTTCCATTGTTGCTACAACTGTACTCCTACTTCATTTGATAGGCATAAAATTCTTGTCCTCTCCAGCCAAAAGGTCACAGGTCAAAGCTGCATTTATGGTTGCAATACATCTTGAAATACATCACATCCTCTAGTGATGCCAGCAGAAAAATAGAATGTCACTGTCTCTAGCTACACATCTCTTTCCCCCAGTTTGCTTACCTGACCAATGGCTTCTGCTGCTACCTGTGGCACAATAAACAGTGAAGACCAAGAAAGCATGGCCATTACTTTTAGTGAGACATAATTCCTGCACCGGCAGCAATAATCAGTAATACACACTCAGTAACATTCCAAGGTAATGGAGAAAATGAATTTTTTAAACGTGACTCTTGGACATTGCTCCCTCTTATTACATCACGGATCTCAATTCTCAAGATTCTGTTTAGCATTAGTGACAAGAATTAGCCCCAAGGATTAATTTTGGGTCTTCTTTTAAACATACTTACAAGTCTTACCAGATCAGGGCTTATATGTAAAAGAATAGCAAAGAATCAATGTCAAACATAACAAGGAATCTCCTTACTCTTTATCCTTTTTCTTGAAAAAATTAGACCTGTACATGGTTTTGGTGGAGCATCGAGGTTAATTCTTTAAAGAGTCTTCTATCACATCTTTTAGTGTTATTTTATTTCTGATATGCCAATTCCTTTCCTGTTTAGCATAAACTGGAAATCTCACTTCTCTTACCTAACAAGAGTTTACCTAACAACCTGGACACCTGTAGGCCTGATATGTAAGATGTCTTAATAACTGTGGGACCTTAGAAAATACATATTTTGAAGTACTGCTGAAGCCAAGACAAAGAGGCCAAGGTTAGAGACCAAGACCAAACTGAGCTTTGCATTGAGTTTTCTTTACTTGATTTTCACTGCCAGCTGGAAATTGAACTGCAATAAAATTAACCAGCATTGTTTGTCTCTACTGTGTTTTCTTATAAAAGAAAGTCTGCTGACAAAACTGGAAGATTTTCAGATCATATATGACTGACCAGAAATGACAAAGCTTGTGACAGTCAGGATTCACTCTAAAGCACTGGTGATGGAGCATCTGGTCCTGAGTTCAACAAAACCAGAATAGTTACAGCAGAGTTTATCAGTTCAGTTCACTGCTGCTTCTCACTTTGCTTTGTCAAATGCAACTGCGATCTCCTTACAAGGATGAGATCATGGCATAAGCAAAACAATCCAATACAAAAGAAAATTATTCTTGAGGTTGGTTCCTAAATGGGTGGGTGAATTTGCATATTCTAATCAACCTCAGTGCAGAAGACTACACTGAAAAAACATATATAAAAGGCCAAGTTGATGATTTACAATTTCTTTAATTCATAAGAATGTATAATGTCAGGTGAAATGTCAATATACTGCTCAAAACACAAGAAATTCTTTGCCAACAGTGGACTGGATTCAGATTCTGAAACTTAGTGCTCAGTCTTCTCCTTGAAACTTTTCCAAGGACATTGTTTAATTTTTATATAAATTTTAAAAAGCGTTAGTTTTAAAATCCCTTTTAAAAAGTGCTGACAGTACACCCTTTACCAAAACAGAATTGTATTTGACGGTGTTACGTGAGAATGACATTCAGTTTTTTAATACAGCTTCTAAAACAGTTGAAAATATTGGCCAGTTTTGCAAGTGTGTATTCATTCAATAGTCTGCTCAGCCCAGTGAAAGTACAGAGGTATGCACATGCATGTGTGTACAGCAGGAATCTAAATAAATAAGAATTTAATGTATGTGCAATCCGTTTCAAGGTCAAGTTTAAAATCACCCTGGTGTTAGTGAAATTTTTCTGAAATAATATTGAAGAGGTTTAGCACTTCCTCAGAGGCTTAGCAGAAATATTAAATCTTGACTTGCAACCCAGTATTGACGGCAAAACCAACCAGGAAGCAACCCTAGGTGAAAGTGTGCCCACAAGAACACACACTGGTAACTGTGTCTTGGAAAGTGGCAAGTCAAAGGAAATAACCTAGGTGAACGTGGAAGCTATGCTGTTGAAGGTCCACATTAAGAACTAGCATAATAACCTTGTGTATTGAACCCACAAAAAGATAATGCAAACTGATTTTTATGAAAAAAATCATCAATTCATCTAAATCCTGCATTTTACTTGCACAAAATGCCTTCTGAGACCCCAGAAAGTGTTTTCTCACCTCACTGTGGCACATTTCCTAGCTTTCAGGAGCCATCCAGAAGCAGAAGTACTGGAGCAGCGGGAGAGAGTTTGTAGGACCATGCTTCTGTCCTAGAGAGAGGAAGCACTAACTCTGCCTGAAATTTGCTGTCAGAGCAGATCCCTGGCAGGATGAAGACAAGCATTTCTTACTGTGGGTGCATTTTATGGAGTGGGCCAGGTGAAATCTCACCAGCCTCCACGATGGGGTCTGTATCCCTACCCAGCATGATGCCTTACTGTGGTGCTGGGCGGCTGTTAGTGTCCACCATCACATTCCCTGGAGCCACACGGTGTTCCACAGTGGCCCTGCAGTGCTCAGTGTCATGGGACACACACAGCAGTTATCAGGAGCTTGGAAGAAAGTAATAAAGACTCTAGTGCCAGAGGCCATCAGGGGAGGGTCCAGTCTGGCCAGGAGGTGCTCAAGTGGGATGTGGTGCCTGTTTTATCTCCCAGGCTCCCAGACCCACAGACTCCCCCAGTGATGTCGTCTGTTCTCAATAAATGCTGCCATGGGACAAAGCAAAATCTTGTTTTCTCCATTGCTCGGGCATAGTCTGTCAGATCTGCTCCTCAGAGTGGAGGTGGACCTCTTCCAAAGAGGCAGAATTCCAACTCTCTCTCTCTCCCTTCCCCTAAAGACCCTTGTATGTTAGCACACTTTAAAATGCATGAACAAGGTAGGTATATTAGTTCCCACTTATTAAAATCAGATCATTGCAAATACATATGTGGATTTCCAAGCAAAGTCGAAAAAAAAGAGGTTTTCGTGAATGTTATTTTGGCAACTAATTTTCCCCAAGGGCATAGGCTAGCGAACAAAATGATTACAAGAAATTACAGTATGTACCATGAGTACTTTTTGGTACGCAGAAAACAATTTAAGGCGTTATAATGTCACACTGTCACATGGGAAAAAAAAAGAAAGAGAAAACCACAGATTTTAAATTTATTCAAAAAATCATACCCTCTCTACCATCTGATAGAGAAGCTTTAAAAGAAAAATAAGATTTTTAAACCATGCTTTGAGCACAATGTAATTACAAGTTAGGGGGGGCTTATTGTAAGAAAACGAAGTGAAAATTTCTTATGGCCTTAATCTAAATCCCTTTGAAGCTGAAGAGTTTTTCTCAGTGACTTCAACTGGCTTTGGTTCAGGCCTCAAAACCATATCTCATTATGAGATATATCCACTTATTTCAGACCCCAGAGGAGGTGCTATGTCTGTGCACGGTGTATCTTTGGGCAGGCAGCCTGCACCAAGCCCAAGGATCCCAGCAGCCTGTTAATCCACTGATCTCCTGGGGAACACAGGTTGCCTTTCTGTAATGCCTTTGTGCCATGTCTTGCATGAAGCCTCACCCACCATCAGGGGGCTTATCCTGCTGGCAGTAAGAATTCCCTTGTATCCCATGGATTTTCTCTTCACGGTGCCTGTGGAAGCACCTGCAAGTTTGTTGTTTACGGTAGAAATAACAACATAAATCTAAACTTACCTGGGTTCCCACGTGGTGCCCAAGGGACAGAGATGGGCATTCAGCCCAGAATTAACCCCATTCTTCAAACAAAAGTATTAGGAAAAATACCCAGTTCCATCCCCCTGCCCTCATCCAGCACAATCTCACTGTCAGCACTTCCAACACAGTCAACCAAAACGACTGACATGAGGCTGAGGGGCATAAGGAGAGTTCGCACCGTTCCCTGCCGTGGCTTTTGCTGGGTGTCCCAGAGCAAGGAAGACACCTGAGCTCAAAGCATCCCATCTGTTTTGGAGGTGAAATCCTCATTGGTTTGGTTGGATTAGCTTTTTTTAAATCAGGGAAGCTGTCTCCACAAAAGGAGCAGACACCAACAGCAGAGGACTGCTACAGCAGATACCTGGATAAAAGAACAGAAAAATCACAAAAATATTCCCTAATTATAAGCAAAGAGACAGAAAAATGTCAGTGAACATCTAGCACTTACATTTTATAGAATGCAAAATGCTAGGCCACAGCAAAGTCAGGAGAGAACATGTGCTGAAAACCAAACACCTTTCTTCCTCACACCCTTTCATTTGAGAATGTTTTAGTCTGCAAGTTAGTGAACAACAAAATTCCTGCTCTTTCACTGACTTTTCAAAATATCAAGACTGAGTCTATTCATAAATATATCTATTTATAAATATATAAATTTTGTCTTTTAGCTTGCCTTAAGAGAACAGTATTTCAAGTAGAAGAGGTGTAGTAGCAAATGCTGTGGTTGTCAACTGAGAAATATCAGAGAAAGGACAGGGAGATGGACATATTAAAGGCATAAGAAACAGAGGAAGCAAAGACAGCATGAAATACCTTCCCTTCATAAAGAAAAAATTCTTTATTCCCAGTGCTCTCAGTGTTAGCAATATACAATTTGAAAGCCTTCCTCAGTAATTTGTCGTGAAATTATCAACTGAGCTGGGAAGAGAAGGACTTACTGAGGAAACATTTGGTGCGGACACAAGACAATGGAATAAAAATGGAGCACAACATCCCTTCCTTGGTATGAAAAGCACATGGCTGCTAGCATTTTGCCAGATATTTTTCCCAACACTTCAGGTTAATTCTCATAAAAATATTTAATTTCAATCTGATATGAAACTAATTAAATGGAAAACCACATCAAGTTATGAAAAAATATCCATAGGATTAACAACAGAGCAAGACAATGATCTTTATCATAACTGTAAAACCTCAGACTACGTTTGAGAATAATCAGCCTCAGCTGAAGTAATATTATATCTAAATTAAATTAATGTACCTTAAATGTTTCTGGTTTTAAATTACTTAGAGACAGTCCCAATTATTTCTTTAGTTTGCTGCCTGTTTTCCTACCCACCACCCCATCTGTTATCTATTTTGTCATTCTGAGTGGAATTTCCTTTGACATTGCTGGTGTTTATCAAATAGCTACTTCTAAAGCAGACAAAGAATTAAAATTAAACTTTTTGGTAAGATTTTAAAAACTGATTGTTATGAATCAGAACTGCAACAGCTTTGAACATCTCAAGTGACTAGTTTATTAGCAGGAGGGTGGCTCCTACAAAAAAATTATTCTTCAGTAATAGATATAAGATACGGAGCAACAAAAACACTTTCTGTGAATCTCCATGATGATTATTTATTACTTGCTGTATGGAATAAACATTCAATTAAATGAATGTGGCAATTTTAATTTAAATTCCCTCCTTTAATTCCACTGCTTTTAAAGTTAACATACTGAACAGACGGATTATTTCAGTTTTAGACTGAGGTTTTAAAAAGGACAGTTAAACCATCAGGTACACTGTAATTGAGATAAAGTAAAGTTCCTCTTTCAGATCAATAGAAATGAGAAGTAGCTACATGGGATTCTGCGTTCCCTCAGCATTGTATTATTTCAAATTCTGACTCTCCTGGAGATTTACAGCTCTGAGAACCCCATACTATTTCCAGCTCCTGCCATAACCTCTGTTTCATTACTTCCCTCGCTTGTGCAATCTTGAGGTATTCAGCTAAGATTTAGAACCATATTTTTTCATTTTAAGAAAAAAATGGGGCCTGGATGGGGCCTGGGTCAGGGACTGGACCGAGACCCTCAGCATGGGTGTCACAGGAAAAGAGGGACACCGTGATGGTGGAAACCCTCTCTGCAAGTTCTACATGGAGGCAGTACTCCATGGGTGCTGCTACAGGATTCCTCACATAAGGTTTGTCCTGTGAATCTTCTCCCAGTGACTGACTGGAAGCAGTGCCCAGGAAACACTTCACACCAGGAAAATCTGGATTTGGGTTCTGGGCTACAAAACATCCCAAACAGCCCTGGGACATCACAGAAGGCAAAGAGAAAAATACCCTCCAATGAACTGAAACCACCTGAGTGTGCCCTGGCCACTGCAGGTTCATGTCTGTATGCGCTGGCGTGCACACACACGTGCAAGTGTGTTCACACATTTCATTCAACCCTGAACACAGAGCTGTTGCCTTATATTCCAGTATATTTTTTCTTGCAAGTTCAAGCATGTGTGCACACAAACACATGCAGGGGTTGCCTTTTACTTGAGGTCACAAAGCAAGCCATGTGGCCCAGTCTTCTGCAGTGGCAACCCAGTGTTAAGAGGCCCCACTGTGTATTTTTTAAGAAGGAGCAGTTGTTATAGAGTCCAGACTCTACAACTTTACAACATCAATCATAGCTCAAGCCAAGAACATTGGTGCAAAATATTTTTAGAGCATTTTTCTGGAAAAGAAATCCTGCTGAACCAATTCTCCTATATTTTATCACAGTAGACACAGTATATTTTGGTCTAGAGAAAGATCTGACTGACCCAGACACCACAGACTTCGTTTATCTTCCCAAGTTAACATATTTAGTATTGCTTAATAGTACTTAGATTGTTTAGCATTCATACTGGTGATTGAAGGAGACAAAAACTTGTCATATCTGGAAGCTGTGCAGAACAGGGACTATACAAGGTCCCTTTTGAAAATCAAGAAACAAAATTCAGTTTTCTGATAAGGTGGAACTAAAACTCATACAATGGGCCATGTCATTGTGCTGCACGCTACTATTCTTCTAGTATCACTTTTCCACTGTTTGAGCAAATCCTCAGAACTTGATTCTAGTCGTGGATTCCACTAACATTTTGTGGATTTATTTATAGAACAGGAAAATGCACTGTACCTTACAATATGAGTTTACTCCCCTTCCTCAAAAAGAGGATGGTTTTGCCAATTAATTCTTTTCTTTATATTTTGGAAAACTGTTCTTCAAAACACTGAAATGCTGTTGTGGAGAACAGTTTACAGTAGCATTTGCCTGTCTAGAAAGAGAATTACTTTCTATGCATGGTGAAAATATGACTTAGGCTTTATTTGAAGATACTACTGCACTTGAGGCGGGATGTTTCTCCTCTTTACATCTGTTCTGTCAAACACTTCAATGTCTGACATCTTTTGAGAGTGCTCCAACTCAGCAAATGTTCCTGAGCTCTCTTCCAGGAAGCATCAGTCCTTTTCCCTTCATTCTGACATAGCTGAAGTGAGGTGATTCCTCTGAGCACAAAAGCCACTATAATCTGAAGAACTCCTTAGATAGTAAGTAAGAAAAAATTCAAATTCATCTCTCTAATAAAAGCTTGAGGTACTGTTACCAGTGAAGCAAATTCCCTATGACTCACTATGATGTTCACAGCCATAGCAGACATAGGAAGCAAAGGATTCTTAGCAGGGAGCTTGTTCCTCTGGATGAGTCTTTAGGGAAATCACCAGATGAAATTAAGAGTAGTGACATTTAGATGAAGGAATGAACCTGGCTACCAAAGTTTGTAATAACATCTGTTTGCACTTAGGGTTGTGGGTGAATCCTCTGTTCTTACACAGCTGCCTATACTGGACTCTTTATAGCTTTGTCTTCTCTACAGACTCAATGGGTAAAACAGAAGAAGAGACCCTGCAATAATTCAGATCTCGGACAACATCAGAACAGGAGTAAAACTGGAGCTAGTGACATATCTATAGGCAGTTTCCCCATTCAGAATAGTAACTATTACTCAGTTTTCCTGCCCTGTGATTGCAAATCTATCCCCCATCTGCCCCATATGCTTTTGGGAAGGGAACCTTCCTGCCTCACCAGTGGGCTGCTGCGGACAGTGTCAATGCTCAATCCACCTTTTCTAAGGCCAGATCCAGTCTTATTATGAAAATCCTATAGACAGAGAAGGGTACTAGAAGAAAGAGAAAACATT
The DNA here is from genome assembly GCA_013400515.1 of Erpornis zantholeuca. NCBI lineage: Eukaryota > Metazoa > Chordata > Aves > Passeriformes > Timaliidae > Erpornis > Erpornis zantholeuca. The sequence continues at coordinate 40,139 of VZTN01025440.1, read as the reverse complement.
TGAAGCACCCCACAGTCTTCTCAAAAAAACACCTTGCCCCTTCCTGGGGCCATCCAGACATGTGTTTGCTGCCTAGAAAAGCTGTTCTGCCCTCAAGAAAAATTCCAGCTTTGCTAGACCTGACAGGAAGAAGTACCTTTGCAAGACCAACTGAGCAGTATTGTGCTGGTTTTGTTTGCCCCCAGCCCCAAGCCTTCCCTCACTTATTGCACCTTACCATCTTGTTCCATCCACTTACCTCCTCTCCCTTCCTTGATCTCCCTTGGCCTTGCTTCCAAATCTTGGGGAGGAAAGGCAGACTCTTGACACCGGCTGGGACTGTGCAGCAGATATCACAGGCAAGAGCAGTCTGGTGAGTTGCAGAGCAAGAGTTACTGCCAATCCATAGGACTTGGAGTAGCCACTAACATCCTGGTAATGGTGCTTCTGCAGCGATGCTCACCTGAAGTGCAGAGGAGGTGTTTCCATGCCATCATGGCTCCAGTCCTGGCAGCTCAGATGAGTTCACCCTCATCCACAAAGGGGGAATACCCCTCTCCAGTACTGTGTGTATTACCAAGGCTGACCCAGAAAATTATGTATTTCTTCTCGACCATCACTTTGAGAGCACATCCACACTAAGTGGGGATGAGAAAATCAGTATAGGAATCTAAGCCTTTTGTTTTCTGTCTGTAGTGACTTTATGAAGTTTAAAGAAGAGAATTAGGAGTTTCCCAAACTGTATTCAAAGCACACAAAGTTGTAGTGCTCTTTGACTACTGGAAACAGGCTGAACTTCAGACAGTGCTGTACAGAAGCTTCCATTAACTGCTGTTCATTTGCTTACTACATCTTTGCTCTCACTGACAAACCTGTGGTCTAACTGGACCATTTGCCCTCCACTTACTCTGAAGTAAGTTAGCAAAGGAACAAAGAAAGACAATGTAGTTGATTTATTTGAGATCAAGAAACCTAGGAAAAATGAACTTCATGTAAATAAATTTCACCTTTTTTTTCTTTTTTATTTATCCTTTATTTAGTAAAAGCACCCAAAGCTGCATTATATTAACACTAGTAATAAAGCTTTCATATTTTATTTCTACCAGTGCATTTCCAAGTCCAGATGAAATGCTGGAGATAAGTAATGCTGCCATACCTTGAACACAGGGTGTACATCACAATGATACATGACTTACAAGTGAATCCCAATGTAACAAAATAAAAGTTGTAGTTTAGGTGTGAAACCTGTAACTTAAGTAATTGTGGCCATTTCTATTTCCACAAAGTACCATAACAAAACAGCGGCTGTAGGATAACATACTTCATCATACTTTTTGCATCACTTTATTGAATACTCCATGTTGGATGTACAACTTACATCTATAGTGTGTGCTGGCTACAATGCTACAATGAGAATGTGTGCTGCTTGTTTTACAGAAAGGGGTCATGAAATGTATGGACCTGTCTGCATGTTTAACAAAATGAAACAGCAATACCATAAAACTGCACCATATGTGAATATTGTAAATGGTTAAGTTATAAAGTCGTTCATTCAAAAGTCCAAATATTTCAATGAAAAAATGTATATAAAATGTAGTAAAACATAAATTACATTTAAAGGTCTGTACATGATTCATCCTGCAAATAGAAGCACAAAACCAACGCCTTGTACAGTATTGCTTATTTTGGTCTTCTAAAGTTCAAAGATCATTTTTAATAAAAAGTCAGGAAAAAAACATGGTTTCACATGCAATCCAGCAGTAACTGTGGTAAATCAAGTAAGTTTATAACCCCACACAAAACCCAACACTTTTACAATGCAGGAACATACATGTGGAGCCGTTTTCTATACTTGATAACCAATATGCAATTAAAGTTGGATTTATTAAGTTAGTGCACACCTACAATATCCCCTACAATATCCCCATTTTTGGTTAACAGTGTATTAAGGCTGTTTGCTGTTGAAAATACACAGCAGAGAAGGAATACTTTCATCCACAAATGCAGTCAGATGATCTCATTGGGAAGCTTCTGTCACAGTCACTCACCCGCAGTGATGAAAGAAAACCATCCTTTCTCCTCTCACGCTATTCCACAAGCTGTTGTGGATACTCTAACTTTATGTGAGTTCAAAATCATTTGGATAATTCAGGGTAGAAAGTTCCATCAAGGGCTATTTAGCAGAAAAAAAAATACACTTCTGGCTTGGGAAGACCCTAAGCCACAAATTGCTGGAGGCTGAGGAAATAACCCTGGGGAAATTCTATAAGGGAAGTCTCCCTTGCAGTCTATCCCTGGGCAGGCATTATCGATGGTCTTTCAAGACATGCCACTGGGCTGGACTGACTCACAGTCTTACTCAGCACAGTCAGTTTTATGTTCAGTTTCACCCTTTTCTTGTTACTGTAATACAAACACAGATCATTATCCTCAACTTATTTTTTCAGACTCAAAAAGCAAACAACAATCTTGTGTCCATTATGTCGAAGACATAAATACTATAAACTAAGCTCTCCATCACATCCAGGGCACTTCTTTATGCTTAGAGCAGTTCTGTAACCATAGCTGGATTCCTTTTTGTGTTACTGGTTTAAGCATAATTCACTAACATTTCACTCACATATCATGATATACATGACGTGTAATGCTACTCTGCATTATGTTGCACAGCAACAGTACGTATTTGAAAAGCAGCTTCTCTCAAGAACTGTAGGACAGTAAAAAGACTAAACCCAGCAATTCTATACCATCATATTTGAAAAATCTGATGGTGGCAATGGTGATTAAACCTCGAATATCATTACTGCTGCACTTTAAATGAGTGTTGCTTTTTCTAGTTTTGTTTCTTTGAGTCAGATCAAAATCACTCTGTTAAGCCTAAGGATCTACTGTCTCCATGTGTGGAAGCAATGCGGAATTCTTAGCAATGAGGCCAAATTCCTTAGGCTTCTGATTGAATTTCTGCTTCGTCCATCTGAAGGGTGTCATTATCACCCAGCAATTCTGTTTCAGGCACAGAGCCCTCTTCCTCCTCCTCCTCCTGCACAGGGTTCTGGGCAATATCTTCTGTTCCATTGTGTGTATCATCTGTGCCTTCTGACAGCAGAGCAGCCCTGTCAGCCACTGACGCATTGGAAGGTGCTGTTGTTACATAGCCTGTGCTGGTAGATCCACTCCCACTGTGGTGGGAGCCTGGTTTGGGAATGATCTGGGGAGGTATTTGCTGAGGAGCCATTTGCATTGGAATTTGGACAGGATAAAAATTTGGCAAGTAAGCACCATAGGCAGGCATCGGCTGGTAACCATTGACTGGAATGTAGAGCTGAGGAGGTGGAACCATTGGTCTCATCTGGCCTTTCATTTGTATGAACTGAGGCTGAGGAAAGGCTGGAGTTTTCTGCTTTGGTCCAATGTATCTAGCATTGCTGACATTGCTAACAGGGCTTGTGCTGAGAGAACTTGTTTGTGTGGTGTTGCTTGCCCCAGACGTTTGCGCTGAGCTGTTGTAATTAGAAAGGTTTCCCCATGTTCTTAGTCTGTTATGTATATCTTTAAATCTTGGTCTTCTGTTGGGAAATTCATTCCAACACTCCAACATCAAAGTGTATATCCATGTGGGGCAGTCATCAGGACATGGCAAAACCTGTCGGTTCCTGATCATCTCAATGACATCCTGGTTAGAATAACCACAGTAGGGCTGCAGGCCATAGCTGAAAACTTCCCACAACACAACTCCATATGACCATATATCTGAATCGATCGAAAACTTGCCATACATAATAGCCTCAGGTGACATCCACCGGATAGGAAGAAGGGAATTTCCCATCAGTTTGTAGTAATCAGCAGCATAAACTTCCCTGAAAAGGCCCAAATCAGATATTTTCACATTCAGTTTATCGAACACCAGTATATTTCTAGTGGCCAAGTCCTTGTGGACAACATGGTGGCTAGAAAGGTATTCCATCCCTGCAGCTATCTGAGTCACAATGTGAAAAAAGTCTGCTGGTTCCAGAGTGGATTTTACTGTCTTGTCATCATCAGTGCTGCCAACATCCGAATGGGGAGATCTCATCACCAAGAACTCATGGAGATCACTGTGGGAGCAATAACTAAATATCATACTTATAGGTTGTTCCTTTGTCACTATTCCCAGCAAACAAACTATGTTTGGGTGCTGTAATCGTGATCTCATCATTGCCTCATGTTTAAATTCTTCCCGAAGAGCCAGTTCTGCTTTGTCTTTAAGTGTCTTAATGGCAACGGCTTGTGTCTGTTCACCTGGTGCTGTACCAAAGAGATGCCCCTTGTAGACTTTGCCAAACCTCTCCTCTCCTAGTTCCTCCATAAACCGTACAGTGGATAGATTAATTTCTTTAAGCTTAGCCTGAAATGAATAAAGACAGTCAGTAAAAAAAGTCACAATGTTTTCTGAACAACAGAATCTCTTATTAAAGAAAAATCTCCCAGTGGTTAGACCTCCAAATGGAAGACAAATTGGGCCAAAATTACTTTTCAGGTTTTTTGTGTATTGACATCAGTATATTGATTTCACAGTTAACCTTGAAATGAGTTACACTATTATCAGAACTACAAATTGAATTATACAGCAGGATAATGGATATAATTATTTTTACATAGGAGTGGCCACATTTCCTGCAAGCAAAATGAATATTGGGTTCAGAGTAAATCTGGCGAGCAATGACTTCTAATAACTGCATCTGTACTTTCCCTGCAGACCAGCCCTGAGCTGCCCAGTGGAGGTCTGTCAGAAAAGCAAGGAGGCTGAGGAGCCTTGGAGTGAACAGAAACATCCTTTCCAGGCGAAGGAACAAAACCTCTCTCCTCCAGGTCTGCAGTAGCAGATAACACCCTTTCTTCTCTGCTGCACTACAGGAACAGCCCCTGCCCATGGACAGCAGAGTACAGTACCCCTGCTGAGGAGCCTTGAGTTTGCTTCAGTAAAAAAGGGGGTGGAATTGGAGCAGAAGGACGAAGGAATTTCTCTCTGGTACTTGGAGGAAAAGGTTGCAAACTGAAGAGTGAGAAATCCCCAGAGCCTTCCTCCTGCAGCTGGAAGTAAAATGAAGGGAGTTTGTGATGGTGATGTAATGGGTCTATCCTGACCAGCATGGGAGGGAGGAGTCCCTGGCCAAGTGAGGTGCAGCTGGCACAGCTTCACACACAGGGCACCACAGCATGGGGCAGCAGGGCAGGCTGGGAAGACGTTTTAGCAGGTAGTTTGGGAACAACCTATGATTATAGCGTCCAACAGGCTGTAGACTGGCCTGGAAAATTTCCAGCACATTTCGGATGCAGCCTTTAAATATTCACATTAACACACAAAATCAACACAATTTGTTACAATTGGTAATATTCATCAAATATTCTACAGTTTCCTGAGCAGATGTTGCCAATTGTTCCAAAGTAAGCATTGTTTTTTAGAGCTTGCATCTTGTAAATGCTGTGATTAAAAATTCAGCATTAGCTCTGAGCAGGATTTTAGTTCAAGAATCAGTTAGCTGAACCAGAAAATCCTGTGCAGGAGCTGACATCTGCAGATATGAGTTCAAAGCCATTTTCCTTTCAACATCCTTTGTGATACACAGCCTTGGAACAATGTTGCACTCCATCTCAGCTCTCCGCTCACTTATGAATCAGAACACCAGAGGTCTTGAGCCAACAGATTAGAACAAGAAACACCAACATGCTTTACACAGGCAAAGAGGTCACATCATTACCAGGAGCAAAAGTGAGCTGCAGGCTGAAGATTGGATCAGGAATAACCTGGCACTTTTCCAGTCACTCAGACAACAGGCAGAATGGCGATTGGTGGGAAGGACAAGTGCCATTAAATACTGTGTAATGAAAGCTATTGTCCCAGGCCAGGATTTCTAGACACAGCTACAAAGTGCAAGACCTGGTATTCCCTGAAGCAGATGGCCTGCACAATATGAAAATTAGGTCCCCAAAAACATGGCTCAGTTTAAACACAGACAACCTGAGATGCTGAAAATCACTGCACTTTGGAAATGTGCAGGCCTAATTGTGTAAGAAATACCTGTTTGTGTTGGTTAATGAGTGGCATTTCCATGTCTTGGCTGGGAGATGCCATCAGCTGGCGGCGCTGTGGTGTAGCAGCAGATGCCTTCTGCTTGTTTCTGCACATGCAGACCAGGAAGAAAAGACAGGCTATCACCAGAGGGATGGCTATGCTGGGAACAAGGATGTAGAGGATTCCCATTTTGCTGTTGTCACGTGGACCTGTCAAGCACAGAAATGCTCATTGCTTAAAATAAGTATTTTTAAGGTATTTGATAGCAAAGAAGATTATTATAATTATTAATACCATATTTTAAACAAAAAAGTAAACTATACCCTGAAAGCAAAAGTCACATTACTCTCTCCCCCTTCTCCATAATTTTCCATTATGTATTTCAAAAAGGCTTGAATGGACATAGCAATAAGCAGCATGGAGACAGACTAGGAGCCCCACATTTAATGTGTGGCCTGTAACAGTATGTGGTAAATTTTACTTTATTTTTGATGCTTCCCTTTGAGGAAACTGCAGCAGACAGATCATAGTATCATTGCATTATCCTGATCAGGGTATAAAAAACAAATGAGCAGTGCCTATCACAGTATATAAACCAATGAACTCAATATGACCCACTCAATAAAACAACGCAGTCTGACCCACTCTCATAGCTTCGGCCAACACCTGGCCCATTTCTGACCTCCACTGGTGCTACTTCTGCCCAGAATAAAATAAATTTCACTTCTTGATGGTAGAGATATTATTTGTTCTGTACTTAATAGAATGGCAGAGTTTTTTTTTAGAGTGAGGCAGACACGAAAGAGCCATAAAGTTCCACTTAGTTCTGGAACCTCCCTGAAATACTTTTTCACTTAAGATTTTGAGACTCTACAAAAGCACAGTGATGTCCAAAATGTTTGCTGGAACTGCCTGGGATGTTTTCTGCAATCTGTGGTTTTGCTATTTGTGGCAACTGCTTCCACCACAACCACATCCCAGTGTTATCTTTACCCTTTGGTACAGGCAATGCAGAAATTTTTTATAAATGTCAAATCATGTTACTGCAAAAAAGTGAAGTGACTAAAAAATTTCATATTAGTTCTGAGCAGTTTTTATAAAGAGATCCACATAATCCACTTTTATGGTTTCCATGACACGTCTGTATCTTGCTTCAGGAAACATACTTTTCTTCCTAATGAAGCACAATATTAACTGTCATATCCAAAGACACTCTCTTTCCAAAGACCATTACCAATGCGTGAAGTCTGTACCAATACAGGGAAAATGAGCAGAACAGTACTAAGCTGTGAGAGCTGTACGTTTTATTTTTGCAAACAGCTGTGCAGTACAGAGCCACGAGCAGCAAGTGTAGGACTTTTCCGATAAGATCATCTGCTACGTGACCTTCGAACTTCCCTATTTCTGCACTTAGGTTTCTTTCCAACCAGGCACGGTGCTATATCTCCCCCTATAGGATTTGAAAATCCTTGCTGCCTGCAAAATGTCATACAGAGCAAGAGCAATGTACCCTTGAGCAGCATGAGCAAACCAAATACGTACAGGTGATCTGCATGTGCAATCTGTCACTTGAGAGGTCAAAATACAAACTGATTAATTAATCATCATTAATTATTACCTCAGACTAAGCCTTCAATATATAACAAAAAAGTGTCACAGTACCTCACAAGCTCAGATCTCCAGAAAACATTTAACAATTACAATACAAAACAACGTTGCTGCAAGTTAAGCATTTAAAAGCATAGCCCTCTTAAATGAATTGTACTTGTGACAATCACGAACATTCAAAATTACACAGGATTCAGGACACTAGTAGGGGAAAAATGAAAGAGAATACATACTACAAGAAGGTATGTCACACAGTTCCATGCGTACGTTTTTATTCTTTGTAAAACACCAGGGACCATCCATTTGACCTCCAGGATTTCGACAATATGCATGTCCTCCACCTAGCTCTGGAAACTGTGTGCTTGTCAGATCATGGTTGTGGGGACTCTGTGAGTCCCAGAGTTGGCAAGTGTGGCCAGACTTTGTAACGCTGACAGTCCCTCTGTAGTCGGCTCCAGAACCATTGTAGCACTGATGATCTAAAACACAAGGTTTGGGGAAAATGCTGGATAAAACAAGTCCACAATCAAGTGACACAAAGACCAAAACAGTTGAAGTCCACAGAACATGTATGCAAAAAACTATTTAAGTTTACGTGCTTCAAGACTTAATGAAATGTTTTGAAATTTCAGTTCTGTGGGTATCTGTATGTCTACACCCAGTTATTTCTGGATGATGTCCTGGAATGTCTCAGCTCTATGGTACACATGTGAATTTTGCAATTCTGAATTTAAATTAAGACTAAGGAGCACGTATGGACCTTTAGATACAGAATATGATAAGTTAAACTAAATTAGAGAGACGAGTTTCCCTTCAGGAAAAGTCCTCAGATGTCAATAATGGAAGCTTTTATTTCTCATAATCTTCCCATCCTCTTCACACCTGCTATAGAAATTTGTGCTGTATTTTCCAGTTATTGGCTATCTAATAATTTTTTAATACTTGCCTATTTTTCCTTTTTTGTCTTTAGAAAGAAAGGGTTCAGACTTCTCTTTAGAAGTATCATTCTCATATCTGCTGAACTCTATTCTTTATTCTTTGTTTTGCTCCTATCCTCTCTTCATGATTTTTGAGTGCTTGTCTTCTATATGCATCATCTGAACTGAATCATGGATTTTCCTGCATGTTTGCAACATTACCTTCTCCATTTTTCTGTTCTCCCCTCTGCAGCCCTCAGGAATTCAGCTCTCTCAAACTCCACAAATATTCAACTTACAGGTGTTCCACCAGCAGCAGCACCACTGGCTCTGAGGACCATGTAGAATGTTCACCAGACTTTTTATTGGTTTTGTTCTCATGCCTTTTGCTCTATACCTCTTCCTTGCCTGATTTGTCTCTCTCATTGTATTCTCAGTTACTTCTGCTTCTCAACTACACCACATAATTAACGTAAAAGTGCAGAGCTAGTTTTTCATGGCATGGCTCCTGCTCCTAACTGTGGATTCAGACAATAGATATTCAGAATAATCTGATCACACTTTGAAATTTAAATTTGGTCTCTTGGAGTTTTCCAGTTGAACAATGCACGGGGTTGTGATTGATTGCATTGAAATGGAGTAGTCAGTAAGACTCTCCACATATAATTAGTGATAACAGAACAACCCTTCTGCTCCTGGGTGTAAATATAAATTCATGGAAGCAAGATCCATGTTTTTACCCATCCTGTGTGCCTAAAGAACGAAAATTGCACCCCATGTTCAATTTACAGGATTGTCTTGTGGGTTTCCACACAGGAAAAATGAACTCTAGGTGTGTTCACTTCCTAACAGATCTTCCAGTGAAACTTCAATAAATTGTCTGAAGTTTATTGATAGGTGAACAAAGCTCTCAAATAGATGTATGGGGAGGTTCACCCAAAAAGGCAAGGACTGAGTCACAGGTAGAGGCAACACACTGTAAATCTTCACCAAATCAGCCATGCAAACACAGATTTTTATAGCCCAGGGTGGTTGATATAACACACTCTGATACAAGCAGCATTCTTTAGGCTTCCTTGCCATCCTAACTATACCTTACAACAGTGCAAGATTATGGCCAGTATTAACAAAATAAAAACAAGCAGTTCAGCATTTTCTTTACAAAAAGAATGTCTGATTGTCTCTCAGACTCAATCCAAGGAAGCAACAAGCTGTACTTTTTCCCAGTGATGAAACACCCAGACTTACACCGGCTCAGTCTCTCCACAGGGATCCCAATTCTTATACAATTGGCAGCTTCCAAGGTGTCAGGTCGTGGAAGGTCCTCACACTTAGGCAACTGTAGCTGCATCAAGATGAGAGGGTTTGACCTAGCAATGTTGTACTCCTGCCTACAGAGATCATTCTCCAGAACTTCACATTCATCCCGGCACAGCTCCCGTGGCTTAGGGGTCCGAGAGCGCTCATCGCACAGGGGAAACACGAAGTGGCAGAAGGAGGGTATAGCGAACTGTGAGCACTGGTCAGACAAATGTGTCGAAGTACCAATCATGGTGAATGCAGCTGAGAAGGAACAAAAATACTGGTAAGTGTTGCCTCACAAACAACACCAGAAACAATTTCCATGTCATTTGCCTTTAACATCTTTTTATTTCCTTGAGGGTCTGAACGCTTACTGAGCAACAAGTAAATAAGGTAATCTCCTCTATAAAGGAGAGCTGACAAATGCAGGAAGAAAACTCAGTATCCCAGGGTCCCTCTGTCATCTGTACGGAGCTTGTAGAACCTCAGTTCCCCAGAAGTAACTCCTGTGATTACCATTGCTCAGGCTACAGGCAATTGGCTAATTTTAACTTGAAAGGACCAAGAGCAAAGGCAAGATACACCTGCCAGTATACTGGTATGTATTTCCAAAGTTCCTAATTAGATAAAATCTGAACAAGGATCACCTATCTTCTTCCTCCTCTAGACATTTTGATAAATAAATGAAGTGTTTTTTAAGTCTTGTCGGGCAAAAGGAAGCGTACCATTAATATTTGGGGAGACATGGCTTGAAATAGACATGAGAAGCCTAAAAGGCAGCAGCTTCAGGGAAAATTAATGTAATCAGTCTCAGCATGCTGATCACATTCAGGCGAATGTCATAATGAGTTAGGAATGTAATTCTCCCCTTCAGCTCTCAGCACCTACACACTAACATTTATCTCAAAGTTTCCTTGCACATTGCAAAGGAAAGACAAATGTGCGTGTGCATGATGTATCTGGTGCTGAATCAACCTTTAAATGTAGGAACATTCACTCCCCCAGGAAAGCATCATTTGCGAGTGAGAGTTGCTAGACTGCATGTTCCACCGACTTGCACCATAAAAAGAGAGTACATGTCATTCAGCAGTCTATTTGCAACCTACAAATAAATTCTTTCTCTCTTGTCCAGCTCTCTCAGTCATCTATTTCCTGCAGACACTTGCTACCAGAGTCTCTTCCTGAGAGACTCTGCAACAAGGAGCCCCAAATCCTGCCTTTTAGATTGTTTACACCTTGGCTTATTTTAATTCAGAAATATTAATGCAGGAATCTAACCATTTATCAGTCATGTTGGAAACACTCTGTGCAAGGAGACCATCAGGCCTCAAAACATAGTTGTGACATATGCTTGTCCCAAAGACTACCAGAGAAAAAGTAAAACTGAAGGACTCAAGTAGTCACTTTTGGTTGTTTGAAATCCACACTAAGTTTTGGGTGGGCATTGCACTACAGAATTTAAATCATCGCGAGAGAAAAGTACACAGTTTACTGTTATATCTTTATTTTGATGGAAGGTGTAAAAGCCAGCACTACTGTGTGGTGGCATACAAGGGGTTTATATTTTAGTTATTAAACAGACATTAAACAGCACAGCAGAGAGCTTGCTATCCAAAGACATAGACACAGGTCTGGCATTGGGTCTGTGCATTGTTGGCCTTCCAAGCCACGTCTAAAGTTTTTTTTGGAAGCATAGTTCTTTATTTAATCAAAGGCTGCGATTCTCGCCTAATCACATGGCCAGGACCAAAGAGCATATGGGGCCACACAGGCAAAGAATATGTACTTCTTACATAAGTACAGCAGGGAAAGGGAAATCCAGAATGAAAATTCCCCGGAGATGTAACATTGCTAAATGATCCTGGTTTTGGACAGTAGGTGTCCTCACTTCCCACACACATCGGAACACAAACACCTACCATCAAAAGTTGCATTTAGGAGGTATGGGCAAAACTATCAGCAAAACCTCAGCAGCAATTATTAAGGGGTTTTTGCCATTCTCCTGTTACTGCAATTTCAAAAATTTGTGTACAGAACACTCAATCTCTCAAAACTTGTTTTACACGTTTTATATGACTTAAAAGAACCAGTATTACTATGAAATTCTAGGGGTAGTTTTGCATAAGATATTTGGTCTGACCTTCAAAAGTATGGAGTTTGAAAATGCTGTATTATTAATGGACTGTCATTACTGCCTAGCTAGGCACTGGGCAGCTCTGTATGGTTGTTTTCAGTGTCTTCCTGAAAGAGAATATTTTCATCAGAAACCCTCCTCAGCTCCAGAACAGAGATTTCCACCTTAGCCTCAGAAATCTAACTGATAATTGGTAGTATTAGGAAACCAGTGGCCAGGTCATGAATGCCCACGTTCCATATTTCTGAAACAAGTACAACTCAATCAATTAACATTTTCTGGATAATACTATAGTTTTTTCATTGTTCGGTTTGGTTTTGGTTTTTGAAAAGAACATAATGAATGCAATTCACAGAGTTACATATTTAATCATTTCAGGTAGTTGAATATAACCATATTGCTGAAGAACATCCAAACAGAACAGAGATTATGTAGCTGAGAAAAAAAATGTATCAATAGTATGCATTAATCAATAACAAAATATTCAAAGAGGCTGGAATTACAACAGAGCAGAGGAGAAGGGTGGGAGGAGAATGTGTTGTAATAACATAAGTAAAGGTCAGCACCTGGATTTTGCCAGTCCCAAGATCTGGTCACCATTTCAAGAACATAAAAAAAAAAATTGACCTGGATTTCTGGCTTAATGATGAGTCTTTAAGGTAATATTTTTAGGGAGTTAGAGCTGACAAGTGAAGTTAATCTTTTTGGCAACTGGTTATGCTGAAGTTGCAAGTCCATTAGTGAGGTGTATCTGGCCAGATACAAATCAGCTCCTGCTGGTCTGAGTTAATTTGCTATATATTATGACAAACAGTTTGCTCTATTCCATGGGTTCATTTGCTTGCTCTACTTTGTGTACATCAGAGTCACAGCTGCTAATGTAAGCTAACTGAGATCCAGTGAAGAAAACCCATGCTGATGTACAGCCCATTAAAAGTCATTAAAGTTTTGGATGCATGTTTGTGACTGTACACAAACAATGTTCAGAGAAAGATTAAGCATAGGCAGAGCACAGGAAGGTCAACTCTTGTTTTATCCAGAATTATGCAAGAAGGAAAGAAGCCCAAGGGAAAGGACACCATACACTTTTTCAAGAAAATAAAAAATCAGTACTTTTTCACCATATCACAAATCCATTTTAAAAAATTCAAAATCTTATCTTTGAATCAGTCATGCAAAAAGCTTCAGTATAAACTAGAAGCTGTTAAAAGTTCAGCAGCATTACATTTTAGTTTAGGACATGGAAGAAGCTTTACACATTACCACAGATACTCATCTTTCTTTCTCCAAATTTTACTAACTGCTCAAGGGGGAAAAAGACTCACCCCATCTAAAACTTAATATAAAAATGACTGACAAAATTAGAAGGATGATAGCACTGTTTATACCTGAACTGGATCCTTGTATGAATGTTTCTTTCTCCCTGCTAAAGAGATGTTTAAGCTTACCAGTAATCCGGTTTTCAATTTCCCCTTGCATCTGGAGGGAGTCCACATAAATGGTTCTGTTTCCAATGATTCGTGCACACGCAATTCCCCTATATGGCTGACAGAACCCATCTTCATGGTAATCTTCTCTGCAAAAGACATGTTATGATTTTATATGCAGATGTCTCTCTCCTGCCAACAATTTTTACAAAACATATTCTTATAAAAGTGGAAAAACTCGAAATACTGTAAATCTGAAACTGTCCTATTCCCCAGGTGCAGCTTTTTCCGCCAATTCTCTCTCACCTTAGAAGTATTAATGAGGGACCTTTAAATAGCTCATTACAGAAAGAAGAAAACAAAACCCAGCATTAATTTAAAATAATAAACCATTAATAATGGAATTTGACAGATGAATCTATTAAAAAGCCTTTAGACTGAGATGGCTACATAGATCTAGTTACATGTCTCCATGCATTTTTGGCAACCAGTTGTACCCCATAAAATTAGACAGTTTGTTCTCTTCTCCCACTTCTCTCTCCTGCTCTTCATTTCCTATAGTGGATAGCAGAAATTATCTTGCCAAGCTTGGATTAAAATATGGAATAAGAGCAATCAAGGCTATAACCTCTCTTCCTCTTCTCTCTAGTGAGAGTCAGTGCCAAATTTCTCTTTCAACATATAGTTTAATACAGTTTTGAATTCAATGAGGCTTTGGGCCTTTCACTCCCTTACATCAACATAAATATTTTGGCACAAAAGCCATAGCCTGAAGGCTCAGTGGTTCCACACTTCATCCCCAAAGTCCCCTGTTAATAATACAGAGCTGATCTGGAGATCATAACTGTCAGAGCACTGAAAAGGGACTTCAGAGTGAGAGCACTCTCGGAGTCAATATCCAGTATGCCATGTGTTTCCTCTGGCATGGCACAGCCTCTGTGCTAGGATTCACTAACCTGATGGATTCACATCATGCCATTTACTGCGCGATTTACAAAAATAGGTATAAACATAATCTAAAAAAATGTGTCTCTAGAATAAGACATCTAAAAACTTAATCAGCTTTTGTAACTAAACCATTCAAAAATCTGAGATACCTCCCCAATACTAGCAACTATTGAAGTATTACTTCAATGCACATCTGCATTTTGTAGTTTATTATCTTTGGATATCAACACCTGCTTTGGTCACCCATGATCCCAAATCTCTTACTAATACCTCCAGCCTTCTTTCAGGTACCATGTGAGCAGGATAAAACTGTTAGTAATTACATACAAAACCTCACAAATTCAGCTGGGAGAAATCAGCATGGAAACTTGCCACCTGACAACAGCTAGCCATCACCAGCCAACACTACCTGTGTCTACTGCAGCTCCTTACACTGATACCTTACTCTTAGGAACCTTCTCAGTTTCCCCCTGCTGTGTCTCCCTGATAAAACCCATCTTTTAAGGGAAATGTTACCAATATTTCTTACACTTTGGCAGTGGAAAGTTGGGCAGGACTGTCTGTACAGGTAGCCAAAAAGTGAAACCACCGATCACCACTCCCCTTTTCCTCCCAAAAAGACAATGACTTAGCAGGACTCTTGATAAGTCATGGATACAAAGTGTATCATGCAGTTGTTATCCAGATATAGCCTTTGTTTCCTATCACAGTATTATTGTTAGATATTCATAAAGCAATATTTTGTCTACAAACCCTGAAAGAAGTTCTGCTTCCAAAAAGATATGTAAGTTTTTGATTATGGTGGATGAAGTAAAAGAGGAGTTGATGCCTTAGGTTTGAACGTTTATATTTTTCAAATCCCGTACTGCCTAATGTGTAACTATGAAGTTTCATGTGGCCTGTTACCTACTGTTCTCTCATGCTTGCTAGACATAACAAACTCTCTCTAGGTTTGCACTTCAAGGACACTTTGTTGTCCCAAACCCCAAAATATGTAAACTAAAAGCCTTTGAGAGGAGGGGAAAACTTGGGGTAATTACATCATTAACTGAAATTTTAATTGGAGAATTAACCCTGATATGCAAATGGACCAAACTTGTAAATGTGTGAGGAACTTGTGACCTAGCATCCATCTTGGGTGGAGGCTTTTGACTGCTCAGGATGTACCTTTGAAGGCCCTTCAAATAAATACCTACTTTTATTCTCTTATTCTTG
Source organism: Erpornis zantholeuca (assembly GCA_013400515.1). Lineage (NCBI taxonomy): Eukaryota > Metazoa > Chordata > Aves > Passeriformes > Timaliidae > Erpornis > Erpornis zantholeuca. The sequence continues at coordinate 24,557 of VZTN01025440.1, read as the reverse complement.
TCTAGCCTCTGTTTTCAGGTAGACACTTCAAGGCATCAGAGTCTTAGGCTCACCTAGTCCCTGCAGTGACATTCTTTCATTCTTACAACAAAACCTGTAATTTTGCAACAATCGCATCATGCCTGAAGGGACAAAAATATCAAAGCATTTTGTCTGTGCCTGTTTTATGTTCCTTGACCACCTCAGTAGGAAGCCAGCAATTCCCAAAAGGAGATGAATGAATATGAAACCTCTATTTGACCTCTTGCTTGAGAGTAAATTCATACCCCTATCCTGCAGAACAAAGTCTGCAATGTATCTTACTGAAACTGTATCTCACACTTCATGTCTCAGCTCAGGGTTCTCTTGCCAGTACCAAAAAAATAAAAAAAAATAAATAAAGAGCACTCCAAATAGCATGGGTTTGGTGACAAAAGCAGTGTGATGTCTTACTTAGCTCCATTTATTTATTTCTGTCAAGAACTTTTAAACACAGTTTCTATAGTAATAAGTACACACATATGCTCCCCTCTCCCATGTTGTAGTCAGCTGCTGATTATACTAAACTGGATATGGCCATCAGGGTCGACACAAGCAAAAGTAAACAGTGACCTGATGTCAGTTACTCCAACAGAAGCGGGGCTGTTATTCTACACCCATCTTTGTCAGGTCAGGAAACTCAGTGAATGCTGTTTGACTACTACTAGTATTGAGAGAACAAAATTACATTAGTCTTCTCAGGAAAAAATTGATTTCAACAAAGCTGCAGAAGTGGCAGGAGTTAAGAGTCTCTTTATAGATTACTCTGGACTTCAGCTACATATACACTTGGGACACAGCAAAAAATCTGCAACAAAAAGCAGCCTGGTGAGAGTGTGATGAAACAGCATAGGAGTGGCTTAATGTTTAGTTCAAACAGGAGCCCTTGGAACCACATGAGGCTTTGAATCATGCTCCAAACCATATGCCAGTAATTCAGCTGCTGATCAGAGAAATAATTAAAAGCTGCTGAAAACAGGCATAAATACTGACTCTTCAATTTCCTGATGCTTGAGCTATAATGTCTGCTCTGACCAAGAACCTTGGTGAAAGAAGAAATCTGACTCCATGTAAGGAACCCAGAAGAGTTAAATTTGTTCCACTTGCAGAAGTCTTACAAGATATCCACCACAGATACTTTTCTACCTTTGTTTTTTAGTTTGTACATATTTCAAGACAACATTAACTTTTCTCACTAGTGATTTTCTTCCACTTTTATAGAATTTTTTTTTTTTTTTACAAAATAGAGTCAGGCACATGCTAAGTGTTGGTCTTTTTTGCACCTTTGCTGGAAAGCTGAATCAAAGACAGTGCACCTGGAAACTGAATTTTCTCAGCATGCAGTTAGAATAGAGGTAAAGTATTTTCTTACTAAGTGGGACATCCCCCCAGCTACTCATCATATGTTTAACCAGAGTTCGGATTTAAAAATAAAATTGTAAAGAATATGACTAAACACAATTTCTACTCCTAAACCCCTAATTTCCATTTCTCAGGATCAATGTCATCAGTTTACCAGGCCCACAAACTGATCTTCTGACAGAACAGTTCAGTTAAGAACTAGGCTTTCTAATGAAAAGCAAAAGCAGAATAACCTTCTACCTCAGGCACACATAAATAAAACAAAAATATTGATCCTGTTTTTATGTACAACATGGAATTTGTTCAGGTTTACGAGGTCTGGAAAAATCTTCACAAACCAAGCATTGATAAGCATTTACAAGTTCCTTATCACACATGCACTCCAACACCTCATAAAATACAGCCTGCCTTCAGGTTTGTGGGGAGAAGTCTGTATGAAATGGAAAAATAACCAAGCAAGGAGTGCAGAAGAAAGATGCAGGTTCAATCGTACAGTGCTCCTGCTTATAGAAATCATAACTTCCAGGAACCTCTGGGTCTATAAAGGAAGAACTGGAATAACGAGGTGTCTCTGAAGAGGAATAAAATGTAGCATGATAAATAGAAAACTCTCAAGATGGAGGTCATGCAACGCTTGCATAAGGGGTCTATCTGCTCTAGAAATATATAAAGAGATTACTAGGTGACTAGAAAAAACTGTAGTGGACATCACTACCCCCACCCTCTCATTAGCAATTACTTTAATTTCACACATGACACAGAAAGGACACCAAACAAAATACTACAGAAGGAAGTACATCGGAAACAAAGAGGCTTTTCCTCATGGAAAATCTGAAATGCTGAAAGAATATGTCTCAGCACAATACACTATATGCTATCTATGTAACACCAGCTATTGTTTGCAGCTGAATAGACCAGAGGGCATATGAAACAAAAAAGTCACAGTGAAAAAAAAGGCAACCATGGAAACTCTGTTTAGTACTAAAATCACCTTCTCAAGCATCTAAGTCTGATGAGCGTTTTCAGTATCCATTTGGTGCCACTGAAAGCACAGTAAGTGCAGACCTTGTGGTTTTCCTCAGAAACAGAGAACACACATGAAGCTCTAACAGTTTTTAGCAAGGATTCATGAAGTGAATTATGAAAGCAGAACTGAGAGGTACCACATATTCATTTGCTAGTGAGACACCTTTATTCTGACTGCATATTACAAGTTCTACTTACAAAGACAGCAGAAACTTCTACGTTAAAACTATTTTCCTGAAAATAGAAGAGACAAAACAGCAGGAACCAGCCATAGAAAAAAACTCAGAAATTATCCAGAAAACTCAGAAAAAATAAGTTTTTCAATTTAATACATTGAAAAAAGAAATCTCATTTAATAATAATTTAACAACCTACCCTAGCAGTTATATGGACAGACACATTCTCAGCCTATACTTTACCAAAGCAACAAACACTAAGCCAGTTCATCCACTATAACAGGATATTCCAGAGGTTAGCTTTTAAAAAGTAGCAGAAACTTTATTAGAGAAGTTTCCCACAAGAAAACTAAATGCAATTACAATTTCCTATAAATTTTCCCACAACAAATGAGAAACCTGAAGCTTTGACCCTCTGTTGTCCAGGGATTAAGCAGCTTTTAATTAAGAACTGTTAAATACTGAGAATGTTAGACCTCCCCCTAACATTCCATTACAAGGGGAATGGCGAAGCAAAGACAAATGCAGAGGAAACCACAGACTGTGATAGATGAAGGAAAGGACAATTTATTTATGTCAGATTATTTGCTATTTATAGAGAAATACAGCATTGGTATACAGTTGCTCATCTTGTCAGGAAGTCTCACGATTTTTGATAGTTACAACTTGATAACTAAGGTCAGAAGTTATTTAAAGAGAATGATTATGATGGACAGTAAGATAAGAGGGAAACAGACAGGCATCATATTTCAGATTCTGAGTTTACTTAGCCCAGTGTGTGGCTACTTCATAAACATAAAGCACACAGGTTAAATGACCCACAATACTAAAAAGAATAAAGGAATAAAGGGTTTTTGCTTAGCCAAAAAGAGGCAAATCTCTTTAACTTATGCAAGGAGCATTATAAAAAGCTGCAGTAAAAAAATCAGGTATTTCTGGGGTTTAATTTTTTTTTTCATCTTTTGTTTATACTGAATCTCAAACTCAGGACCTCTTATAGTGTTGCATTACAGTCCTTGTAATTTGTTACCCTTGCTCTTGGCATGTATTGTATCATATCATAATGCTGGGGAGCAACATCTATTCACAAGAGGATCACTTTTCAGTGGTTAAAATGATTTTACATCCCCAAATATTCCCTCCCTCAACAGGCTCCAGATGAGATCTGAGAGAAGAGAAATATACTACCCTTGTCATATGCCATATCACATCTATATGATTTGCCTCCTTTCAAAAACACAGTGAATATTCATTAATCTTACCACAGAAAAATACTTGGTACCTTCTGGCCAGGTTTGTATATTTGCTTACAGAGAAAATATCAAATAAAACATTCAATTTCTTGTTTCACCCTGAATTAAAAAAAAAAAACAAGAAAGGTTGTCCTTTAAAGTAGTAGTTACAATGAGCTTTAAAATTGCTCCTTTTCATAGGCCTCCCACAGATCATCAATGGAAGTTTTACCACCAACATTCAAGGCAACAGAATTGGGGTATAAATATTTGATGGAGGAAAAGAACATAAATTTTTTGAAAATATGGTTTGAACGATTACTATCCATTGAAGGGCTGGGTTAATGCCAGGTTCTTCTGACATCATCCATGACACAAGGCAGAAATTCAGTAACACACACAAATAGGTTGTTGGTTTTAGCGTAGTTTCCAAAACCCAGGTGTACGGGAAAACCTCAAAAAAACCCCAAACCCACAAACCATAAAACACCCAAAACTCCATACATGCCCATCTGTGTCCTTCCTGCTGAAGCCAAGAAACCAAAGGGTGGCAGGGACAACTTGGCTTCTGCATCAGGCCCCTGCTTGGATGGAGGCTACCCTGCACCCACACCATGGGAGCAGGGCACAGCTTCCTGCCCTACCTGTATCCATTCTCTGAACAAACAGTTTCATCCTCTGACCAAAGGTTTCTGCAAATAACCCACCTTTCCGGCACTTAAAATCATTGTTTGCACATCTTCAACTGCATCTAAAGATCAGTGCTCCTGGGATATCAGGAAATTCACACTGATGTACTTAACTCCTCAAAGAGAGACTTAGAACACTAGAATAAGGGAGTAAAACTTTTCCTTTGCACTAAAGGAATGTAAGAAATCTTATCAGAAAAGAGGGGAGTCTAGTGTTAAAAAAAAAATAACTAAAAGAAAGGGGAATTTGTATAAACAGTCATAGCTTATTTGAAGTTAATGGACCTATGACAATTTACACTCACAATGGATATGGCCCATGACTTTTGCGACCAGATGCTTATTGAGTGTAACAACAGACTCAAAAAGCAAGATTCCCTTACATTTAGCATGCTACATAGACATATATTTCTTGCTTTTTATCTGAGAAGTAGTACATCACAGAATCCCTAAAAGAATTTACTGAAAGTTCCAATTACTGAAGAGAAAAATTCTGTTGCATTTGATTTGAATATTTATTTATTAGTTACTAAAAAAGTACAGTGTGAACTGCAACTCCGTATTCAATGCCTAAGATCAGTATAAAATAACAGCTGATCTGCATTCTACTGATTCTATTAGATTATGGATTTGTTCATATTACTCGTAGGACCTGAGAGAGCATTTTAAGCCACTTAATAGATAAAATGAATTGAAATGTCATTAGTAAAAACACAGCTACAAATGGGGTTAGTGTTTATGACAAATGAAAAAAAATACATTGTTTGTCAAAGAGCAACTTGTAAAGTTTACAACAACCTCTCCTAATATTTAGGCTATTGAAAATATTGCCAAAAATTATTATAAAATCAGGATTTTTAAACACAGAACTCAGGTTCCAAAGTCCATCTCCAAAACATAGTCCAAATAATGTTTAAAACATTTATTCCAATGTTACTGTGGAAGAAGGATTATTTTCCTACAAAATATTTAAAAATCATTTAAGGAAAAAAAAGGGAGAGAAAATCAATAGGGTTTAACCATAGGCTTTCTCTGAATCATGACCGAAATTGGCCTCCTCAGCAGGCATTGCCTTAAGTGGATTTCAGCATTCTTAGTTGAGTTGTGTCCTTGATAAAAGATACCACAATCAATTATTTAAGTTGATAAAACTAACAGAAATGGTTTTGCCTTCCTTTCTTTCACATATTCATCCTCCATCACTCCTATACCATGAAAAGCAGCCCTTACAGGCAAACATATATATGAGAAATATACAAAATGAGAATATACAAAAGAAACAAACACATAAAACTGTGGCAGGTTGCTCATTAGACAGCACTGCATGCTGCTGTGGTTTCTTGCTATCATACTCATTCAGGTATTTATTATTGCTTTGCATCTTTAGAAAAGTTTTCAGTGTACCAGAAAATGGTGCAGTTCCCAAGTACAGCACATACAGAAGCATAGACATAGGTGGCAGAGTTGCTTTTACTACAATAACCTGAGTAAAACAGTTGAGGAAGCAAAACTAAACAAGGACATCAATGTTCTGAATTTCTGTAAGAAACAGAGGATTGTCCCTAGCTGTGTAACCAGCCACAATCCTCTTGATTAACACATGTAACTTCAAACAGATGATCTAATATTCTGCCAACAACATTCTAACTTCTGCCTACAAACTCTCTCTTTCAGTTTACTCAAAGGACATTTTTGTAAATTCTCCCTCTGCTTTCATAGGCGTTAGCACGTTGGGATGAAATCTTAAAATCACATGGGTCAGCTGGCAATCCAAGGAGGGCTGCAGATCTGTTTTGCTGAGTGTCAGATATTTTTAACAGAAACATGTCTGTTACAACCACGGTTGCTGAAAATTTGAAAAGAAAAACCTTCAGAAAACTAATTTCAACATGAACCCGGCTATGCAGCATTCCAGCTCCTCACTCACCAAAGAAACCATTATGAGTCTTCTTCCCCACCCCTTTTTTTTAAGGCATGTTATCCCCCTCAGTGTGTTATGACTGTCTAATAAATTGTCTTTCTCTGACATCTCCAAGGAAAGTGAGCAGGGCCAACAGACCCTCTCTGAAGAACTTCTAACAAGCAGCTCCCTATTCCTTCTTCTGACAGAGGAAAGCAAAATTCTTAGCTGTTATGCTTCCTCATCCTGCCATGCGACCCTGAGTACACATAGGTCTGCTCCAAAAAGAAGAGTCCACCAGCTGAAAATGTCATTATAATTGCTGCTATATCAGGCAGCAAGTGAAGCTGTCAGGGCCCATCCCAGGCAGCTCAGAGAGGGCTCAGCCATGGGGTTGCTCATGCCTTGGGTACAGTGCAGGGGACCAGATGGCTCCACCTGGGTGGCTGGGCTTCAGCAAAGGAGGGATGTGACTGGCAGGGCAGAGCTAAGAGATCGTGCTGGCTACCAGGGAAGATGGGAAAACCATGCAGGAGAAGGAGCAAACAACTTTGATGGCTGTGGTGCGGTGGGAGTGGGGGAAGGGATATCTGGCCTCACCAAGGGGACTGGTCTGGGAATTGGGGTCACTTCCCTCCCTGTGAGTGGGTGAGAGGAGGGAAGCTCACCTCCCACCAGGCTGCTCTGACCTTGTCTAGTGTGATCTTCACCCCACTCTGTAAATGCCACCAGGGATAAACTCAATATTTCTTTTAAAAAAATACTTACTTAAAGTTTTCAGGTAGACAGTAATGCATCGTGGTTTACCTACAGAAGCAGGTTTTGTGCACAAATAGGAGTTTTTTATTTTAGTTCAGTTGATTTAAATCCATTGACAGAATTTTGTATGTATGCCAGGAAGACAGGTAGAAAGTAAAATCTTGAGAGAAAAGAAGTGAAAGTATGGTTGAAAATTGCCAGTTATAAAAATCCAAAGAGAAAGGAAGGTTAAAAGAAGGACAAATGAATAATTTAAAACAAAAAAAAATGAAATCCCATGGAAGTGTCTTAAGCTTTTCACTTTGGTTGTTGGTTGTTTTTTTTTCTTGAATGATGGGGAATATAAGCTTTCTATAAAGTCCTTCCTGGGTTTTTATGAGAGGTTAAGAAGTCAAAAGGGTTTTGTAGAAAGAAAAAAAGTCAAAAGTCACTATTCATTTTTTTCAGAATTAAAAATGTTTTAACTGACCATGCCATTAAAAATGTGATCATTTCTGGAAGAATACGAGCAAATGAAAAAGCGAAAATAACTGTATTGGCATAACTTTTTTTCCTCTTTCTTCTGTTTTTTTAAACAGAACAAAGGTGGCTTTTCTATCTCAGTTACCACAGAGATCATACATCTAATAGCAGAGAGATTTGTAAAACAGCTAGAAATGATCATAGCATCAGCTATAAATTGGTTACATAATTATATGTCCAATCTTCATAGAGATTCATCTTCAAAGTCTTTTGCAGAACACTTTTATTAAAACTACAGAAATATCAAGTATTTATGAACATATAATACTGAAATGTCAGTTTTCCAGTCTTAAGGGAAAACTAGCATATTCCATCTATTTGAAAAACTTGACATAATATGAATTATGTCTTCAAAAACATCTAAGTGACAATATGAAACTTTTATTAGTTTCTCTGCTGCTTTTTACAGATGCAAGATGAAATAATTGTTGCAGAAAGTTAAGAATTATTCAATAGTTCCTAATATTAGAAATTATTAACATAATAATTCTTCTTCTCTTTGATAGGGCTTATTTGAGATGAAATTTTCCACAGTCCAAGGATAATTTTTGCTGTGGTTTTTTGTTACTTTAAAGGAAATTGTTAGATGTATCAGAAACTAAGACCAGGGAATTTTTAAATATTTCATTTCTCTTTAGAAAAAAAATAAATTTAAGCCCCAAACAAAACTACTACCACTACCATGACTTGGCTGTGATGCTATCGTATTGTCTTGTTATCGAGCAGACACTTGAGACTTGTTGGAACACACATTTGATTGTTCCCATGAAACGCTGCCTGAATTTTCCAGATTTTTTTTTAATGTAATTTCCACCTTAATGCATATATCAGCCCAGTCTACACGACATGTAAGTGATATTCTCCAAATACTGTGTCTGCTGCAGGTTTTGCTCTGGTGTGTGACAAAATAAAACTGCTTGGCACCCATGGTTATCACCTAAGGTTAACTGAGGCGCTGGCATGAGGAGTTTTCAGAGGGCCCAGGAGGACAGGGACTGTGGAAGTGGAATGCAGAGGCAGGTTATGGATGCATACATTGGCTACCACCAGGGGAGCACATGTTCCCTCAAATCTGGAGCAACATCTAAAAATTTTTGTGTCCCACCATTTCTTTCTGTCAATGGATGAGTAAGTATGTGTCTCTTCTTCTGGGCTGGTTCATACTAGAGACAGCCGTCTATTACCTCCACAGGAAACTCTATGCCAGTTTCAATCATGGCGCCTGGAGTTCTCAAAATTAAAAATAAACAGACACTCTTACACTTCAGACACTGGAAGAGGATAGAAATGAACAAACTTTGGCTCTGTAGCTTTCCTTTTCTGAAGCTGGGGAAAGAGCACCTTGAATCACCTGAAACTGCTGGGAGGCTCGGGTGTTCATCCAGCCTTGACATAATCCCAAAGGTAACTTCCCCTTACACTTCTTCCCTTGGACGTAAAATTACTTACTTAATGTTTATTAGACTGTATTTTCAAATACTCCTCTCTTTTACTTCCTTTTTTCCTGTGTGTAACCAGCGAGTGCTGCATTGTTCCACAGGCAAAATATCTCACATTCTGAAGTGAAAATTAATTTATTTTCAGATGCCACACATATGATGCTACGCAAACATCATTAGCTTGATACCCTGTGAGCAGCAATTGTACCAACACAACAGCTCTGTAAGTTAATGTAATTGAGCTTAACATTAATAAACACTTCACGAATCAAAACATGTGGAAAACTCAATTAGGAGAACAAATGCTTCCCCAAGTTCGAATTTCAGCATTTAGTTCTTATTGCTTAAAAACTGAGATCCTGTATGTATTGATATATCTGTCAGTCTGAACCAGAGAGAAAATAAAGGTACGGTGATCACCCATTACACATTCTTGATGGAGTGTCTGAATCCTGAAACTACTAGTTTTGTGTTACATTTTTGCTTTTCTCTCCATTCCTCAACCTAATATAAAAAGAAATGCATCTAAACTTCGTTACACACTGAGGTTGTCTTTTCTACATTAATTACCAAGCATGGTATGAAAATGCCACTTTGCAGCTATTCACAAATGAACACTACCACAGCAGTTCCAACCTGAAAAGTGACTACAGCTTCAGTTCTGTAACATGGTCACCTATAAGCACGCCTTAGCTCTAAGATTCAAATTCCTGCATAATTTAGCAGATTTTTGAGCTGAGAATACTTTTTTTATGTATGTAGCATTTTACAGCTGGGTTCAACAAACTTAACGGTCTTTTCCTACCTAAATGATTCTACAGCTGGAGAGCAGCCCTGCAGAAAGGGATCTGGGGCTGCTGGTGGGCAGCAGCTCAGTGTGAGCCAGCAGTGTGTGCCCGGGCAGCCAGGAGGGCAAACCCCATCCCAGCTGCATCAGACACTGCAGCACCAGCTGTGATCGGGATCATCCTGCTGGATTCAGCCCTGCTGCGGCCTTACCCTGAGTCCTGTGTGCTGTGCTGGGCCCCACAGTTTGAGAAGGACGGGAAGGGGAGGAAATAGAGCTGGCTGAAGGGCTGGACGCATTGTACCGTGAGGAGTGACTGAGGATTCCAGGTTTGGCTACTCTTGGAGAGAAGGAGGCTGACAGGTGACCTTACTGCTCTCTATGGATTCCTGAGAAGAGCAGAAGGAGGTGGAAGTGTTGCTCTCTTCTCCCTGGGATCCAGCTAGAGTACAGGTGCAAATGGTTCAAAGCTGCATCAGGGGAGGTTCAGAATGGACATTAGGACACATTTCCTTACCGAGAGGGTGGTCAAAGTTAAACAGGCTCCCTAAAGAGGTGGTCAGTGCCCTGTGCCTGTCAGTGCTTTAAAAGACACGTTTGAACAATGCTCTTAATAATGGGCTTTAACTTTGGTCATCCCATGGAGTGGTCAGGAAGCTGGACTAAATGATCCTGGTAGGTCCCTGCCAACTGGAGCTACTGTATTGTATTGTATTGTATTCTATTGTATTGTATTGTATTGTATTGTATTCTATTCTATTCTATTCTATTCTATTCTATTCTATTCTATTCTATTCTGTGTCTTTACTCCTCTGCTAATTATTTTGCAACATGAAACTATTTTATTGCCATTAGGCAGGTGGAAAAATGGAAGTTTGTCAACATAATTTTGCAAAACTGAGTCAGATGAAAGTATAAGAATTTCTATTTGCAGGTCAGTCTGCTAAACCTAGGAGATATTCCCCAACTTGAAGGAAAGCAAAGTGAGGCAGGAATAAAAATGCTTTCTGACATGAAAATTGAACTGCTAAGAAAACTTGGCGTGGGGGGAAGTACATGTATGTATGTGAACAAATATTTATAAAAACAAAGATTCTGTGATATACCATTGTTTACATCCCACCTAAAGTAATCCTTTACTTCTACTATGTCATTATCAGAGTGAACAAAATGAGAAATGGGATACTTAGGATTAAGCTTTTCAAGGAGTATGAGAAACTGCTGATGACACATGATTCCTGCAGCATTACTTTTAGAGCAGTATTACCTAAAATATTTCAGATTTTAAACCCAACAGAGTAGTATCAATTTATAAGAGCAATTTCCTTACTGAATTTTGTTTCTTCTTTCCAAACACCAATCTCTTCCATCCCTGTTAATGCTATTTAGTTTTGAATAGAATTGTTCAAATATTATTGGTTCATACCGTCTGTTTGATTTTTTTCTCAAGTACACTAGATTAGCTGCATCTAGTTTGTTTCCTTCACGCTGAAATAGAGAACATAATAATACAAAAGTAGGGAAAATCTAACCATAAAGCCATAAAAATTGAAAGGATGATTTATGGTGTGGTGTTCCAGCATTATCTCATTTTGCTAAATTACCTACTTTTCATTAGAATAGTGTTCCTTTATCTTTGTTCCTAACTACAACATTCACCCTTTCCTTGTATGCACTTAGAGGCTATTCAGCATCCTAAGGAACTCTAATTAAACTCAATGTGGCATCAAATGCCTACAGGAAGTCTCAGGGACATATAACTGTCCTTTTGTAAGACACACAATAAATACTTTGAAAGCCATTTAAGCTACTGAACGAATGAGAGTAGGGGAGGGAGAAAGGGAAGAAGTAAAATCTAAACACACTAAAGATTGCTGGTTATATCAGGGACGTCCAACAGCTGCAGTAGCTACTTGCCAAAAGCCCAAGAGCCATTACTACTTTGAATATCCATTTACATGTATCCTTAAAGGGAATAACAAGTGTCTTACTTTACTTGCAACTTCTTTGGTAGTTTAATACAAATTGTTTCTCTGAGCTGCTAAAACCTAAGCACCTGCTGCTGATCTGCTGGAAGAGGGCGTGTTGGGGTCACATATGTACAAAGAGCTGTAACTGGCTCTTTGCCGTGTATTGCACAGCCTATGAGTCGCACCTTACAGCTCGCCTGATATGACAGCCTAGGCTTTTTTGCTTCTAAGAAACCTAACCACTGCTGTGCAGAGTAGGAAGAACACTCTCCCCATACACAGGCTGTGAGTGAATTCTCACCCACAGAAAACATCAACTCCCTTAAATATCCATATACAAGCTAAAGGTCTAAATTTTGAAAAGAGAACTCTTAGGAAAGAAAGTGTTTGTGTTTTTTGGTGTACTGCACGCTTGTAGTCCTACATATAAAGAATTACATTCAGTACAATGCTTGATCCAACCCATTTTAAAGTATCTTGACAGTACTGCTAATCACAAGTGGGAAGATGCTTCCTACATTTAACCTTAAGTTAGCTTAACTGTAAGAAATGTAACTAATTACTACTTCTTCCTAAGGTATTTAGAAACCTTGCCCAACTACAGGCCAAGTCCTATAGGGGTGCATTTTTGCCTTTGCAACCAGTCTCTCCCAGTAAAGCAGTGCATCTGCATTACATTTCAATTTACAAAAGAGCATTTGATTTATACATTAGCAGAAAGAAGGTAAAGCTTTCCTGAAGATCTATTTTTAGTCACCTATGTGTATGCTTGGCTTCCTTTGTTTGGGGGTGGTTCTGAATAATACGGGTTACTGAGCATAACAGTTTGAAATAGGCTATTATCCTTTTTTCCCCTAGATATTCCCTGTCAGTTTCTTTCTTCAGTTCTTCCGTTCTTCCCTTCCTCTAACAGAAAGGAAAAAAAAACCTACCACTTGTAATAGTTTCCCCAGATAACAAGCTGCAGGAATACAGACACTTGTGTCTACTCCAAGATGCTATGTATATTAGTTTATATATACATAGTGACCTTTAAAATTCATCAACTTTGTAAGTACATTGAATTTATACTTCTATCACTAAATAAAATGAAATACATTAGATTATTCATCCTTTATTTACTTGTGACTAGCAAGCATTTAAGTGGAAGATTAAAGCTCAAGAAACAATGTCATGTGGGAAGAAGTTGTGATCTGTGTGGTGCAAAGCAACCTAAAACAATATCTCCAGTGCTCTTTAACTCTGTCTTAAATTACACTTATCCTGGAGTTTAAAATGAGGAGAAAAAATCGTTTTTGAAATGCCTGAGTAACATTAAGATAAAGAATCTAGGTTTTATTACAAGACAGATTGTCATCTTCCTCTGAGCACACCCTACATCTCTGGGCAGAACAGAGTATAAATTTTAGTTATACGTTAATTTGCGATGTTGTAAGCTTCTGAACCTTTCTAGGCTGTATCCTGCACAACTAGAGAAAAAACTGAAAAATTGCACACTGAAGTAGATAAGAGAGAAAAAATTTAGTGCAACCTTGGTTTTAGTTCTGTCCTTCCTCCAAATTTCCGGCTTTGGCCTGAAAGACGGTCAGACATTTAAAATGGTGAAGTCAAAAGAAGATCTGAGATTGTGGATCAAAATCCCCTGAAAGGAGCCCCAAACCCACAGGAGGGTGAAATACAGCCTCCCCCTCAGCCTTGAGAGAAAAAAAGGAAACTGACACACAGGGGCTAGGAGGGAATTGCAGCATGTTCCAGCCAGATCCCCAAATTGGATTGTCAGGGAGTCAGGAAATCTGCCAAGACAAACACATGCTGTTTAATGTAGACCAGCCCAAGATAATCTGTGCCTCAGTTCCTCACTCATAAAACAGGATAACATTCCATGCTTTATGGGGAGAAGAATGTAGCTCAAACATTTTGAAATAATCTGATCCTATAGCAGAGGAAGGCAAAAAAATCCCAAGATCCACCATCTCCATTTGATGTACAAAACATGGAGAGACAAAGGTTAAGCAACTTGCTGCAATCACACACAGAGACAGGAGTACAGTCAGAAATTGAATCCAGACCTCTGAAATTGCAGTCCAGTGTTTTAATCACAAAATTCTTCTTTTTCCTTGATTAAAACAGGAAATGAAAACACAAGTATGAGCTTATTCTGTAACTTCAACATATTACCACAAGCATCTTAGAAAAACATAGATAGTTCCAATATGGTTGTCTTAGACACATGAATATTTTGATGAAACAAAAGGCTTGCATGTCATTCTGGAGAAAGCACATCATCAAACACCTGGTCCTTATGGGCCTGAATAAACACTGTAACTTCTGACTTGAAACAACCTTGTATTGTTTCAGAAAAATACCTGTGAATTCAAGGTACTCTTGTATAATTTACAAGATTAAAAATGTTATCAGTGGCCAAACTACATTCAGACCAAAGAAATTTGGTCTAAGGAAAGGAGGAAGATACAAGTGGTGCTGCTATTTGATGGTAAGGAAAGCATTCTTTCTTTTTAGTATGATGTTAGATTTGTTTGGTTTGCCAGGGAGATTGAGTTTACAAAAGTATTTTCCCCTCAGCTACCGTCTTTTACCTGGAAGACCCCAGTCAGGGGCAGGGAGGTGGCCTGAGGGTGAAGTGCTCTGACGATCCACTCCTTTCTACCTTTTTTCCAAGACATTATATTCTGTTTTCCATCTTGTAATTACACCAAGATTCATCACATGTTGAAAATACATCTGTTTCCATTGTAAAGATATATGAGTGCCCCTCACATCAGGTAGAACTTTCCCTTCACAGAAAAGGTGTACTTTGGGATATGTAGACCATGGAGAATGAATTGCTCAGGAACCCAGCCTTGGGGTTACTCACTGGAGTTTTAACACAGCCACATTACTGGTTTTTAGACATTCTGTTTTCCACTATCAGGAAGAACTGTTTTTTTCCCAACTACAATTGCTCCATCCTTTTTCTTCAAAGGACTGAATCTTCAAAAATTAGTGTTGTCCCAAACTACTTGAAAATCAGGCATGAGAACATGCAAATTTACTCTGAATAATACCCCAAAAATTCCTCCACAAAGCAATGATCACTTTTACTTGGTGGCAGTGTTTCTCCTCACCTATTTCTCCTAAATGTCCAGCATACAGGCATCAAAGGCTCCAAACCCGTAACTGATCTTAGTCAGAGTTCAATAAAACAGGAACTTCTCAAAGTTTCTTGGAAAACCCAGTTCCCTTGCACAAGACTCTGGAAGGAAATGTTCCTCTCCTGGCATCAGGAGCAGATTGCAGAAAGGTCATGTAGGGAGAGGGACAGTAGTGACAACAGAGATGTTTCCCACACACCTGTCAAGAACTGAGCTTAAGGGAACTCCTTTCTGCCTGAATTCTGTGTGCCTTCCTCACTTCCTCAAAGGCCTCACTAGATTTTCCAGAAGTCTTCAAGAGCCAACAAACGGAATATTCAAATATTGGATATCTTCCATCCCAAGCTCATTTTGAGGTGGCACTAACTTCATTCTAACCATTCAATTCAAAAGAAAAATATATTTGACTAGACAACATGCAGTCTTTTAGAATGACATTATCTTCTAAGAGCAACGCATCTAGAAAGAATGACAACTGTTTCTGCCCTTCTACTTCTAGATTCTAAGATATTACTGACCACTGTTTTGTTTTAAATCATGGTAAAAAAAACATTCTCTGGTATTTGCCAAACACTTATTTTATGTTCACACACTTGTATCTATATAAACAGAGATGATGTCTCTCTTTTGAGAGGCAAAACTAATAATACTAATGATACAAAGGTAAAAGCATGATGCAATGAAAGAAAGGATTGCTGGGCTGTACTCTAGTAAAACAGCCCTTAGTAGAAGAGTCCTCTGGACAGCAAAGGCTGATCACAGACTACTTTTTCGCTGTGTTTTGATTTTATTTCCTTTGGAAATTAATCTTTATTATCTACCACTGTTTTTGATAATTTTAATAGTTTTGATAAATAGGATAGATGGTAATTCTCCATTTCTACAGAAAAATCTCTAGAAATTCTTACACATACAGATCTTAACAGAAAATAAAGACACCTCCAAATAATCTCCAGCAATTTAAGGCTATGTATTTGATTGAAAGTTTTTACATTTAAATTTTTATGAAAACGTCTCAACTTCATTACCTGAAGGTCAGGACACTTTTTTGCACTGGCAAGTCTGACTGTGTAACATACATTTTCTCTCTGACAATCTTTAATTGCAGACTAATTCTAGAAATCCACAGCATGGACTGCATAAAAATACCTCACTAGATGGTATCTATGTAGGTAATGTTTCTTATCCCTTAATATTCATTAGGTATAATTTTAAACCGAGTTACCAATGGCTTTATGTTTCAGGTTACCACTGAACCATGTATTTTTTGAAGCACTAATACCAGCAGCAATAGGTCTCGCAGGGCTCAGTGCAGGGCTGCACTGTGCAGACAGAAAATGAGAGCTCATTCCAAGCAGTTAGGTATTCTTTTGCCTTTTTCCACCCTTCCTCTTTTCTGGCTTACAAAATGACCTGCATGATTTTATACAAAATATTCAGTTTTTAAAAAAATCATAATCAGTTTCTGAAAATAAAATAATTATACCACCAAAACATGGCATTTTATTTGAGGGACTGATTTTTA
Organism: Erpornis zantholeuca; assembly: GCA_013400515.1. Lineage (NCBI taxonomy): Eukaryota > Metazoa > Chordata > Aves > Passeriformes > Timaliidae > Erpornis > Erpornis zantholeuca. The sequence goes on along the minus strand of VZTN01025440.1, from coordinate 8,000 downwards.
AAAAAATTGAAACAGAAATAAGCATGCAATGAAGCAAAGATCTCTAATCCTTGAAAGCTCTGGGACCTCCTATGATAAGACCCTCATGACTCCTCACTAGACCTTTGACCTGACCTGGTTTTTCTGAAGTTTCAGGTTACTCTTCAATCTAGTGGATATTAGGAAAAAAAAAGTCTACAAGCAGCGTACTCTTGACTTCATCTTTTAATGGGAGGTCCAGAACAATGATGGCACACTACTGCTTCCAACACCAAAGGGACAAGACCCATTGTGAAGTGTCATAAGCCAAATGACAGAATTTTTTAAACTTTTTTTTTAGTTATTTCTTTCCCTATTTTAACTTAGGGAACTTAAACCAGCAAAGGTTGCATAGTAAAGCATTAAAATTCTAAAAAAAAACAGGATGAAAGATGTCTTGGGAACCCTATTTACTTTCACTTGAATGAGAGCGTGTAATTAAGAACTACCCATCACATACATAGTAACTTTTTTTTCACTCTATCAGTTGAAATGTTTCATTTATGTTGATATTTGGAAAATACTTGGAAAATATTTGGGAAGCCAAAAGAAATATAATTAATTACTTGTTCCATAACAAAATTGAATCAATGTAAAACTTGATTCCCAGGTTTATTGGTCTGACATAGGCCAGAAAAGAAAGGCCAAGGAGAATGCATCCCATGATAAGCAAGAAGGATAAATTGATGGTGACTGACAGGGAGAGAAACAAGGAATCTGACTTCTTTGCCTCAGTCTTCACTGGCAGTCACCCTTCCCAGTTGTTCCCAGAGTGAACTCGCTCCCACTTTAAGTGAAAAGCAGGTTTGGGATCACTTGATGAAGCTGAATAGCCACAATTCTGTGGGACCTGATGAGATATATTCCAGAGCCCTGGGGAGACTGGCTGATATTCTTGCCAAGACGATCTCCATCATATTTGAAAAGTCAAGGCAGTCAGGCAAACTCCCTGTTGCCTGGAAAATGGAAAAAATCACTCTCATTTTTAAAAAGAGGAGAAAAGAAGATCTGAGGAGCTACAGACTGGTGAGCCTCCCCTCTGGGGAGATCTAGGAAGATCATGAGGCAGATCCTCCTAGAAGTTATGCCATGGCATATAAAAGACAACAGTGACCCAAGGCAGTCAGCATGGTGTTACTAAGGGCAAAAGGGTGGCCTTTTGTGATGGAGTGACAGCAACAGCCAATAAGAAAAGACAACAGACATAATCTATTTAGACATCTGTAGGCCTTGATACTATCTCACATGACATCCTTATCTGCAAACTGGAGAGTGTCTTGGGGTGACTTTACTATGTGCATCGCATATCACCCACATATGAATCCTGTGCCTTTCTGTGCCTTTAAACTGAGCCTGAGAGAGGAGAGAAAGAAAAAAAGCCAGACAAATTTTTTCAGAGCACTTCTGCAATTCAAGGTCACTACTGCTCTCTATTCTTTTGTTTTGGAGAGATAGCTGGTGCTGCTGCTGCTGCTGCTGCTGCTGCAGAGAGGGGAGGAAGCAGCCTTCCTTGCTTTTCCAGCTTTACAGCTCCGCTTCTTCAGAGAGAGATGGAGAGTCTTCTTTGTTTTTTCTGGGAATGTGGTTTCTTCTTCTTCTCTTCTGGACTTCTCTTCTGTTCAGAACACCAGAACACCAGAACACCAGAACCTTACTGGGAAACCTTCCACCAGCCTGGATGGGGGACATCCATGCCAACCCAACTCTGAAGAGGCGGAGGAGAGAGACCACGCCTAAAAAAAAACTTTAAGTCTTCCCAGGTTTTCTCTCCAGAATGAAAGGTTTTATTATTTATCATTTGTATTCTTTTTCTGTGTGTTTGTTAAATAAATAGGGTTTTTTCCTTCTTCACTTTCCTCTGAGGAAATATTTCTTTCCCGAACATGGTGGGGGAGGGGTGGCTGTGACCTGCTTTTGAAGAGACATTTTTTTCAGACCGTTTCCCCGAATGTTTCTCAAACCAGGACAGAGACACACGGATTTGATGGACTACTCAGTAGATAGAGAACTGGCTGGACGGATGCAGCCAGAGAGTTGTGGTCTAAGGCTTTGTGTCCAGGTCGAGGCCAGTGATGAGTGGTGCCCCTCAGGGATTTCTCTTGGAACCGGTGCTCTTCAACATCCTCATCAATGACACAAACAGTGGGATCATGAGCACTCTCAGCAAGTTTGAAGGTGACATAAAGCTGAGCAGTGCCACTGGCACAACAGAGGGACGTGGACAAACTAGAGAAATGGGTCCACAAGAACCTCATAAAGTTCTACAAGTCTGAGTGCCAAGTGCTGCAGCCGGGCTGGAGAAACCCCAGACATGGACACAGACTGGGAGTTCACGTCATTGAGAAACGCCCTTTGAAGAAGGACTTGGGGGTCCCTGTGGGTGAAAAGCTGGACATGACCCAGCAGGGTGAGCTCTCAGCCCAGGACAATTGTCTCCTGGGCTGCATCCATATTTCACCTGGAGTCTTGGGTCCAGCTCTAGGGTGCTCAGCACAAGAAAGATGAAGACCTCTCAGAGTGGGTCCAGAGGAGGCCATGAAGATGATCAGAGAGCTGGAGCACCTCTCCTGTGAAGATAGGCTGAGAGAGCTGGGGTTGTTAAGCCTGGACAAAGAGAAGGTTTTGGGGAGATCCCACTGTGGCCTTAAAGGGTTCTCATAAAAAGGAAGGAGGGGAACTTTTTATATTGGTAGATAATGCAGGACTAGAGGCAATGGCTTTAAAAAGGGTAGGTTTTTATTAGATGTTAAAAAGAAATTCTTTACTCAGAGGGTGTTGAAGAGCTGGAACAGGTTGCCCTGAGAAGCTGTGGATACTTCACCCCTGGAACTGTCCAAGGACAGGCTGGGTGGGACTTTGAACAACCTGAAATAGTGGAAGGCCGGGCAGTTGGAACTGGGTAATTTTTACAGTCCCTTCCAATCGAGACCATTCTATGATTCTCTTTTCATCCTTATGACTGAAACACCAATTGAGCCCAGGCATCTAACAGAAACCACCAAACCACCACTCAAGTCAAAATGACACTAACAAACAGAGGATTTGCCTAGCTAGTTAACAACAGGATTCTAGTCTGGTTCTATATGTTATAATAATATGACATGGGTAAATTAGCAACCACAGCAACCTAAGTATTTTACTTACTCATTGTTAACCATTCTCCCAGCCCATACCTGCCCTATAAACAATTACTGTTCCAATGCGACTTTGTGGTAATTTGTGTGTTCAAAATATGAAATAAGCAAGCAGAATTTGCTCAAGAACAGTCAATCAAATCAAAACCCACTGTAATACAATGCTACCTCTGAAAAAGTTGCATCCATTCTGTGAATTTTTGATCATATTAGATATTTTTAGCAAGAACACTGTGGTTGCAGTTTATCAAGTTTATGAAGTAAATTGTGACAGAACAAAAGTAGTCAGAGTACATTAAGTAATTTTCCAAAGAGTACTTACTGAAGATTGTGATTTGGGCTGTTTGTTGGACCTGCAAACATAAGACAAACAAGTATTGCTGACAAGTTTAGCTCAAGGATAACATAAAAAAAGTTAATAGCAATCTATAGGAAATTGTCTCTTTATGGAAGGTTTGTGTCAAGATTGAAACAAAACCCTCTGCATTCCTGAATATAACTATATATTGTTATTTTCAAAGCCACAAATAAAAATCACATGAATCTACAGTCTGTGCTAGCAGCAACTTAAATGGACATAGTTTTGTTTATAGAACATCTTCCACCACAAAAACAAAGGCAGTTAGACAAGGTGTTATCTAGATGCATCACTAACCTTTTAATAAGCCCCACTTGAGCCTTACTATTAGAATTTATGATGTGGCAAGGGGATGATCAACTTTTATCACAGCAGGAACAAGGTTAAATACCCAGCACTTCACTTCAATACCCAATCACTACAAACTAAACTGTGGAATTAATTACTTAGATTAAAAATTTAGAAAAAAATTTTAGAAAAATGCATCTAGAATTTTTTCTCCCATTGCTCCAGAGGCAAACTAAATAAAAGGTTGGCTTCCAGATGGGATGATTAAGTCTCAAAAACGCAGTATAAGCACATCTTGAAAGGTGTGGTGTATCTTCACGTATCAAAGAACAGAACTTGAGGCCAGGCTACACGTAGCAGTACATAATTGATATTCACAAGGATGGGCCTAGAACTATGAACATCACAAAGAAACCTGCTTCTCATTCTTCTCTTCAGTTTTTGTTTTTTTCCACAGACAGAGTACAGCAGCAGAGTGAAAACTCCAGGCAATGAACTGTTACCTTTTTGTACTTTATATTGGCACTTCTTTAATTCTTTTTCTTCACTGTGTATTTACAGACCTCTACATCTGTATTTACTTTCTTTTATTACCTGTAAAGGGGTATCAAGTTCAACTGAGTAGTTCTGTGCTGGGGAGAGGGGCCCCAGGCACTCACTTTATTTTCTTTCGTGTTGAAAATTTTTCTTAAAACATTAAATTCATTTCTCATTATACTATGGTTAAAACTAATACCTAGTCTATAAAGCAGTCTGAGTAGTTATAAAAAGCCAGGAACTCACCAAGCCTGACAAACAAAACGCCTGTTGCAGTTATTGTCTTCATCCCATTTGAAGCCACACACTGGTAGTATCCTGTGTCTGTGGTATCCAGATCCTGGATTCTCAGACGTGAACCATAATCTGTTTTTCTGATGATGATCCGTCTTGGCTCCTGAACCACTGGAGCATCATTTTTTAGCCATTTGACATTCGGAGATGGATTTCCTGCTACCTTGCAGTGGAGGATTGCTGTTTGCCCCTGGACTACAGTGATATTGTTTACTGGTTCCAAGAAGGTCAGGAAGTAACCTAGGAGGATAGAAGGTCATAAAAGATCAAACTTTACTTGGGTTGTAGTAAAAGCCTGCTCAAAGGCACTTTTCTAAGAGAGAACCTTGGAAACAATTTCAGTTTTCTTTCAAGCACTCAAAAAATACTCAAAAAATGCAATTTGCTGTCCTAAGTATGATGTCCTAGCATCACACTCCAATTTCTGTTTCATTGCTGACTTCATGTTTGTGTGCAGATAGGCATGCAGATTCGAAGGTCAATAATTGATACCATTACACTCCTAACTGACTATTTGGACATGTATTTTGAAGCAGTAATGACTTTTTCTACATCTGACATGCTAAAAAACTAACATCCTAGCATACCTCGAATGCTGTTCTGTTCTAAGAGCAAAACATACCTTTGTTCAATAAAAGAGTAATCCCAGTTGTAACCATTTTGGAATATCATTGTAATTTTACCACATAATCTTCTTACACAATTACAGATTTGTTTCAAAAAGAACTACAGCTGGAAAAGTTACTTTTAGATACTAATTTGACTTGTCAGTTAATCAACAAAATCTTAAAATTAGTCTGATTTGAACAGGCTTATCTTATAATAAGTTTTAAAAATGATATGTATGACATTAAATTTAAAGAAATGATGTCTCAATTGCAGAAACAACCTGTGATACAGAGGGGACCTTTAAGCTGATTATAGACTGCCATTTTTTACTTGAAGTCAAAAAACATTGTCAAGGAAAGGTCTGTACAGGTATTGTGTAATAACATTTTGTAGTTATTTCATCAATGAAAACTACAAGCCCTAGTTAGTGGTTTGTTGAAAGCTGAGGGCTTGTCAAGAAGGCTGTATTGGTGATCTCTAGGGATGACAAAAAAAAGAAGGAACTGATGGACGAACACTGTCAAAACCTGGCAATCAAATCTTTTGTATGTTATTATTTATAAATGTAATTCGGTGTTAGGAGTCCCGAAACTGACACATATCACAAACTGAAAGCTTGACAACATGTAATTTCACTGAAACAGTAACGTTGTTACACTAACTTTACAAAACAGGTAAGAAAAATATGTAGCTGTCATGCTCATAGTTTGTTTGTTTCAGTGAATTTAGACCATCTAGAGGTAAATTATCAGGAATTCAGATTACATTATATTTTTATACAATGAATCAGTTATATAAAATTATATCATGGCAGCTGGATCCAAAAGTCAAATAACTTTGATAGATGCCCACATGTGGACATTTCCTATCAGTCAGATTATTTTGCAATTTTTAAATTAAGATATAGCATATTACTGTGTTGGAATCTAACACCAGTAAAGAAATGGTCTATGTTGACAGTCTAATTGCTGAAATACCTTAAGAAAATTGATGTTCTGCTTTGATTTATATTTGACAGGACCATGAAAATCAGTTCCTCTGTAATGGTAAAATATAGCACTGGAGAAGGGA
>VZTN01025434.1:3326-19692 GCA_013400515.1 Erpornis zantholeuca | reverse complement strand
TTTGTTGATGCCATGTACAGGATCCATATAAAGCCAAGCACAGAATCCAAGAACAAACTGAAAAGGAAAAACAAGCAACATATGCTCCCAGCAGTGATTGCAGCCACATGGCAATCTTGGCTACTATGCAGAAAACATTCATTAGCCTATTTAACCAAAATTAACTATGAAAATGTACTCTGCATTTCTTCCCTCATGTTGGTAAGGTATATTTTAACATAAGTGTTTTCTAACCAATTTAATGCAATTTTTTCCTGTAAATGGTATCATTATTATCATTATGTTGAGAAAGGTTAGGTCATGATTTTTCTGAGTTCTCAGAATCTGAATTTTACTTGCTAAAATGCCAGAAAAAAAAGCTCATACTTTAGATTCCCTGAGATGCAGTAAATTAACATCAAGAAATAAAGCAGAGAGCATCCTAATGGACAAAACAGAAGCAATAAACTGTAGTTACAGATAAATACTCCCTCAAATGCTTTTCTTCTCAGTGAAATCAAATCAATATCCCTGATTCAACAGCAAATATTTCCAATGACCTGACCTGACCATGTGTCACAGCATGGCCCTGGCTTTCCCAAAAATAGAAACAAAGGTGTTGTAAGTTGCAATCCTGTGTTTAAGTCACTGACTCAAAGTACCTCTTTGCTGCTGTTTGCATGCTTCCTCTCCATCTCTAAAATGTGATCAATCAACTCATCTCACCTTGGGAGACTTAAAACCTATATGTAAAACTGTATTTACCACACTATATACACTTTACTTGCAAAAATATATATACTTGAATGATGTCTTTTTGTAAAAAGAGCCTTTGAATGATGTTTGTTTCACAACCTTGCTGAAGACAGTTGAGATTTTTTGTTTCAACAGAATTGGGGCTTCATCCTTTCCACTTTGACAAACCCACCTATGCCATAAAAGAATGTAAAAACCCTTATGCTGGACCCTTGTCCTAGATAGACTGATGGTCTTTCTAGCTCAGTGTCTTTTGTCTAGCAGTATAACAAAAAGGGAAGCACAAAGTGACACTTGCCCAAAATAAAATCTACCAATTTGGAACACACAGCTTCCATAGCTGATGATGTCTGAACTCCCTAGCCCTCTCACTATATATTTTTGTAGGTGCTTTTTGAACTCCATAAAATTTTATCATCTGCAATATCCTGTGGCAAGAAATTCCATAGCTTACGTACATGCCATGGGGACCTTCTCTTTTATAGTGAACTTTTCAACCACTAACTTGTAGGTATAGCTGCTCTCCTCTCCTAGTGCTTCTGCTGCAGGAGATCTATGCCCAGTTTTTCTATGCATATCATGATTTTATGCATGTTTGTCATAGTGGATCTGAGGTGGCTATATTGCCAGTCGAAGTACTACATGGATTGGATATGTAGCTCAAAACTTGAATGAGGGATCTGAGATTGTACATATTACTCAAAGAGCAGATAAAAAATAAATTTATACAGTAAAGTAACATTTTCTGGGCTTTTAAAAATCCTTTTCCTAGCATTTCTTAACACTTGATTTGTTTTTGCTACTAATGAACACTGAGCTGATAACCCACAATTTCATTCCTGAAGTGCTCAGAGCTCATCATTTTATAGGTGAAGTTAGATTCTTTCTTTTGTACATCACTTTACATTGACTGTATTGAATTCTTGTGCCATTTTTTTGTCTAATCATTCAGTATCATAATGTCCTTCTGCAATACTGTATCCACGTGGGCTGTCATTTCTACTACCCTGAATAACAGCCCCATCAACAAGCTTTATCACCACACTCTACTTCCTCGGAAACTGCTTATTGTTTAATCTCTACTGCTTGCAGTTTCAAGAGGTAAGTGGCATGAGTTGTATATGATTACAGCACAGTAAACCAGAAAGGAAAGATTTAGAATTATTGCACAATATTTCTATTCCTTTTACCACCTTTTCCTCTTCCCCATCTGTCCTATATTCTCCCTGTTTGCAACACTCTGCAGAGGAATAATATATGTTGTTTAAGGAAATTGTGCTGGTAGCTGCTGTCTGAAAAGAACATTTGGATAATTAAAAGGCAAATTCTTCTTTTTCCTCAGCTTTTTCTAACTGAGCTAGAACCAGGGGTAATACTGAAAAAGAAGTTTGAATGTACATGTAGGGAGAATCATCACTTTCTTCATTTAGTTCTGACAGAATCAACTGCAGTTTTCTTCTTACTGTCTGGTGGGCTGACAAGAAGTCTCTCCAAGGCCAGAACAAAGAATGCTCCAGGGATCTGACAGCACACAGGATTTATGTAGCAGCAGACCATCATCCTATTCAGGAGCATTTAGCCAGAGTAGTTTGCCTTGCTTCTACATCCAATTTCCATCAGTCAGAAATGTCTAGGGACGGGAAGGATTTAAGAGCAGAGGGTAACCTTTGTTTGTGGGTTGGTTTATTCATTCATGACATGCAGGAAGTATGAGTATGTACTTAAGAAGGCAGAAGAAAATATAAAAAGTAGTGTTCACATCTGACTGACAGCAGATTGCTAAAAGGAGTCTCTTAATTAAAATCCTAAGAAATATGATCTCCAGGACTCCTGTTTTCCCTAGGACTAATGACAATTAAAATGTTCCTCTTACATTTTGTCCTCCAAAGTCCTCTTTCTAAGTATGGGATTTTGACAAAACTTTAACCAGACAGAAAATCTGCAGATGCCACAACCAAAGCAATTCATTTTAGCACTCATCAGGGTTTGAAGAAATCAGTGTCTGTCCTTATTTAACATGCAAAGATTTAGTTTCTTTTGGTTTTTTGGGGTTTTTTGCAAAGCCTTTGCTATCTCTTCAAGCTGTTTTTATTCTGGTGAATCACATGTATCGAATGACTCCAAAGTTTTCCTAGTGAAGAAACAATCATCCAATTATCCTACATGAATCAAGCCAGGATAAGGGTTGTGTAAGCTTCTCGTATAAGGGTTGTGTAAGCTTCATGTAAATAAGGCTATATATGCACATATTATAAAGCCAGTTTATATTTGGAATCGTTCAATATTTTATGTGACTAACATCTTACTATAACTTATGATCTACCTACTCAATTACTCACATTTTCTAAGAACAAGCACCATCACCTCAGTCACACTCACATATTCGCCTAACTAGATAATGAATTTTTATATTATCAAAATTCAGAGAGACATCCCCGGAATTTCACTTAGCTGTGCAGATTTGTCAGCAGTTATTCACAGATACTGAGAACCTCATGCTTTCCTTGAGCTTCCCCATGAGTATTTACTGTAGCCTACACATCTTCACAAAGACTGTGGGTATCAGAGTTGAAAGCCTGGATTTTTTATTCATAAGAAGTTTTTGCAGTCAATGTTGAGCCTGAAAATGATGTTGTTTGCCTTGAGAGGGGAAAATAGCAATTTAAGAGAAATCACTGACTGTCGTGCACAAAAAAACCAAGTTAGAAATACATTTGCATGAATAGTCAATGAACCGAAATGAAGATTTCTCTTTTCAGGCATTAGACTTCTCAAAGATTGTCTAGTGAAGATTATAGTGATTCCTTTTTTTAAATTAGGAGTAGATACACTTCAAAAAATAGTTTTGCCTTGTTTCTTTGCCAATAATGTTTGTTGACCACAGGATTCAGCAGCTACTTCTTTACCATTTCAGCAGTCATCACATTTTAAATTTGTTTTCCATCCAAGAAATGTCACTTGAGGAATAACTCTGTCAAAAATATTATTAAATTCACAAAAAGATGTCTTGAAGTATGCATATGGGACAATGTAGAATAAACCCTTAAACTCACCTTTATGTTACTAAATCTCACTGGTTTTTGCAGGTGGACAGACTAGACTTTTCCTTCTCTCCTTTGAGGACAAAAAGAAAAAAAATGGCATCTGTACCTAGCACAAGGCATTGCCATCTGTATGCATTAGTGTAAGCCAATTTAATTCTTAGGATAATGGGACTTTCAAGCTTCCAAAGCTACAGGCAAAAAAGAATTTATTCCACTTTGTTTTCTCAGATCCTAAACATGATTTTCCCCCAAACTGAAAGGAATGCCTTAATGCTAAGTATTGATATTTGTAAATTTATTTTGTGAGCGCAAGTTTTGAAACACTATTTGAATAAAAAAATCTGTAAAGGAAATAATGAAAGACAAGTATGGTCATGTGTCACATCTGAGCTCTAAAAAGACATAGACATATACTTCTCAGAAATTCAGCTTCTGTACTAAAAATGGGCACAAGAAAATGAATGACAGAGGGAGAAAGAAAAATCAGGGGGAGAGGTACTTTGTGCTTCATTTTGATAGGAAAAAACTGTACCAACCAAATAAGTTTTTTTGCTGTAACATAATTCAGATGAGAAATAATGTTGATTCTTAAACCAAATGCATCAGAGTCTGAGAGATAGCAAGCTCAGACCCATAATTGAAAGAATTATTTATCAGTCTGAGTTGAATAAGACATCATTCATTTAACAGAAATTAGAAGTAGCTGCCTTGGCAGAGTTTGCCTGTGGAATTACAAGAGGATGGGCAAGAATTCTTATAAAGCTGAAAAAGTCTGTTTACTGACTTGAGCAGACTTTGAAGGGAGTCTCTTTGCATTCTGCGTGCAGTGCTCTGTGCCCAGAGTTATCCTTATCTTTAAATGAACAAATGCTGAAAATCTTCTACCCTACCAGTCTGTCTCAGCAGAGCAGGATAAACGTGCTCAGCTGAATGCACAGTTAACTCTCTGCACTAGGGCTTTACATGTGGACCATTATTTCCATCTTTACTTTTAATGATTTGTTTCAGTTTGATATTTTGGTTGCCTTTATAGGGAACTTAACTTTTTTTACTCTCCCTCTAGCTTTTTTTTAAATCCAGATTAAACAACACATCCTTATTAAAAAGCTAAATATGTTTTATTCTGTCCATTCCCATTTTAAATGGCTGCAATCATAATTCACTTTTTAAAAATGTAAGACCAAATTTGCATTGTGACTGTTGCCACTTTTATTCCCCATGAAAATATTACTCAGAAAATAGCTATATATTCTGGGCAGATAAGCACATAGTGTCATTTTATGGTGTTCATGGCAGCAGAAATTATACTTAACATTTCACTCAGTCCTCTAATACAATTCATTGTTTTCCCTCATTCATGTTTTTTGGAAAAAGACCCTGAGAACCTGATACTCTTAGTGCCTCCATTAAAATTTTTCCTAAGAAACATCCTTTCTTCCATTTTAAATTACACATTTGCTGTTTTAATATATCTTAAGCTACTATTGGATAATCAATAAAATGATAACCACTGTACAAAACATTTCTAAATTTCATGTATTACCAGTCATGAGAAAAGCAGCTCTCTCAGTCCAAATTGCAGAAAACATTTGAAGATAACATGATGAATTTAAAAAAGCAGATCATGCATGAAGAATGTCAGATAAGGATCAGCATGTCACTCTTATCAATAGCATTAGTTCTAGTACTTATAGTTCTAGTACCAACATGCTTTGGACTTGGGTCAGGAGACAAGATCTTAATGAGGATGTTTCACATCCATTAGGGATTGCAGCCCCTGTGTTTTCGCTGCTGTTGCTGTTAACCAGTGTCTTTATTAAATCTGGCTACATTTCAAGCCATTGATATGCCAACAATGGCAAAACCAATCATGCAGCCCACAGCTTCATTGTTCCTCACTTACCTTCTTCCTCTGGTGGCTCACTGTGCAAGTGAAAGAGAGAAAATTACCCATGGAGAAAAAAGCTGCAGCTCCAGGACAAACATCCTCTCCCTCTCTTGCCCCTTAGCCCCCAGTACAGCTGGCAGTGGTGCCAGCAGTGCCCACAGCCATGGGACAGAGAGGGGACACCAGGGGCAGAAAATTACTTAGAGGTCAGCAGAGAAAGAGGTGACAAGAGGGAATAGAGCAGAAAAGTGAGGAAGTGAGAACAAAACAGACTGTGGTAATAGCCCAGGACATAGAATCAGCTCTTCTGCTAAAACCCAAGGAGAAAAAAAAGGAGATGCTGTGTTAGCAGGAATGGGCATGAGAGTTTCAGCCTAATACATACTGAGAGTAGTAGCTTTGTCAAAGCTTTTTATACACTGCAAGGAAATAATGTATCCTCTCTTCAAGGGTGCTGAAACTCTGCTCAAGGCTTTGATTTTGAGTTTTAAAAAGTAATGTAGTAGGGAGAGAAGTGCAAGAGGACTAAGAGCAGAAGGAAATACCCATATTGTGTCAGTCCCAGCCATAATATTTCACTATGCTCTTTTAATAGGGCTTGAGCTCAGCTTGCAATCTGCTACCACTTATTCAAACAAGGCAGCTATTTCATCAATGAAGTCAGTAAAGAAGCAGTAAGCCAAAACCCAAAATGTCAGACTAAAAATCCTCTTCTCTCTCAGTCACTCAGCATTCACTTACCTGTTCCTGACAAGGTCAAAATTTCCCTAAGGTAGCTCCTGGATAGGTAAGCCAACAAAAAGATCAGATTTTAGGCATTAAATATAATTGTGGGAAAAAAATACCTCTGTGAAGGTAGAACATGGTCCTTGGGTGTATTTTAACATCAGATATCATCTCTTTGTATCTACCAGCTGCTTCTTTACTTGTTAAAGAGATCTGATCTTAAGAACTTATCCCACTCTTATATCATCTCTCTGTAATTATCATTCATTTATTTTGACTAAATTATGGATAACTACATATTATGTTTTGGGTCCAGTAACTTTATCACCTGGTTAATTTTTATTAAAATTGTGAAATGATTCTGAAATAATAAAATTACTTTCATATCCTTAAACGAGTAGAATTCTTCACTTCTTGCAAGGAGTCATCCAGTGCGTTCTAAACTAAATATGACATTTCTTTTTCTATTTCATTTTTGCTCTATCCAGCACAAAAGAAAACTTACTTGGCTATAAGCATCTTTCAGAACAGCCTAAAAAACAACAACTGAGATCAACTGAGATCTTTGTTTCTCACAGTTGAATTTTGGTGCAAAATTGCATATGTTACCAAATTTTTCCAATGACAGAATGCTGATATTCAGACTGTTCAGCATAATATGTAGAGATTTTAAATAAGTGGATGAACTTTCCTATCAAAAGCAACTTCTTTTTCGCAGGCTAATCAAAAGGACATTGTCAAGGTTGTTAAGTACTAAAATTTCCATAAATTGGCAGTTGTTCCATTTGAAAGTACTTAACTTAAAGAGACATTGTCAGCCCCAAAAGAGTCACATTTAAATTTGATCTAAATGCAGTGTTCTTTTAATCAGTGACTTTAAAGAGCTTAGGAATAATGTTTTATATTCCTTTAATTTTTGGGAGGAACTGGAAGGCTTGTTTGCTTTCCTGGCTTTTGTGATATATCATCCTGTAAAGTTTTCAAACATCTAACTGGCAAGAGTGTAATCCTTTCTAAAGCAACTTCAGACATGTTTTCAAAGGTAATTTTTCACTTAAAGATGCAGATTTCAGTGGAATGGATGCTTTCTGAAATGGCAGGAGGTGCTTATCTAAATTTTAGATTTCTAAATACTTCTGCAAATTGGGTCATTGAGTGTTTAAGAATCTGTGCCACTGGCAGACGGTGGGATTCATATTCCTGTATTCTTTCACTGCCTTTAAAGTTTTGTTCTCCTGAAAAAACTCTTTTCCTTGTCACACTGTTGCAGCAGTGACTAAGACTTGACTACTTCTCTGAGCAGTTGCATGCCTTCGAATCCTAAGTGGAGTCAGTGTGTTGAAGTATCCCTCTCTTTCACTTACACTGGAGGTTTTTTAAGACCTAGACCTTAGCTATTAAATTTTAACAAAGTACACACACTAGACACTGCTACAAACTAGCTCTATGATACACCAACACATGTCAAAATAAAAATTGCCCAAATAAAATATGCAAAAAATATGCCAAACTAAAATATTAGTAACTTTACCAAATCCTTTTCCCATGAAATGTTTGGCAAATTTGATACTGATCTAAAGGTAAAGTACATGCTGCTCTAAGATAAATGGTCTCCTCAAATAATTACTTGTGTCTCTATTACACCCCACTGTGTAGTTCTCACAGAGGAATTTTAGTTCGTGTTGACATTATTTCAAAGGAAGCTGATGCACACTGAGGACCACTGATGCCAGGCTTTTTTAATGTGATCATCAATATGGCTGCATCTGTGAGAATTTCTGACACCTATTAAAAAGCATGAGATTCCAGTAGGTAATTTAGGGCTGAATGAACCCACCAGTTATTCTTTGCTGTGAGGAGTGGCTGACAGTTGCCTACATCTGCTCTTTACCCAGTGATATTGTAGTTCTGGGAGACATTCTGTGAAAGCTTTAAATTACTTAAGAGGGAGTTACTGCAGAGGAGATGAAATTCATACAATATGAACTCCAGCTATATGTTCATTCTTGATGCCAGCTCTCCCAACAACCACTTACAGTTTCCCTTTTGGTCCCCTTTGGTATATTCTGTTCCTTCATGCAGCTTTGCACTGTTGCCAGTGTCATTCCATCGCCTTTAGTGCCTGTGAACTGCTGCTGGTCAGCAAAGTCACCCAGCCCATCCACAGAAGGCTGCCAGGCAAGCAGCTCTATTTTGCAACAGATCAAGTCTCCTGTTGGACATGAATACTAGGCTCAGGCTAATTATCATCAATTTTCTGGATACCTCTATCTTACTTTGGATAGAATATGTGGTTTGGATGGCTACCAGCTCAGGACCTACTACCCTATTCCTAGTTGTACTGCTGAATTTAACCAGTTGGGTTGTTTGTTATCACATACATGTCTTGCAAGGCTTAGCATGACAGCAAGCAACACTGAGGAAACTGAATTAAAAATCACTGACTATCAGTTCATTTTGCTTCATAAAATTGCTGCTGTTTCTGACATTAGTTTTGATGTTTCGCTGAGCAGAGTCATACACCTGGTGTTTATCTACCCACTGCAGGAGAAACGTGGGCATTTGTAAGACTACCTCATTTTCAGGGTAAATCTTTCTCAAAGGACTGTCTAGTAACAATACATCAGGTTTTTAAGCTAGGCGGTTTTTCTGTCTCACACTCATGCTTTAAAGTATGTTTTTCACATCAAAACTGTTACCACACTGTCCTTATTCCTGGTGATATATTATCTCCACTTCTCTCAGAATGAGGGGCCTTATAAATGATCAGCATCATCTCATATCTTCTAATAGTAATGTATGTTTCATTTGCCACACTGGAACAGAATTACCTCAACCCACTTCATCAAATCTCTTTGTAGAATCTGATTTTAACATGACATGTGGGGTCCATTAGAGACTGTAATTATTTAGGGTTAATTGTACAGGTGTGGAAGTAGGAAGGATATTTTGAGTTGTGACAGATAGCATCAGGTCAGACTTGAGGTTAAGAGAAGGAGGGTGTGAGGCATTTCTTCTCCCCTTTAATAGAACAATTAACACTTAGCCCAATCAATCTTCCATTTTTGAATGTTCTGCTGATAGGTCATGCACCATTACATCAGCATGTGAGAGATGGCCAATGCAAATAGGTCACTGAGTATCATCTCAATGGCAGCTTGCTGTAAATCTAATATGGGTTAAATGCAACAGGAGAGCACCAAAATGAACATAGAGGAAGAACCACAAATCAGAAAACTTTATTAGCTAAAAAGAATGTTTTCTTAAGCAGGATAAGCAGAATAACACTGGCCCTACCACTGATATAGCAGAAGGTCTCTAAATCTAATAATAACTGTAGAAATATCTTTAGACACCAAATCTCATTTTGCAGTTTGCTGTCCATGTGTTAACAGAGGTTTTCCCCCTTATATAAAGAACAAAGAGGCAGCAAGCCCAGATCTATTTGTTCAAACATTACTGAGTGGTGAATTTAAATGATGGACTTTTTGCACAGACACAGGCTCTTCGCCTCTCCATTCTTTCTGATGGAACAATATGAAAATGTCCACCCTTGTTGTTAAATTGTGACTGCAAAGAAAAGTGATCTGTTCCCAGTCAGGGCACAGGCATCCTGGCACATGGCTGCACCACTGCTGTGCGAGGAAGGCTGTGGGTCTGCAGTGTACTCAGGACCTAAGAGAAACCCCCTGAGTGCACAATCTCATTTCACAGCGACATGCTGTGAATGCAAAACAACTTCACATGTCCCTATCCCACTGTGAGTCCCTCAAGGGTGTCCCTGACACTGGTTTTTGTATCGAGCCTCAGTAAGTGTGTGCTTCCATTCCCCAGCACCTGCAAGATTTTTTATCATATGAGTTTGAAGGTGTTCACCATATGCTTCTTTGACAATTAAATGGCTAATTGATGCATGCAATGGTTACGTTTTGCTGCAAAGTGGGCTTTCTTCACTGTTTCACTCTGCCTTAGGGCAACCTGTTCCACAGTGGTCCCTCCTGCCTGCACCCACACAGTGCCCACCACGGCCCCCACTGCTCATATCCCACCTCACATGCCTGAGCAACTCGAGTGCTCTCAGCTGAAAGGCAGCAAGAGCACACCTTACCCACTCTGCTGTTAGGTCCTCAACTAAGATCAAGAGGTATGCCCTTATAATGGGCATAGGAAAATAATAAATTCCCAAAAGCTGATAAACAGCCTAATCAACTTAATTTGAAGTGTGCATTATTCACAGCTCTGAAGTTCAGCTTCAGAACGAGAACACTCAGAACTGCATCTTGTGCTGTAATTTTAGTTTCCTTCATTGCCATCACTTAGAGGAACATGTTTGTCAGCTGCATCATTCATAAGTGTAATGCAAAATCATTTATAGCTGAAAAGTTCAAAGCTTAAAACTTCCATTCCATGTGATTTTGTTGTTGTTGTTTTTAGTTAAAGCCAAATCCCCACATTTCATCCAGAATGAAATAACAATCTTTAAAATTTTCCAGGGAAATCAAAACCTTATCTCCTGACCCCCACATCTTCTCAGGATGTTCCAGAAATCATGCAGGAACATCAAACACTCAAACTGCCTGGCTCTGAGGCTGCTTGGAGGTTCCCAGCTCAGACTGTCTGTTCAGACAGGTCTCTTAAGTCTTGAGACTTTCACCTCCCCTCTGCTGCAGGGTGTCTGATGTAAGGGCAGCTGCAATGCAAGACCCAGGCCTCTGGTTCAGTATGGGAACTCAGGGGTTCAAACAACCTCCCAGGGCTCTGACAGACACTTCCATGTTGTCAGGATTTTTCACAAAACCTTTTGGTATTTCAGGTTATTCCTGTTCTTAAGAGTTGGGAAGTTTTAAGGGAAATATGTTTTTCCCATTTGTGTCTGGAAAATGAAGGATGAATTGCATGTGCAGCTTCTCTTCCTTTGATGTGTCAATCTTGAACTCCACTCAGAGGCTGAATTGGTTCCTCTCTTTTCATTTATTATCATCTTCTGAAGAACACTTTTAATAACAACAGGCTATCTGCAGTGTCTCTGATTTAAGTAGCAACTATTGATTGACTAGTTAGAACTTCCGTGCTTTATGAATTGTTCTCTAGAGGTGATGAAATGGGGAAATCAATGCTTCAATTTGCTTTTATATTCCAACCCCTAGTGCAAGTTAAACTTTTTCTAAGCAAGCTTCAGAAGGTGAAGGGATCTTTCAAAGTACAAGCAGATTTTGTGAGTGCAGAAAGGAAATGTATCATCAGACATTCAATTTATCAAACATGGTAATCTCAACAAAAAAAATAATAGCCAGTGATAGGAACTTACTCCAACTAGAGTTCTTATTGAAGTGTACCATTTTCTTGTATCCAAGATAATTTTAAAATCATTTTAGAAAGGCTCAAAGTCAAGTAGTTTGAATTAGTGAAGAACTACTCTCATTACTGTGACTGGCCTAAAGTAGGAAGGCAAAACTTTCACTCTGATTGCTATTATTTCCATGGCAATAGTGGTTTACTCCATTAGCCCAAATTCATGCAGGGGGGGAAAAAGTGCAGATTTACACAAATTTTGAGTAAAAATATGATGTAAACTCATGATGTGTAGGCTGAGAAACTGCTCCTATTTGAGTCACTATTACATTTGCTCGGAGCCAGAGTAGCACCACATGATAATTCACCTACCTTATCACTGCAGAAAACCTCTTTACACTGAGAATCAAGTGCAGGACTGGTTAATCTTAATGGCTTATATTGAAAGATTAAGTGCATACGTTTTGCCCGTGCATCAGTTCTGAAGTCAAAAAAATAGCTACATGCTATTCATTTTGTACATTTTGTAATAGAATAGGTACTACATATGTTGAATACATTAAAAAACATATGTCATGCATCATTTTCTGTCAGAAATGCAAACAATGCACTTCAAGGTTTCTACATATGCCCAAATTCATGCGGAATAAACGGACCTTCAACTTTATGAAATAAAACTTTTGCTAAAATAAGAGGCATGCATGAATAATGGCCATACCAGGTAAAAGAAAATTATTATTCTGGTTTCAGAATAGCCATAAAGTAATGATAATTTCCATATTTCTAGAACAAAATGTTTGGGAGACAGCTAATATGTACATGGCCATTATATCAGCAGATGAGGCATATTATATTAATGGGTCAGATCTTACACTAATGAAAAAACAGTGTTTCCATCAGCTGTAAATACCTAGTTCCACAACTTTTCAAGGTACTGTTTATCCTGAAAGATCAATAATTTAATTAGCTGTTCATTATTGTAATGATTAATATGAAAACATTTCCAGATCTTGCTTAAATGAACACACCTTCTATTTATATCTGTGCTGATTCCAAGGAGTGTAAATGTTGGATATGCTGATGAAGTAACAGGACTCTAAAAATCTTCACCATAAATCAAAAACTTAATAAGCTACCAAAACAAGAACTAAAAAAATAAAATTTAAATGGTTCATGTAAAGAGGGCATTTTAAAAATCAAAATGAAAAAGATGCTCACCATGAATTACCTGAGAAGAAATCATAAATGTTGTGGGTAATAGAAAAACCCAGCACTTTCTTCTCCCCTTGCAGTTCAGTTCAGAACTAATAATTACAATTTCGGCTGCCATGATAAAAAAGTATTCTTGCTGAAAAAAAATGGAATGTTGTGCTCATAGCCAAAGATAAACAGCAAATCTGTGGGTTGCTGGATCCATAGGCCAGGACTCAAGCTCACCAGATGTAGCTTCAGTTCCTGCCATGTACTTCTGATATAACCTTGAGAGGATTAGGGCCATATGCATAACTCTCTCTCCAAGTACTGAATTCCAGGACAGGTAGGGTAGTGAAATAATTCCTTGTTTCACAAGGAACATTGAAATGGTGAGATAAATTCTACAAGTTAGAATAAGTCTAATTTTCTCCTGTGACCTCTCCAGAAATCAGATGGATATTCAAAGAACCATCTGCCCCACAAGCAACCAGGGAGATTTGTCCTGGCTGTAGGAGGGCGTCAAGTAGGAAACCTAAAGCCAAGAAATGTTCCCAGCCTATCTATATCCTTAAGAGATTAAAAACACTGTGCTTGTATTGTGCTTAGATATTTTTGCAAGCTGCAGGAAGGCAAGGTGTCAGCTTCTCTTCTTCTATGTGCCAAGAGTGTCTGGCCAATGGCTCAGAGCTTGATTTTATTTTGTATCATGGACATTGTGGAAGCAAACTGTCCTCATGCTCAGGAGAGCAAACCACTCGCATCATTCTGAGAAACTACATAATTATTCAAAAGAGTGCAATACAAGCCCAGCATGACTGGTTTTTAAGGTCATTCTTATCACATTGCATGGTTGCTTAGGCACAGTTCCTCACCTCTCCTGCCAGGGCTTCTGACCAGGTGCAGAAGCCTCTGCCATGGCGCCTGAGGAATCCTTTCTGGCTCCAAAGTGTGTAGCTTTAGTAGGCCTGGCACTTTCAGGCTTTATGCAGAATGTTAGAAAGTAGTTTGAATTTTCCCTTGGTATTTCAGTTAAACTGCTCTCACAAATCTGTCTAGCACCTTTGGTGGGTGCCTGCTCTCAGATGCTGCTCCAAAAGGTTATCAGATCTCTCACAGGTGCCACATCTTTAGCACTGTCTGATAACACACTGGATGCCTCTGCTTAGGCACTGAGCCAATGAAGTGCGATTAAATCTAGATTTAATTGGAATTTAGGCATGTGAATGAGACTAATAATTCCCAAACTGTAAGGAGGATTTGAGAATAAGCTTGCTAAGGTCTAGTTCATGCTCCAAAAGTAGAGTGAGACAGTCACAGAAACAGTTCTCTGTTGAGAACTTTCACACATTATCTAACGAGTCTTCATAGGGTCCTGGTGAAACCAGAATTATGATTAATCTATTTTTGTCCTCTTATGGTAACTAAGGCAGAAAAGATTAGCCCAACGTATATAAATTGGCTGCTAAAAATTTCATCCATTTATTTATCCTTACAAACACATATTTTGCCTGCATCTAATGATAATATTTCAAATATCCTTGTTAGAAAAGTTTGGAGTAAGAAATATGTTTACACTTGCATGGCTGACTGAAATACTGGAGTATGGCTGGGCTGATTACCAACCTGTGCACTTCTACACTGGTCATCACTGGCAATGCATAAGAATATTTTGCACCAGCTCCTGAGGTAGAGATGCCGGGCAAAGGCGTAAGAATATCTTGCATCAGCTCCTGAAGCTAAGAGNAACCTATGATGTTCTTGGTGGAACATGCTCTTTCTCCAAGGAGCTTATTACCTATGTTTTGATCCCAGTGCTGTTATTACTGAGCCTGGGGAAAAAAGGGGATTTGAGAGACTTGGGTAACTATCTCCATTAGAGCTAAACATGTTTTAGGGTGCTTGTTTCTATTACAGAAACAAAAAGAGGGATAGTTTTGTCACATGGGAGGTGTGAAAAAAGGTCTGGTCTAACATGCCAAGTTGTATTTATGCCTACAGCTGATCTGATGGTCTGCTGAGGAAGGCACAGAGAGCTGCAGCAGAGGCAGTGGAGCTGTCTGTACAGCTGAGAAAGGCTCCTGAGCATGTCTCCTATTTTGTTATGATTCAAGCATAGTGGTAATTTTTTTAACCTCTCATAGAGGTTAAGATCATGTGGCAATCAAAGTGTGGTTGTTTCCAGTCAGTGGGGCACTTTTTTTTTTTTTCCTCACAGGTAAAGACATATATTAATGGAACAAGATTAATTTTCAGGCTGAAATGTTGCAGAGGCACGAGGCCAGGCACCCCTTGCATCTGGTCCTACAGGGATAAGGTCAAGCCCAGTTGTGCCACTCTCAGGGTACATCTCAGGGCTGGGGTACCCACAGGTTTCTCTTGAGGATCACAGGTGTGGAATCCAACATCCCACAGAGTAAAATCGACTGCAGAGGAATTTTTGGCTCAATTTTAGTGCTCCCTTTTTTTTTTTCTATGATCTCCATTACCATCAGTAGTTTAGTGGTTATGTCCAGTGCTCCTCTCTAACAGCAAGAGATTAATTGCCCACTCAGATACCTGAACAAGGAGCCACAGCCTTCAGAACAAGAATAACACCAGCAGTGAAAAGCAGATCCTCCCCATCTCTGTCCTTCCCAGTCTCTTCCCTCCTTCTGGCTCTCTGTTTCTGTAAGATTTTCCACAGCCAGGTAATCTGCGCAGCTACCTCAGCGTTAAAGTACTGAAGGTGGTACAGCAGAAGGAGGGCAGGCTATCTTTTAGCACATGACTATAGTCCAGCAGTGATAATCATTTCAAACTACCTAGGAAAAAATAAGCAATATAATAATGTTAGTCAGGTAGCTTTTTCTACCTTATCAACACCTGCAGACACAAACCTGCACTGACAAATGCTACACCAGAGGGTAGGATAAGTGGAATTAGAAAATATTACCTTCAGGAGCTATTGGGCTCCCAAATGCGATATGCAACAGTAATGGAGATAGCATGGAAAAACAGACAATAAGTACAGCTTTGAATTCAAACATGACCTTCAAAGAGCTTTTTGCTTAGAACACAGAGTAAAAGCCCTAAACCTTTGAAAGAGCATGACCAAACAATAAGCCCCCAACTTCATGTACACCTCTGAGAATTCATTCTCAATAATGGACTCTCAGAAGTCTTTTATCACTATTTTAAAGATTTTATTTATCAAGTTTGAAAGATATCTTCTCTTTGCCCCATTTTTATCGCAGTCTCAAGGTATCTTATCAATATTCACTCGGCAAGCACAAGCATATTTCTAAGTGACAGTACAGAACAGTATGTGATAAACTGGAACATTTTTGCAGCTCAGACCACTGTGCAAGATAAAAGCATATAGGCTCCTGCAAAAGCAGCAGGGCTTTGGCTGGAATGTCAGAAGCAACTATTTTGTGGGGAATGATTCATTAAGCTGGCACTTCAAAAACTGGAGAAGCTGTTCTAGTGCTACAGGCTAAGCTTGAAA
>VZTN01025431.1:3340-16416 GCA_013400515.1 Erpornis zantholeuca | reverse complement strand
ACAAAACAAAATACGTAGTATTTTCTAAATGGGGGAATAGTAGATATAAAAGGTAGCTGTTGTGAGTAGCCATTGCCCATTCTGCATTTGTGTTCCTGGAGGTTACAGCACTGGCTGTGCCTCTGAGGTTTTGATAAGAGAAAAATAAACAACCTTGAAAAAGCAGAAAGAAGCCTCATTTCATCTTTTCAGGACATGGGACACTGAAGAAGCAAGAAAGCTGAGCCGGAGGCCGTCGGGGGACAAACAGACTCTTTAAAGAGAACAAGACAGTTCTCTTTAAAATATTGGTTTAAAAAAACAGAACAGGATAAAAAAGTTTGTTAAAATCATCTGTGAGCAGCTTTTATAGTATCATCTGCTAGGTTTTTAACAAGACAACAATGCTCATAGAAGTAAAACCTGAGCATATGAATGGGAATCCTCCACAGAGAAATTATATTCAGGGTTTTTGAAAATAATAAAATATAGCCATCTACTAACTTGTAAAAATCTAGTAGCTCATAACAGCTAAAAATTCAGACCTGTGATAGCACATATTTCAATGGTTTTCAAAGGAAAATACATTTGGGGATATATTTTCTTTGATTCTGAAATTTCTGGATTCTTGAACATCCTGTATAGGGTAGGAGAATCCCAGAGTTTGTTTGCTTTGGTGTTTTGATTTTTTGTTAAACTTAAAAGTTCAGTTTTGTGCACAGAGAAATAAGAGACCTTATGAAAATGGAAAAACTGTAGGAAAAACAATAGAGAGTAGGAAAAAAAAATATTGCAACCTATATGTTTTATATGAACCCAGAAAATATCCATGGTTGATTTTGGTATCATAGAGTGCATTCTGCTTGGGCTCTATGTGTCCTGCTTAAGGATGCAGGTTTCTTGTCATACCTGTGACACTTTGGCCACACTGACATAGATGTCTTGGACACCCCAGGGCACCTACCATGTCACTCACTGCTCATTTATGCCCAAGCAACAGAATCCCACTCTAAAAAATACTCGAGCTGAGAAACCTTTTCTTCCCAAGTTCTTGTCAGTCGTGTTTGTTCACACTGAACAGCCACAGAAAAAAGGGCATATCAGTGGCAGTGGCCTGTCATACTTCCACTAGTGGCAACAGATGCACCTGAGCAGGCTATCACTGCTCCAGTGAACTCAGGGAAACTTTGATGACAATGAGGCATGAAAAATCTGCCAGGGATGTCTAATCTTTTATTATTTACTCTCTAAAGAAATAAAAATTTTGCCATAAATAATGGCATCTCTCAGCTTGTATGATTGCAACATTCAAAAAACGGGAGACACTTTTAGGCATGATCTCATGGTACATTGTGTGGAGGGTTAAAGAAGCACAGGAAAATCTCTCAGCATAAAAAAAAAAGTTGGGAGTATAAAAGCAACACTATCAGCAGGAAAAGTTGATATTTAAGATATATACAAAATGAAAAGACATCTTAATCTAGAATAATTTATGTCAGAGTAGGGAAAATCAGAAACATAATATGGCAACCCCAAAAACAGAGGTAACGTGCAAGCTTTCATATCACTAACTTTTTTCACAGACAAATATGAGAAGCAGCAGCTACTGTGCATGAGATCCATGGTGCAACCATGTAACCAGTACTGACTGAATTTTATATCCTCTAGTGTGAGAGCAAAAGGGATGACCCATTGAAAGAAGTTTAGTGTTGAGATCTGTGGTGATGACTTGTAGTGGGTTTTTTAAGAAATCTCAGAGAAAGACTGGACAAATGCAAGCTTTTGTTAAGCTGTCCTAAAAACCATTTTCTAAGGGAACCTTTTGTACTTTCCCAGGAGTGAGCTTTGATGAAAAAAGTAAATAAAAATATTGTTTACGGTAAGGTGGTTGCCTTGACCAATGAAATGTCTTCCTCTGTCTTGTTGTGAATTCCTGACAGACAGAGTCAGACACACACCAACGTTCCCTCCAGCTGAACCTGCTGGAGTGAGAAAGATTTCTTCTGTTTTCTTGATATTAATAAATAAGACTTCTGAGAAAAACATGGACACGTGTGATTTGTGGAAAGGCCCTGAGACACCAGGGCTGGCTCCTTTCTACAGAGATCCTCTACAAAATTCCTTATTCAGCACAAAGCACAATGAAACACTGCTGAGAATCCTCACCTGCTGAAGGCAGGGGCTGTTAGCTTTGTAATGGAGCTAGAGAACACTTGGTTCAGAGAGGTCTTTTTGTAGATCTTCTGTGTCGCTCTGACCACTGTCGCTCTGACCACTGGGGGGTCATCTGTGAAACTGCTGATTCTGCAGATAAATTAAAATATTTCAAAATAAAACATAAAGTGAATAGTAGTATGAATAGCAATATGCATAGCAATAAGAGTAACAGTGAGGCCAATATGAATGGCTCAAAGCAAAGGCAGCAACTAGTGTTCTTTTCTTTCATGAAATGATGAAAATCTGTCAAAGACTGCTTAAATGCAATGAAGTACAGATGCAGAGTTCTTGTAGTGAGTGATACTTGAACAGTCAACAACTGAGAGCCAAAGAAGCTCCATGGGGAAAATCTCACCTGCATTTTGAGTGGACTTTGCCCCGTTTCAGGGTACAGCTAATGCAAGCACAATATCTTTTCTGTAGAAAATATTTTTTATTTATTTTTAAGAAAGGCGATTGTGTTGAATTAGTTGAATGCTCCTGATGAAATCAGGTAGACTTAACCTTGCTTGATTTCTTGTCTGCTCAAATCATTTAATCAGTGTCTCAGAGACAGGTGTGTGGGCTCTGGTCTGCTGCTGTACAATTGGCAGCCTTGGCTTGCACCACCTCCCTATGCTTTGGGACTTTATACTGCACCTCTGAGGGGCTCCAAGCAGGATCTCATCCTTTATCCTCTAAGATTGACAGCGTCAAGCAGCAATGGCAAGAACGAAAGAGTCTATGAATGCATTTTTTTTATTACTTGTCTCAATAAATATTCCTTTTAAAATACTTCAGCTCTTATTTATTTCTGTCAAATCAAAATACCAGGATAAGTAAGTACCAAAGACCTTTTGTATAAATAGCTTTATCAAACAACAAGCTGGAAATTAGAAGCCCCCTTCAAGGAAACAAAAATGCATTTCAAGTCCATAAACACTTGCTCATTGCAAAATATAATTCACTATTAGTTTAGAGTGTTCTTCATTAAGACTACTTCCTTTCCAGACTTAGGAGTTTGGGGGTTTTTTTGAGCTCAGTACAATTTTGATTCTGAACTGTAATTGTATTTTCACTTTGTTCTTCTAAGGTACTTCTTTCAATTTTTTTCAACGTTCATGAGAAAAACAGAAGCCTATTATATCTTGTTTGCTTTCTGAGTATATCCGTGCTTCCTTCTTACATAATGTTTTCACAAAATTGCATTATGGGGTTTTACGGTGTTTTTATTTTACCAACTCAGAATGAACATCAATTGCGACCTGAAAATATTAACATCACTCAGGTGCATCACACAACATTTTCTATGTATCTGAAAAATTCTATTCGACCTTGAGACTATATTTTAGTAATAAACCAGGTCTTGAAGAGTTCAAAATGTTCCAACAAATCTCTGGTTTATTCCAGACTAGTCTTTCTCACTGTAGATAAATAATTGTTGATTTCTAGTTTTAATTTACCTAGTGTCATCTTCCATAAAGTGGATCATCCATAGACCCTGTTAAGTCTTTCCTGCCGTCCAATCCTTGACTGTCAGAAACTTCTTCAAGAAGTCTCCACCCATAAGGATGTCAATATTTGTATTTGCTGATCAAGGCTAAACATAACCCTTTGCAATAATAAACAGATCTAAACACAGGAACTAAGGCTTTTTTCCTTTTCTCTCCAGGCCTTAAAGGTTTTTCCTATAATTCTCTTTTTAATTTTGCAATCTCATTTCAAGACTGTGGATGTTGGACATTCATGAACCCTTTAGTAATTGTCTCATCTGTCATGTACAGTAAAATATCTTTATCGGTTGTTTTCCACCCCGTTTGTACTCCTAAAGATAGTCAGAGCTAGCTACATCTTATTTCATTAAATATATATAATGATTATTTGCATACACATATACACATAAATACATAATGTCCTATTTCATTTTTATAACTGTCCCTATCACGCAAAAATGCCTGCTTATAATTTTTTAAGATACTTGGCATTATATATGTTCTCGCTTTCATAGGCTAGTTAATATTAAGGTTGTTATAAAGTTAAGAAGTTAAGGAGCTGTTGGAGGGGGGCTGGGTTCTGTTGGTGGTTGTTAGTTGTTGGTTGGTTGTTGATTGTATGGTTTGAGCAAGCATAATCTGATGTACGGGGCTGTAATAAGGGTGGGCAACAGGAGAAAACATCTAGAAGGGCTCTAATGAAAAGGGATTACATCATGGATTACGTCACCTTGAGAAGAACGGACAGGATTGGACTGGAACAACAACCAATCACCCACCGAGTTCACTGAATGATTGGTCAGGAATGCGCCTTAGAAACAGTCCAATCAAAACCCTCGAAAGCAAGCGTCCTGATTGGTGCATTTCTGATCCTCTCCCAGGCTATAAAAGGACCCCGGGGGATGGGCAGGGCCTCCCTGAGGTGCCAGGCTGAGGGAATGCCCAGCACCAGCTGTGCTGCCTTTTTATTCTTTTTTCACACCTCTGGCTTGCTGTCGGGGAGTGGGCTTACCCATTTCTCTTGCACTCCGCTGTTTAACTTCTGGTTAATAAACTAGTTAACTTTGGCCAAAAAAAAAAAAAAGGTGATTAGCTAATTTCTTTCACTTGGGTTTTGATCATGTTGTTTAATTGTATCTATATTACCAAAGAATATAGTTTATCTGGTACATATTTACTTTTATTCATTTTCTCATCAATTTCAAGTGTGTGACAAATACACATTACCTGTAATTAATTTTATGTATTTCTTTTAAATAAGTGTGGAAAGATGTATTTACTGGGTTTAAGAATAGACTGTTGAAGGATCTAACTGGAAATGCCTTCTTGGAATAAAATTACCTTTTAAAATCCCTATGGAAAAGGCACTTAAGGTAGGTTTCCTAATATTCTCTGGTGGCAATTTTTTGATCAAAATCTCATGGAAGAGTACCACAGATCTCAAAGGGTTTGCAGAAGGCATGACCAATAACTTGTGTCAACATGAGACCATCAGAAAATACTAACAAATGTGTTAAACAGAATTCATCTTTCCAAACCATGATAGATATTAATCACACTAATTTCTTTTACTTATTAAATCTCATGCTCTCCAACAATTCGTGGCGTCTGTTCAGTCTTTATCAAGTTGATCATGTTTCAGCTTTTCTAGTGTATGTTAGCACAACTGTGCTTTTACTTTCTCCTCTGGCACTTTCCTCTGTGTTTCAAGTTTTGATAACTATCTAAATTATGTTCAATGGTTTTAATCCACTTGGGAACATTGTGCCTATGCACAAAGATTTAAAAGGATAAGATTAAATAGTTTAAACTTCTTTCAAGTTACTAATTGAATACAATGAACACTTGAAAATGACGGTTGTAAATTTGAAATCCAACTTAAGTGTGAAGAAAAGACGAATTATCGCAATGAGTTTCAGACAACATATGAACCAGCCTATGATATGCAGATGGCATATAATCATATCAGTTTTTTTTCTTCCTGCTTTACTTTTATTTTCCTACTATGCTAATATTTCTTTACTACTATTATTTTTTTTTTAATTTGAGAAATACAGAATTTCACATTATGAAAGTTCAATATACTAAAATTCTGGAGGGTTTATGCCCAGTATAAGGAATACATACTTGCATTAAATTTTTGCTATATGTTTCATTTTATATATGCTGTGTTTATGTTGTTGCATATTTTGTTATAATATCCCATTCTACATTTTATTTTTATTCATACATCAACAAGAAAAATACAAATTTTCATGCAATAAAAATAAACACAAATCCTAGCCCATAACTTGAAACAAATTCAAACTGAACTCTAAAAACTTCCAAGAAAACAAGCAAATCAGGACACTTATTTTTTTATCAGCCAATTTCCATTTTGCACATATTTATACTTCCTAATCCAAGCCGAGATTGGAAGCAAAAGTGCTGAAATATCATAGTGAATATCCGACTAACCCAACCCAATTCTAACAGCAAACTAGTAACCAACCAAAGGAAGAAGCGGGGAAAAGGTTAAGAAAGTAAAATCTATAGCCAGTACAGGATAAAAAAACTCCATCTATCATCTTAAGTATTTTGTGAATACTTCTTATGACGGTGTTCATCTTTTCTTCATATCCACAATATCCAAATTAGCAACTCTGTAAGACATGAGATGCAGAAGCAGGTGCTCTTGTCTAGACTCAGATGAACTGGAAGTTGCCCCAAATCATAATATGGTTAAATACTTTTCCATTGTCCTCCTGCCTTTTCACACTATCTGAATCAGCTTAAATTAGCTCATGACGGGAGAAAAATAACATTCTCATTACCGTTCAGGGCGAGACTATGCCCCCTTGGGAGTCTCCATTCACCACAAATTTTAATCACGTGGAATCTTAATATCTATCCCACTTAATTATCTACTCTTCCTGAAAACAGGAAGAGTAGTTGGTAAAATTGCTCTGGAGTGTAGCATGTTCAAAGCAACCTAAGGAGCACAATTAGACAGGGTAACACTTAGAGAGCAGAGTGATCTGGAAGAAAGGTTAAAGTATTGGGTTTGTGTGGCCAGGCTTTGGTAGCAGTGGTGCTACAGGGGTGACTTCTCTGAGAAGCTGCTGGAAGCTTCCTCCATGTTTGATAGAGCCAAACCCTGGCATTTCCAAGATGGACCCATTACTGGTCAAGGCTGGGCCATTCAGAAATGGTGGTAATGCCTCTGTGATAACATTAAAGAAGGGTAAAAAAGTTATTGTGCAGCTGTAATTGAGACCAGAGAGGAGCGGGGTGAGAATATGTGGGATAAACAACTCTGCAGACACCAAGGTCAGTGGAGAAAGAGGGGGAGGAGGTGCCTCATATGCTGGAGAAGAGATTCTCCTGCAGCCTGTGGTGCAGCCTGTGGTGAAGCAGCAGTGCCCCTGCAGTCCATGGAGACCCACAGGGATGCAGAGATCCACCCTCAGTCTGTGGATGAGACCCACACAGGAACAGGTGGATGCCTGAGAGGAGGCCGTGGGCCCACGGGAAGCCCACACTGGAAAAAGTTTCTGGCAGTGACCTGCAGACCTCCTGGATGGAGGAGCCCACATTAGAGAATGTTTCCTAGAAGGACTTGTGACCCTGTGGAGGACCTATGCTGGAGCAGGCTGTGCCTGAAGGACTGCATCCCATGGAAAGAGAGCCAAGTTGGAGCAGTCCGTGAAAAACTGTAGCCCATGGGATAGATTCATGCTGGAGAAGCTCATGAAGAACACTCTCCTCTGGGAGGGACCCCCTGATGGAGAGAGGAGGTAGAGCTGGGAAGTAGGAAAAGGTTGGGAGAAAGTTTTTTTAAGATTTATTTTACTTCTCATTATCCTGCTTGGATTTTGACTGGTAATAAATTCAGTTAATTTCCCCAAGCTGAGTTTGTTTTTCCCATGACAGTAGTCAGTTTGTGATCTTTCTTGGTCCTTGCCTGAACCCTTTG
This sequence comes from Erpornis zantholeuca, assembly GCA_013400515.1. NCBI lineage: Eukaryota > Metazoa > Chordata > Aves > Passeriformes > Timaliidae > Erpornis > Erpornis zantholeuca. The sequence continues at coordinate 8,793 of VZTN01025431.1, read as the reverse complement.
TTATATTTTCTCTCCTCTATGTTTTCTCTCCTCTATATAGTTTCAGAGGGAATGAGAGGGTGGTTTTGATGGGTGCCTGGAATCCATCCAGGGTCAACCCACCACAGCTAGAAAAAATGGGTAGATGGAGAATGTAAGTGGCTTTCAGATCACTGTATATTTTTTCAGAATAGCTGTTGTTGCATTCGCTGGTCCTCCCAATTTCACTGATAATACATTTTTCATGGAATTGAAGAAGGCATGATCAGAAAGTGGGGCAAGAGTCTTTCAGATTATTTTCTTTGAGATAGCCAAGACCCTTTCTAAATGGAGAAGTTAGTTGAATATAGGATAAAGGTCTGATATTGAATTGCATTAAGTACTCCTCACCACCTTCCTACCTAAATGCTCTTAACTTGCACTTGGGTAGAGTCAGAGTATTATGTGGTGCATGCCCAGTCTGGCTTGGAGACATGGCTGGAGCCCTTCTGAGGACGAAGGGAGAAGGACCACACTTGACTTTTGGGGAGACATGACACTGCTGTGTCACAAACCCCTCTGCTGCAGCCCTCCCTCCTGGCACAGCCCCATCTGGTAGCATGTTGTCAAAATATTTCATGTAAGAATATTAAAATTATTTATTTACTTGCAATTTTTTTAAAATTATTAAATTTATTATTAAATCTTTAAAATTATTTAATTATTTAAATTATTTTTTAAAATATCTAACTCACATTGGTCACACACAAAATCCAGAAATACTATTGGTATGAAAGAACTTCACGCGAAAAATGTTAGGAAAGAATAGTTATTTTAGGCATATTTACTCACTAGAGCAAAATCTACATAGCTGTGACAAGTATCTAGAAAACAAAATACATAAATTTCTAAGCTCTTAGAATATGAATAAACTAATCTCTTAACCATAATGGATAAACTTATTCACTAAAAGTTAAATAACTCAGAAAATAATCAACCAATACGTAAGTATACAGCACAGAAAGAAATACACACTATCACAAGCTAAATGCGCTCATCAAGAAATGTCTGCAGTTTGGATGACACAGGAAATAAAGATTAGGGCAGTTATTGGGTGTTCAGGGCATTACCTGTCAGATAAAAGCAAAATAAACTTGCTTTGGGGACATTTCTAATTAATGAAGTGAGCATTTGTAGTTTATTTAAAATAAAAAAAAAACCAGAAAAAAAAATAAAAAAAAAATCTAGTTTCTTTTCCAAACCCATCTGCCATATAATTAGATTCTGTGGTCATCACACACAGATTCTGTAAAATCAAAGTACAGATGGTGGTTTATTACAAAATAACATAGGCGGCTTAGAATAGATGATACATTTGGTCATTTTTGCACATAAACTCCCTGATTAAGTATGAAAAATGTGAACATTTGTTTGTCTTGGAAAAACTGCTATTACTTGTCAAGCATGACCAATTAGGTATTACTAACTGTTATCCATATAATTAAGAAAAACAGCCATCTGTAAAGTCAGAAGTTTGCATCTCTTTTTTTTGTGTGTTTGATTTGTGGCTGTTTCCCCACTGCCACCAGCCCCTGGCTTATAAATGTATTTTTTCTGGTCTGTTTTACTTATAAAATAAAAATACAGAAAAAACACTGAGATTGTTGATTGCAACAGGTCTTTGAAAATTTCCTTAATTCTCCCTTTCTTGTCTCTTTTTTTTGTTTGTTTTCTCTCACTTTAGAGACAGATATAAGCTGGAAATAAGGACAGAAAATGAGGCACCTTCTAAGAAATACTTATATTTTCATCTTCTGCTGCATTTAATAAATGGCCAAGACTTTGATAACAAGAAAAAATGAAAGCATTTAATTTTTCTCATTGTTGTTTAATTGTTTGAGATATTAAACTGAGAAAGAAAAAATTTCCATTTACTTCTAGATTCTGTATGGTTAAAGCAAAACTTTGCCATAGAGATATAGGAAGCAAGAATAATTGCAGCCTAGGTTGATATAACAGTGTTTGTAGAAAGCAGGTGAGGTCAATCAAGACATGTAGACCTTCTTAACATGGCATTAACAAGGAATAGACTAAGGATGCTCTCCCTGTGTGCAGTTTTACCAGCTCACAATTCCTCTCTGAACCAGTTATTTTTAGTGTTAGATAGCTTTGATGCCTTATTTTCTTATGCTTATGCTCAAAGAGCTGAGAGATGTAGAGAAGGCCTTCTGATGTGAACAAATACCAGAGACTATACCTTACATGAAAAAAAAAATCATATTCAAGATAGAATTCCTGAGTTTTTAATGTTTCTAGCTGAAATCCATGCAATCCATGAATTGTTTTCAATTCCTTTATTCATTTGTCACACAAGACTGCTGCATACATTGGTGTGCCCAATGTGAGATGCATTTTGATTTTGTCATCAGTATTGTACAGTTTACAGTGAAGAATACAAGCAGCAAGTTTGCATGCTTGCCTAAAACATCTCCTTAAGAGAAAAAATATAGCATCACTGTATAGCATCAGAACATGGCAATTTTGTCATGCACCGTCAAAAACAATTTATGTAGCACTATTCTCTCTGGGATTCTTATAAATAGTGTAAGAAAGAGTCTCAAATTCCTGTGCTTCATTAGCACAGAGAGTTCCTACAATGCTATAGGATTTTGAAAAGATATGTGTCTTTAAATATCCCTCCCTTCTTGCTCAATAAATTGAGATACAGAGGTTAACATTTACAATGTATTAAAAGCAGTTCATTAAACAATCCAGAGTAACAGCTTGGAGTTTAGTTGGTAGCTATTAGCAATACTGTCTGTGAAACAGCTGCTTGATTTAATTGGCAAACACTAGTTCCTTTCATTTATGGGCACAATTGGAACCTCTCTGCTTCCCAACAAGCTAAAGGCTGTACCCATTCTAAAACAGACACTATTTAACCTGCCTTATAATTAATGCAGAAAAATCCCACCTTACAATCACCTCAACCTCTTTGCATTAAAAAAATTATCAGCTGACAATCTTGGCTAACAGAAATCACTTTGAAAGTGACTTTTTTGTCGTGTCTCAAATTTCTCCTGTAAAAAACCACAAAACATTGAGTCAAATGTTGAAGATGGTAGGCTAGATGAAGTTAATCAATCATGAATTACTAGGTAACATGGATGTACATGGTGACTGATGCAATTCTTCTGAATGGTGAGACACACAGCCCAAATTTCGTTGTGAGTTTACTAAAGTTTACTTTTCTTGCATCCTGCCCTTAGCTGTTCTTATAACTCGTTGCTTTCCTCACTAGAAAAGTGTTTTCTCTCTGCCCTTGCAGAAAATGCTGTCATCATGGCCACCATTGGTAACATTTAATCTGTGAAGGAAAGAAATCTTATATAAAACTTGAGCTAAAATACATAAACTTCTAAACTATATTGATGACTTTAGCATATTTGACATAGAAAAATACCTGCCTACAGTACTGTTAGGAATATTAACTCCATTTTGTCATCAATAAATAATGATGTAGAAAATTGTAAAGAAACATTCCTTTAAAAGAGGAAAGATTTAAACACTTTTAACTATATAATTAGATTTCAATTTTTTTAACCATATAAGTAAGTACATATTGTTCTATGTACATCTCAGCTGTGACCTTGAGAAGGAAATAAAAGTTGGTATGTACACACCCAGCTAGCAGGAGCTGTTTGGAATAAGTACACAAGATCAGAGTGAGGTTTTAATGATACTTTCCCATACAGACCTATATAGTCCACAATGGTGAGCAGCTTAGGGGCTTTCTCAGATAGGTGTCCCTTTCATTCATCTTTAGTCTTAAAATAGACATATAAAAATAACACCAAATAACCTTTTGTCCATTTTGTTCACAACTGAACAGCAGAAATCATGAAAATTCTTCAGCCAATTAACATACAGCTAATATGCAACATACAGAAAGGAAATGTAGATTGTACTTTTGTTATTGCAACACCTTGAAAGTGTGGGATCACCACTACAACCTGCAGAGATAAAAATGTTGTGCTGTCTCTGTACTTCTGTGCAAGGAGGCAAGTGTACTGGATCTTAGCCAGGGCAAGAAACAGTACAGAATAATTCTCACTGTTATGAAAACTTCCTCACATACACCTATTGGAAATCTAAAGTTTAACCCCCACTTCTCATTATATTTTAAAAATCCTTCTTGAATTATATTTACTTTCACATATTTAGTGTCCCAAGCTTTTGACCATTTCTGGGGTCAGTGTTTTTCACCTGCTCCCATTGATAGCAGCCTCCAGCTGTGAGGTTATCAGCACAGCCTAGCATGATAGGAACAGAATGGAAATTTCATTTTAAAAGTGAAAACGGAATGCAATTTTCTTTTGAACAGAACTTATGATGTAATTGTATAAGCAAATTTCATCTGTGGCTTCTGTTAACTTCCATATAGCTCTCAGTCTTCCATGTGACAGGAGAGACAGTTAATCTCCCTGCAGAGCTGGCTACAATCAGAATATGTCAAAAAGACAACTGGGGATCATTTAAACATTGAATTTTCTTTTAAACAGCATTATAGTCAAATGTACAAAGAGGCATCTGTCTTTCACTCCTTTCAAGATCTCTGGAGGCCTCAGACTCACACTTTTCAATAGCACTGTCCCTCCTGAGGGCTATTACATACTTCAAAACCTACAAAGCAAGACATAGGTCAGGAAAACAATAATCATTTTAACAAAAATTGTTGTCTTTCCTCCCTCCAACATTTTAGACTACTTCAATGAAGGGCTAGATCCAAAAATGTTTTGTTGACATCTTAATTATTGCAATTAGAATCAATTTTCTTTTAATGTTATCCTGTCAAGCCATGTCTCTTCCTTTAGGAGTTTCAGGTTATTGCCTATTCATGCAGACATTTATTATGCTCCTGAGTAACAGACTATTTTCAGAGAAAATTCTGATATTGATTACAAACATTGATTCAATCGATTCTAAANATCGATTCTAAATGAAGTGTAACAATTTGTTTAAAAAAGGACTTAAAATAAAACCAGCTCCCAATGTCACTGTGCTGATGGACTACACAGCCATTGCACCTTGCAATAAACACATTCAGTTCTAGCTGAGAGCCTGCAGGGATCCACGAAAAATTACTAGGACTTTCATTTAAACTATAATTCTACTGGACAGCCAGGTCAGATAATGTGTTTCAAAGGTAGAATTTAAAAGTGGGAAAATAATTCAAATGCACAGAGAAGGACATAAAATATAAACCTTTTCTCTTTTTAATACTGCATTTTTAATAATGTAGGTTTAGCAAGTGTTATGAAGAATTTAAGAATTATAGAATTTTTTTGAAAAGGATAAAAAATTAAAAAATGCCCAGATGTCTCTGACATGTCATGTATTGATGCTCCCAACAGTGCCACAACTGTTCATGTAGGTGTGTTCTTCTTGGATTATAAAGTCTTCTGAAGTCTCAGCCATCCCACCACAGTCTGAAA
>VZTN01025427.1:11319-33361 GCA_013400515.1 Erpornis zantholeuca | reverse complement strand
ATTTTTGACTCTGGGAACAATAAGCAGAACAGGAAACTGTATTTGATTTCTCAAAATAGCAGAGGTCTCTTGCATTATTTAAGGATGCTGGTTTCCTATGGTTCTAGACTAGAACTTAGATTACAGAATTACCAGTTGTTTGTACAGTGGTCCCAAATTTTTATTTCTCTGCAGTCTGTGCATGTTAGCCCTCTCACAATTACAGTTCATAGAAGAACTCATTACTATTGTTGATGACTAACTTCTCTCTATGGCTCACTATACAAAGGAAGAGTGAAGCATGATTTGGCATCTGATTTGGCCCTGATGCTTGTTCCTGAGCAGAAAAGGGGCCTGTCTCCAAACTACACAGATTCAGGTGGGAGAACTAAATTAAAAACAATATAAAACTATATTAAAGTAGGGAGGAACTAGAAAGTATCCTTTCCTCCACTAGGTCATGTTCTTAACCCTAAAATGTTATACATTAAAAAGAAGAAAAGCCATTGCCAAAAATAATCTAACATTGCACCAGTGGAAAAAAAATGCCATAGGCTGTGAACCACTGGTATGTGATTTAATAGCCTGTCATTGTTCTTAATCCTGTTATTGTTTTCTTTGCTATTTGTTTCCACAGCAAAATTCCAGCAGTGGTAGAAAATGAATAGCAGTGAGACAGCTTGGAGTCTATCTGAAACTGTCTGNAACATCCAGCTGCCTTTAGCTACTATCACTCAGTACAGTTTGCTGAATGACAGCTTGCTCGTATGCTAATAACCAAATTTCCTTGTGTTTAGAACATTTTGTCTTTCATTCTACTTCAACCTTCTTTATCCCTCCATCAGTCATTCTCTTTGTAAAACTGAATATGTTTTGAATTGATGATGAAATGTCAACAACGCTAAGTCCTTTGATTGCATGTCAAAGCCCCTCTGTGGTTTTGCTTATGATAACTCTTCTGAATTTTATTCCTGTGGCTTTGTTCATCTCTGCACATGGAAGCTTCTCCTCACTCTATAAACCATGAAGTCCATACTCTGCTATCTGTAAGTAGCTTTAAAGAAAGCTACTGGCCCCAAAGAAAACTACAACCTATATGGAATAGCTAACACACTTATGCCCTGTAAATACATGAATTATCTTTTAAAACTTACCTCCAATAATAAGCAATCATATTTAAGTACAGTTGCACTAATTACTAATTACAAATCTTTGACTACAGAACCTTTAGGCGGCATAGACTTAATTTACCTCCTTGGTACAGCAAAGATTAATATGGAAGAAAGAGCTTCTACTGTGAAAATAAAATGGTTTCTATAATATGTGAGTTAAATCTGCCTTTATAAATATTATTGTTCTCTCATGATCTCACTACAAACGTTTTATTTCTTGCAGAGCATACTATGTAAACATAAACCTTAGCAAGATAAAGTTTAATTAAGGATCTTCTGACCTTCAGTAGAACAACATACAAGCATCAGATTTTCACAGCACTTCTCATCTGTGCTATAAAAATAGCTGCATTGACAAACACGTATTGGGGAGGAAAGCATTGTAGTAATGGGAAGTGCTACCTTACCTACTAACCTGGTTTCTGGTCATGTTAAATAAATGTTTACATGTACAGAGATCCTTTCTTAGAGGGTATGGCAGAGAGTGAGTGAGATTCTGCCAGTATTTTATATGATACAAAGGCTTTTTTAGGAAGAAAAATAAGTCTCCATTTTTTTCCAGCATATGTGGCATAGGGTCTTTGCAAACAGGCAAGTCTACAAAGCAGGCCAGAAAACATTTTTAGATTTTTCAAATTCTAACATGTATACACAGAAGCTCAAATAAAAGAGAGGAGAAAAAGTTTTAAATTTCAGTCCAGCAGTTCTTTAAAGAATTCAGACTCACATATGTGGAATAACCTACCTATCCTTGTCCTGTAAATCAAGGTTCACAGTAAATTAATTGGTAATCTTAAAAAAGAGTCTGGCCAGCTTCTGTCTTCTGAGAGGAACGCATACCAGGAAAGAAAATGTGATTTCAAAACTAGTATGGATGATAGTATTAAGATAAGGGATGTAAATTCTGCACTGATACACACTTAAGTGAAAGTCTGGTAAAGATAAAGGACTGTGTAGTTTAGATATCAGAATTTGTTCCTCATACTTAACTGAAAACTGTCTACAGAAAAGGATTTCTAGCAACAGATTTTACTACTTATACAGCCTTTCTGGCATTTCCCAAGTTAGGAAAGTAGGACAATATGAGACTATTGTTCTAATTCCAACACAAAAGGAAATAACAGTTCTGACATAGGAGCCAGATTTTGGTTGGCTTTCACCATATGGAGAGTCAAGGTGAGACAGTATTTTTGCCAATGAATTATTCACTTTACTTTTAAGGAATTTCATATTATCCACTAAATCACCATGTGAAGAGAATAGCATTGAGACATTATCAATTCTGTATCAGTCACTCTAAACTTGAGATTTCGGGGCAAGCCTTCCACTCTTATTACTTAGTCAGTTTCCAGCTGCTCCTTATCAGCCAAGGATGTTTGACATAGTAGATAATTCCCAGTACATTGATATAAAACAGCATATTTATGTCATTCCAGAAAGGACTTGCTCACTAACCACAGCAAACTCTTCTTGTAAATGCTTCACAAATCCCAGCAGTTTCTCTTTAAAGATTTTCTGGATGAAATACTTCTACCCTAGGATCAGCAGCCGGCCACCTTCCAGACCAACATGTTGACACAGCCTCAATGAGTTCTGGGCTGAGTTTTCAGGGACTCTTTGAACACAGAACTTCTTAAGTCTCAAAATTCACTTAGGAAGTTCAACTATTTTCCGGTAAGCAATTACTTTCACAAATATAACCAGAGGATCAGTACACCACATATCCTAATTCTAGCTATTTAACTTCAGTCTTTGCTTTGTTCTTAGGAAAAACAGACAAACAAGCAAACAAACAAACAAACCCAAAAGGAGATAATGGGTGTTTTGTGCTAATTAAAAGTTAGTATGTTTTATGTGTAAGGTAGAATCTAAACAGTACATAATTTTAAAGACTAGAAAATGTTCTACTTCCAGACCTTCATAGGTGAGATTTTCAGTACTTGCATTATTTTCACTAAAGTGGCCCACATGAAAACATGCACAGCTGAAGATGTCCCCATGAATAAGGGTTTCACATCCTAAATGTGCATGTGAGCGCAAGCTATGAAATTTTAACAGATCCAAAATAAATACAGCAGTCTTACTGAACTTCATTGCCTTGAGTTATTCCTATCAAGTCTCAAGTAAAACCTCCAGTGAGGCAGAAGAGGAGGAAACCCGAAAATTGGCATTCTTCTTGGAACACTAGTTGATTTTTAACTGGTGAAAAGTAAGACTATTTCTACAGAAAGAGTGCTTTGGATCCTGAGTTTCAATGGCAAAAGAGAGCTTTTGAACCCTTAGGCACATTATTCTTTTTTAATTGTCCATTTCCTCTCTACCATTCTGTCTGCAAGAATTGAACAGATTATTATCACTTTAAAGACTTGGCTTTCTATAGGAATTCCTCAAGAATTTGTCAGGCACAGGTGCATTTGCCTCTAGGATACATAGAAACATTTAAAAACAAGCCATGTGAATAACAAAGCAAATTTGGGTAAAGAGTTGCATGACATCACTTTTAACTTTCATAGTAATGTGAAATTTTAAAATCACTGTTACACATACAAACAATGTTACACAACTGTTGGACGTTGCTCCAACACAAACTGCTGTAGTCCAGTCAACCTTCATCCTCACCCTTCATCTGCTCCTCTATCATCTCAACATGTCAAAAGAAAAATCTTGTAGTAATGGTTGCAATGTGCCAAAACGTTAGTCCATTCCATGATTACTTATATTTCTTACATTGTGTCCTAACAAATGAGCAAATGTTTGATTCTTACTGCAAAAGCTGGGATTAGTTTTCCACTTTTTAAGAGGCACCTACATTACAAGAGAGCATCAGTGCCCTGGAGAGGTTTTCCAAGAGGTTGAGCAGATCCAGCCTTTTCCAGGTTTTGAAGGACATGAAGGTTTTGAAGGACAGGTTTTGAAGTCTCCCTTCAGTAAAGCTGGCTATGTAACAACACAGCCTTTACTACTGCAAGGATTTTTGTAACACAGTGTGAAGCCTTGCTGCAGAAAGAGTTATGTTGTGATTCACTGACCAATATAAATACCATGTGATTGAAATAAGACATTACTAAAAAACAAAAACCCTCAATATTTATTGAAAACAGAACACTCCATATCTGCTGATTAGGCACTTACAGGACTGTGATTACATTGCTGATTTCTTCAGAACTTAGACAGATCCAGATCTAACAACCCAGCTAAAAAGACAGCTCATAGCATTAAGGAACAATGAACTCAAAGCGATGGAAGTAAGAGACAGTAATTTTCTCACTCTAAACAAATGTACTAAATACCACATGGTAAATAGCTCTTTACCATGGAGTTTTCATATGTATCATGCCACGTTCCATTCTCACATACATTTTACTTAAATATCTAGCTCTTTAGTATCACCACAAACCTTGTATTTCCCTTTTGGGTGTAACAGAGCACTGGTAAAACCCAGGAAGTCCTACTTTTCCTTTAATTTCATATTAATTGCAAAGTCTGAAGTGACAATATCTCTTGAATGACATGTGAAGTAGATAATGAGTGGAATTGTTGGGTGCGTTGGTAAAAGTAACTGCAGTGCTTCACTGAAATGTATTTGGATAATTACATGGCCCTGGTGTGAATTTAACCTGTTGGCTTCTTCTATAAGAGTTCTTGTTCAATTCAGCCTGCCAGCCTTCTCACATTTTTCTCCTTTCAGCAGTTACTGAATTTCGATGGTAGTTGAAAGACAAATTTCTCTTTGGGGAATCAAGCACAGAGTGCATTGTGACAGGCCAATCTACTTTTTTTAAGTTGTGTCAAGCAGGATGAACCTGCATTTTTTTAAGAAATGAATCAAAAATGTGTTACTCTCATGATTTGTGCACCTTACATTTTTGCAGTTTAAAATACAGCTTTACCAGGATTTCTACTTTATATATTTAATGGCGTCACAGAATCATAGAAAGGTTTGAGTTGAAAGAGATATTAAAATCACCTAGTTCTAAGCCCCCTGCCATGGGCCACCCTCTACATCAGATTGCTCAAAGCCCCATCCAATCTGCCTTGAACACTTCCAGGGATGAGGCATTCACAAGTTCTCCAGACAACATTGTCCAGTGTTAAACTATCTGCATAGTAATGAATGTCTTTCTAATACCTAATCTAAAACTACTCTCTTTCAGTTTAAAGCCATTCCCTCCTGTCCTATCAATACATGCCCTTGTCAAAAATCCCTCACCAGCTCTCTTGTAAGCCCCTTCACATACTGGAAGGCCACAATAAGATGTCCCTGGAGCCTTCTCTTCTCTGGGACGAAAAACCCCAACTCCCCGACTCTCTCACCTTGTCTGTCCAAGAGAGGTTCTCCAGCCCTGTGATCATCTTGGTGTCCCTCCTCTGGACCCACTCCAGCAGGTCTAGTTCTTTTCATGCTGAGGACCCCAGAGCTGGATGCAGCACAGCAGGTGGGGTCTCACCAGAGCAGAGGGGCAGAATCCCCTCTCTCGACCTGCTGGCCACACTGCTTCGGATGCAGCCCAGGATATAAATCAAATATTTTTTCTGCCACCCCCTTCCAAAACACGGGGAACGTAGCCTCTATCAGCGTGGAAGTAGCCCGCCGTGAGCCAGGTTTCCAGCTGCAGAGGTACGCGGCCGGCGGGGCAGGCGGGCGGTGGCGATGTCCGTCGGGCTCGCCAGGAGATGTCGCTGTCCCTCGCGGAGCCTGCCCGCGCATCCCAGGTTGGCACTGTCCTGGGAAACCCGCGGGAAATGCGAAGAAGAGCGGGAACAACGGCGGGCAGCGAGGGATGGCGTGGGCCGGCGAGTAGCCCGACGGCTGCTGCGGAAGGACAGCTCGGCAGGGCTTTTCCAGGGCAGCCGGAGGGACGCCTTCGCAGGCACGGTAAAACCGGAAAACAAATTCTTAGGCACCGAACTGGTGATTTAGGGCACCGATCCTGTTCCTGTCGGATCAGTTCTGAAGGTTTAAAAAGATCACGGTAATCAATTGTTATTAGAACGTATTGCTGGACCGAATCCTGCTATAGGTATTTGAAGAGTACGGCACCATTAGCATCAGAAGTGACTCAGTATTGCAGCACTGCACCCATGTTTAAATTTGAAAGCCGAAAAAAATGTATCAAGAGTGTTTGCTTGTTCCACTTGGCATATTCCCATGTTAGTAACAAAGATATAAGAAGCATGGTGCTAATACATGAGCCCACAGGTGGCAAACTGAGAGAAGAGACGACTGAACAAAGGAGAGAGGGCAGAATGGGAAAGCAGAAACAGGCACCATGGCTTCATTATCAAAATCTTTCTGATTTCTTGTCCTACAGAGTAGAAAGGGATCCTATAAACTTCTGCAGCATTTTGCATACAACGTGAACTTAAAGGGTATTCAAAGCACCTTTCATGCTAATTAAACCAGACACTTTCAAGTATGATTAACACAGACATTTGAAAGACTAACACAGCTGTTTCTGGGAATAGATACAGCTGTCCCACAGCGACTTGCACTGAGATGGCGATTTCTGTTTTCATTTGAAGTGTAACTATGGGCAAGTTTACCTTTTCCAAGAGACGATGGGAATAATTAAAACAAAAATTTAAAAATATAAAAATAAAAAAGGAAGTTATATTCTTGCACAGTAAATTTATTAATGAAGCAAAAATTCAAGTAAAATAAGAGTAAAAAAAGTAAATAAGTCAGGTTAGCATGACATAATTAATTTGGGACAGCAATAGCTTTCAGCAATCTGTATAAGCATAATATCACAACCAGACAGGCATGCTGCTTCACTTCAGGGTTAAAGTTTCCTCCTCAAGTGAAAAATTTGCTTGCAAAAGAGAAAACAGCTGTTGAACAGATATTGGACAATGCTCCAGGTTGGTTTTATCACTATTTTAGTCAGTCATATATTCAGAATTGCATTTTTTAATTATTTCTGGAGGACAGTTTAACAGGAAAAGAGCTGATAGTTACAAAAAGTAGCCTAGCTCTCCTTATTCACAATACTCATCTCTCACAATACTCAATTAAACAGTTGGCCATTAACGTAAGCTATCTTGAAAATTTCCTTACCTTCCACTGCAGCCTTTCTAAGTTTAAAATAAAATGGCAGCCTTAGAGATTTAATTACAGATACATCTGGTAATCCGTCCTGCTATTAAAGCAATAAAGAAGTCAATATCTAATAAGTATAAAAGTTTAATTGCTTCTTTCTTCATTACTACATTAACATCCAAAGATCCCATATTAACTATGGTAATGGAACATGTAAGGACAAGAGGGAGACAGAACTCTTCTAGCCAAACAAGGAGGAATAAAAGTATCTTCTTTGGTTATTTCTAGCACTAGGGCAACTATTATAGCACTAACAAATCAAATAAAAAATGTTCACCACCAGTTGAACATGTGCCGTAACACATTCTGATTTACATTGCCAAGCTCAACTAGAGTGATTTTTTAGGAAACATACTAAAATTTAGAAATTATTTTCCCTCTTTATTACACTTCTCTGCTAGCTCTTGTTAAACAAACTATTGGCCTTTGTAAGCATTATCTGCCCTGCAATCATAGAGTAGGAAGATTACAAGCAAGAGGTTGTAGAAGTCTCCTTCTCTGGAGATATTCAAAACCCAGCTGGATGTGATCCTGTGAAACCTGTTTTAGGCGAATCTGATTTAGCAGAGGGGTTGGCCTAGATGATCTCCAGAGGTCACTTCCATTCCCAAACATTTTGTGATTCCATAATTACACCTCAGAGAGCCTTAGAGGTTATCAGCCCTGCTTTACAGACACATGAAGTAGATGAAATCATAGGTTCAAGCTGTTAAGCAACAGAAGATGAAGATTACTAGGACAATGTGATAGCATTAAGGATTTAGAATTGTCTTTACTATTCTGCTGGGGGAAAATAACTCTACCATCTCCTGGAAGTTCTGAAACATGAGCTTTCACTGTAGTTCTCTCTGCACTCTTGTGTCTGACTCCCTGACGTGCTGGAGATGTCTCTGCTGTGTTTGTTGGTCAGTAAGACTGCAGATTCAGCACTTCAGGCTCCCCCTTTTTGGGCAGAGATGGTTCTCTCTTCCCACCAATAACATGGTTAACCATGCCCAAATTTCACCTATGCACAACATCTGCAAAAATGTCCAATGTGCTTGCTAACTTTACAGTTTAGCTAACCTGAAATCTGCTCCACTCCTGCTGCCAAGGTAATTAAACTTCTTCTCTCACTAGCTCCACATTTCAATTAGAAGAAATACAGTTTTTACTTATCACATACCCCTTGGAAAAAAAAAGGTATTGAACTTCCATTTAAATATAAAAATCTTTCACATTATTTAAGCAACCATTATTCATAATTATGAACAGCACAATATTGCAATAAGAAGAGGTCCATTAAAATTTTGCTTTTACTACTCCTGCATGGAAGCCTTACATGTGTTGAAGCCACTCAAGACTGCAGCACTATAAATAGTGCTCTATTGTTAGTGGATAAAAGATGAAACAAATCTCACAGCACTGGAGCACAGGACGCTGTATTAAATGTTAAGCTCTGCCTGTTCTAAAAGTGAAAGACGACATCAACTGACAGACTGGTCTGTGGGTAAGACACACGGCTGGTAAGAGCTCACTCTGACTCTGCAGCTTCCCGACACAGCAGGAGTAGCAGCTGATCTTTCTGCCTCTGCAATGGCAGAAGCTGTCATAAGACACTGGGTGGAAACTCCTGTACGCTACCAGGAGCAGTTTGTTGACCAAGATCTGGAAGCATACAAACTGAACCACCTTTTATACGCTTTGCCAGGACCTGCCACTGCTGGGCTGAGCAACCAAAGGTGCGCCACAGAAAGCACGGATGGGGCCGGGAAGAGCAGCCAGGAAGAGGAAAACACACCCTTTCGTGTCTTGCTGGACGTTGTGCAGTTCCGCCCTGAAGATATCATTATCCAGACTTTCGAAGGCTGGCTCCTGATTAAAGCTCAGCATGGACCCAGGATGGACGAACATGGTTTCATATCCAGAAGCTTTACCAGACAATACAAATTACCTGATGGAGTTGAGAACAAAGACTTGTCTGCACTGTTCTGCCATGATGGCATTCTGGTTGTTGAAATGAAGAACTCAATGGGAAAGAATTAGAACCATGTCTATAGTTATCGGTGAGATAAAATCATTCTTAATGTAACAAAATAATATCAGTCATGCAATGCTGTAGGGTATAGTAAACATGTAGCTGCATTTATTACAGCAAAGGAAATTCTTTGCATATATTTTTCTGTATGCTGAGTTTATTGTTTGACGTGAAATGTTAGACTGCTTGCCTCCAGCTACACATAGGTTGAAAACACAGGCTGCTTGAACAGTAGCACACTTGGGCTAGTCTCAGCAGGAGAAAAAAAAATCTATTTGATAACATATTGAAAATAGAGCACATCTTTGAGTTAAGTAGCAGGAGTTGTATTTCTAAGGAATAAGCATTTCTCATACATAGTCATAAACATTAAAGAATGATTAGACAAGTTGTGAATCTTATGGAAATTTAATTTATGTACCAAAAAAATCCATGCTCTAATTTTTGAGATTAATTTCTTCTCTCTGGAAAAGCAAATGAACTGAAAGACACCATGAAGAGAAAAATCCCTATTTCCATAGTTCAAGCTTCTGCACCAAAAAACCCTCAAGAGATTACTTTTTAGAAGTGTGTTGCATGTTTGAAACTATAAGGAAATAGAATAATCACTGACTTTATTTGCTTGAAAACACAGTAAATAGAAATTGTACTTTCTGTCACAGTAATTTGAAAGAAAACCTTTAAAGACATATTAGAAAATCAGTTTTGTTTAAGTTAACAACTGAAAAAGAATTTTTGCTTACAAATGCTCAAAAGAATCAAATTCTTCTTGATGAAACCTCAGTAATAAAAAGACATTGCTCTTGCACAAATGCCTTTTTTTTGACACATATTAGGTAGTCTTGTTATTTAATTAAATGAGTATTTAATTGTCCATGTTGCTTGACAATTTAGGCTGAAATCCCACAGTTCTGTCTCCGAGTGCAAATTTTTCTTTCAGCAAGAATCCCCCTCTCCCCATAAGAACATCGACTCTACATGAATCTAATTTTAAATACAGGGGTCCCTTACTGCAAACACAGCTTTAGTTTCTGCTCCAGTGTCTCACATTTCATGAGTGGCAGAGATGAAAAAATATCCACCTTCTATATCTAGTATCTGGTCTTCTCAAAACTAAAAAGAAATAATGCTGTGGGTTTGTAAATACTCACACATTTGAGGGGAACTGTATCTGCAAGTTGAACTGCCTCCTTTTATGTGTACTGGAGACAAGTATGACTGGTGTGCTATGAATAGTAAAGGAATGCGGAATGGAAAGTGCCAAGTTAAATACAGACTCTTTATCACAGCCATCTGCTGTTTGGACAAATCAAAAACATATTCAAATGAAACTGAATACAAATACAATTTTAAGAATACAAGAAAAATATGATGAACAAAACCTGGGCTCTCACTAGCTGAAGCTAGAGAGTTCCTTTAGTTTCAAATGAAAATCCTAAGCTTGTATGTCTGCACATGTCCATTTATGAGAAATATTTATATTATTGTTCTCTAGACCTCAAGATATTTGAAGCAACTGATTTTATAAAAGTGGGTAGTACAATTCTTGTATTTTACTTACTAATTGTGCTAAAACTCACAAGAAATTTGCACAAGAAAGGCAGAATAAAGTTTGTATTGTAAATTTCCATGATGCACAATTATGTTTTTAATATGCCAGAAGTCAAGAGTGTAATGTTTTCTAACAAACTAAACCAAGTATAAAACACGTCACTACATTTCCACTCAACCCCACACTTTTCCTTCATATTGCCTATGTTCAATTTGCGTATTGGTTTAAGAACTTGTTAGCAAATCAGGTCTAGATTTTAAGTCTAGGAGCTCCATCAGACAGCAATCTGACAGAAGATGTAACATAGACTTAAGAAATTGAATTCTAGACATCAGTCTAGATTTCAGCTTTACAGGCCAGCTTTATAAAAGCTGCACAAGCTTAAAACCATGATTTCTACATCACTTTATGGCAAAACTGTTGGGATAGAGTTTAGAATCCCAAGTTATCAATCTGCTTTGGTGATTTGTGTTTACAGATAGTTTTGTTAATTTTATCACTTAAAATTACAGGTTATTATAAAAACTATTCCAGCTATATTTGCAGTGATGACATTCATATCCCTATAGATGAGAAAGTTGTTCTAAAAAAACCATAACTGATGTAATTATTTCAAATTAGATCATGATTAAACTACTGGAAACTTGGCAAGGATTTAAACCATACAGCCAAAATCATATCATCTGTTCTATATAGTTTAATACCATGGTTACACATGGGCCTGCTTATGTACACAGGCCTGCCTCACAAAACTGGATGGAGAATGTGGCATCTGACTATTCTCTATTGTAGGTCTCTCCGCATCGCTCTGTGCCCAAGTCTGTACTTGCTCACAATATCATCAGTCAGAAATCACGGTAACACCTTGACCCAGACATGGCATGGATGTACCCAGCCAAACTTTACTTTTTCTTGTAGACAGATCTTTACAAAAGCCTACATCCATGCTCCTTGGTGAATGGGAACTTCCCCTGACCTGGCACCTGACTGCTAATGTAACAGGAACCACACTGGAGTATGGACCTGTCACTGACTTCCTGCATTTTAGCACCAAGAAGAGCACAGAGAACATTTCTCTCCTTTTTTTAAGTGGCAGTTTATCAAACAATCTTGGATAGATGATTTTTACATGTTTAGCAGAACAACCTCAAAATACTTGGCAAAGTGTTTCTGAATAATCTGGAAAGAGGTGTTCTCACATATTTATATGATGTTTTACTTTTATAATCTGATAAGAACTGAATGTGAATATTAGCACATAGAAAGATACTAATATTACTCATGGGCAGCACACTGAGATATTTATCAACAGCAAAGGATTTCAGAACAGCTACAGCTTAAGACAGGTTTAAGACATGCTGATGTGGTTAAATTAAGAACCATGAAATTGGCTGTCTATAAAATTCTGGCCGAGAATATGTGATAAGCCTGTGCAAGCTTTGCAGACCAAGTGTTACCAAGTTTTCTCAGTTTCCATCAGTAAGGGATTACCTTTGTAATCAATCAAACTGCTCCTCCAAATGGATAAAGACAATTTCATGCATGAATCTAAGCACTGTGAAAAATGAGATGAAAATGTACACTCCTGACTTCTGGTATATTAAAATATGGCACTAGTCTCCAAAAGCAAGGTAAAAAAAAAATTTCCATAAGACCCCTGGGGGCAGAAAGCCCAAAAATGCCTTTCTTTGCCTTGCGGCCTTTTTATAGTTTCTGCTGCAGTGAAGGTATTTGAGATTTCTCTGCAGTAGAGTCCAGTACTGGTGGTAGAGTGAATCAAGGGTGACATAATACCCACCAGTCACTCAATAACCAGCTACAGCACTGGAAAAGAGAAAAGGAAATCTCTGGAGTATCATAGTGGCAACGTTCCCATCCAGAAGGGAAGGTCTCACATTCCTTACTCACTTCACAGCCAGGAATCAAAATGTCCTTTTTAATCTGAGTAACATTACAAGATTGACTTTTAATGTGAGAAGGAATATTTCTGGAAATATTAGGTACACCTTCTGTTATTCAAAAGAGATGCAGACCTCCGCCTTGTGGACTACCAGAGACAGTGGTTGGCCCCTCTCACCCAGAGGACAGCATCTCAATAGCCCTACACTGTGAACACAGGAGTTAAGTCTGAAGAGTTACACCTCTACCCTACACTGGAGATACCTGAGCTGGCCCCATCTGTGCTAACTCTGGAGCCAAAAGTACTGTCCCTGTGTGCCAGCTCAGGTCCAGAAAGCTCAGACTGTCTACTGCTGTAAATGTTGAAAAATCATCCCTTATGAAAAACACTTGGCCAGAAACAGAGACAGGAGGAGTGGCACTACAGCTCAGGACTCCTGATTCAGATTAGTGCTGGAGTGTGGATCTCTGCTTTCTGTGCCATGGTGGGCTGTATTTTCCCCACAAATTCCATCAATCTACATAAAAAGTTACCCTATTTAGCCACATGGTAATACCACTGATGCCAGCCTTTTCAAGGGGAAGTATGTCTAGCAGCAGCTTGCACAAATAGAATTGGTGAAAACAGAGAATAATTTGCAGTTTCTCTCATGCCTCTCGGTGTGTTTACTGTGCTTTGGGCTGACCCCAGTGAGCATTGGTGATGAAGCATGCCACTCCTGAGCTCTGCCACATGGCACAGAAGCAGCAGCAGGCAGGTCTGTGCATGAAGAGGAGACAGAAAACTGTAGAACCAAAGTAGGTCTTGACATACAGAGAGCAAGGAAGCCCATCAGAAGTGTCAGGCAAGGATGAGGAGAGGGGAAAACCCTCAATGCGACTATATATATAGTCATAGTTTAACCCTAGCTGTCAAGGGAGTCCCATCCAGCCACCCATTCAGTCCCCTGCTGTGGGATGGGTGAGGGAACAGAAGGAGTAAGAGCGAGTGAACTCATGGGTTGTAATAGAGACAGTTTAATAGGGAAGGCAAAAGTTGCATGCACAAGCAAAGCAAGAGTGGTAAATTGACTACTTTCCATGGCCAGGTAAGCCTTCAGCCACCCCCAGGACAGCAGGGCTCCAACACATGTAATGGTGAGTTGGGAAGACAAATGCGGTCATTCCAAATGTCCCTTTCTTCCTCCTTCTTCCCCTGCCTTTATCTGCTGAGCTTGATGTCATGTAGGATGGAGTATCCCTGTGATCACTTGAACTCTGCTGTGTTCCCTCCCCGCTCCTTGTGCCCCCCCCGGGCTCCTCGCGGGTGGGATGCAGTGAGGAGCAGAAAAGGCCTTCGCACTGTGAGCACTGCTCAGGGAGAGCTAAAACGTCCCGGTGTTACCAACACTGTTTCCAGCGAATCCAAAACACAGCCCCATAGCAGCTACTGTCAAGAAAATAGACTGAATCCCAAGTCAAAACCAGTAGACATATATAAAGAGATTTGAAGACATAATATTTAAACCTTCTACAAGAAATATTTGACTTTTTTGTAAAATGCGTATTTTTAGGGGCTGAAAAAGACATTTCAAAATTACTTTAAACATTTTTGGTTGTAATAGAAAAGGAACATATACATGGACTGAACTCTTGATATGCTAAGCTGAAAGAGTAAGTCACCTTTATCTTCAGCTATGTTTCTTTCTAATTGCACATCTCTTCAATTTTCTAATCTATTAATTGTACATTCCATCATATACGTAGACAGCATGTCAAAACCTCCAAAATTTCATTTGTTCCTGGCAGAGTTGGATGACATAGGGATTAAAGTGGGAGTGTCCTATTGGAACTAGCCACCCCAAAATTTCTAGTCAAGTCCTCATCAGCTCAAACTGGTTTGCTGAATCAGTGTAAACTTGTTAACTTGTAGAGTTGTCCCTCTCAGTGACTCTGCATGGAGTTGGTTTGATCCAGCAAGACTTCCTCACTCAGGTGCCAATGTGCAGCCTCCAGGGCTGGCTGGAACCTTTCTCTCTACCACCCCAGTACCAGCAGTAGAAGCTGGCTGCTTCTGCAACTGATTCAGATGCCCAGAGGGACCATGAGTTGCTCCCTGTGTATGTCTGACTTCCACAAGAGGTAAGATGGGATGTGAAGATGTTTTGTGTTCCAGTGGCACTAACTCCTTTATTTTTAGTTCCTCTTCTCATTTTCCAGGATATACCATTCTCCTCTCAGCCTGCACACAGGAGTCATCTGTTCCACAGACATCACAGTAACACACTGGTGCAAGCACGAAGAGCAGGTGTGGCTTGTTTCGGTGAATGAGCTAATTTGGAATTTGGATGTTGCGTTTAAATAAGTCTAATTCTTAAATAAAAGTGATTCCATTGATCATAGCGATAATGAAAAATTAATGAAGGGGAATGATTTTCAGAGTGTAGTGTAACTAATAAAAAACATAATTCTTGTACTCTGTCTTACAAAGCAGACAGAAATTCGTCAGCTACCTGCTCTGGTGACAGCTGTATGCATTTTATTAGTAGGTTCAATTATATTTTGCAACTTTACCACAATTACCCAAGCACTGGTGGCATGATTAGTATGTACTGTACAAGACACACCATAAATACAGTCTCTGCCTTAATGTATATATGGAGCCTCAGGATTTGATCCTGGAATGAAACTGAGAGACTCAATACAGATTAGGAGACTGTGAGACAACTAAGTGAAGAAATATGAACTCTGAGACCCTATCATAATAACCATACCAATATCTAACTTAGACCTTCTAGAAACTTCAGTCTGAAACGGCTACAGTGTCAAGACAGATAAGGTTTCCAGATTTATTTTACTCCAGATTTAAAGGTCAGAAGGATCTGTGATGATCCCCAGTGTGACACCCTGAACAGAACACACATTATCTCACTTGATAGTTTCCTCATGAAGGCAGCCCATAATATGTTTGAAAAAGAACAGATATTTAAGTAAGAAATCAAGTCTTTATTTCAAGACTTCAGTTGATGGAAAACTCATCACATCCCTCCATCAAGTTCAAGTGTTAATAACCATCATGGCCTACAAAGAGCAGGTTTTCCCTAGTCCTCTGAGATTTGTTTGGTAATATAAATTTTACCCTAAAACCAGAAGTAATATTCTGGAGAGCTCTTGGGGCAGTCTTTTTACTGTGCTGTTGTTACAGTTACAAAGATATAAAAGCATAACCCTTGCTGCTAAACACCCTTATTAGCTACTAATAGAACACAAAGGAATTCATCAACATGAAAAACTGTAAGTATAATTTTTCCACATAGAGCAGAAATATGTATTGAATAACTTTGCATATAATACCTTTCCTGTATCATCATTGGTAATTTTGTGATCTTCATGTCCAACTCATCCAAACTGTTGCTAGGATTCTGTTTCTTGCTGAGTAAGACTAATCCCACTGACCATATAATTTTAATATACTTTGAGCTTTTTCTTGTAACAATTGGTATTGCTTGCTACCAGCTTCTTATTTTTTCTATTTCTACTTTCACTTGCCCTTTTATAACAATGTATTTTAAATTTGGATAATTCTGCTTATGTGAGCTCAGTTCCGTGTTTATGGGTAGCTAATAAACATTCTAAATGTATACAAAACAACCAGAGCCAGGTTCTGACACTTCTAGGAAATTATAATCTCTTAAAATTTGACTAATGGTATGGGATGCCCAGTATCTCTCTCCACTGAACTCCTTCCTAAAATGAATGCTCAAAACAAAGAAGCACCAGGCTGCACCAGCTGTGATAGGGAATTCATGCCATTCACCTTCTCGCAAATACATGGCCCAAAGCAAGCACAGCAAGAACCTTCTACACACACGTCTTTGCAGGCCTCTACGTTCTCCAAAAGACCAGCAAAACACAGAAGCTAAAACAGAGTAATGTAGTGTCATTTTTAGACACTGAGCTTTTCAGAACTCTCCATTTCTTGAGCTGACACAGACAAAATGAGTAATTCCTTGGCCATCCTTTGAATAGTCCATGTCCTCAAGCAAAAACATGAACAAATTTTTCTCCTTGAACATAAAATAGCAATTTCACCCAAATGTTAATACTAATTAACCTTAATGTAAATGCCACTGCCTCCTGATAGCAGAATACACAAGATACCAGCTTAAACACAAGCTCTGAGAAAATGAAAGATACTTTGATGGTCAAAATGCCATCAAAAGTGGTCTGTTGCCTAAGTTAGTTAGTATTTGTCCTGCTTTCCAGGCTGAGACTGAGAAGTCATTCGCACAAATTCAACAATGGACAGTCAAAACTCATAGGGTCAAGACTCATCCATCCTGGCAGGTATAACTGAGGAGCTGCCAGTGACTAGTCCTTTACTGTGCAACCAGCTTCTGCCAGGCACCTCTCTGCACTGACCACAGCAGCTTCAGGACTTGACCAGAGCAACATAAACCCAAGTCCTGTCGATTTCTAGAACCCACCAGCATTTATTTTCCCACTATAAACCCCAGCATTAATACAGGCATAGAGCCTGCTAACCTGGGTGAAGACAGAAACGCATGCAGGGAAATGAATGAATGCTCAATTCTTCATTCTCACTACACCATGAATTATTCATCCTATCCAATGGGTTTATTGCTGGGATAACTTTACTTTCATGCCACATTTATATGGTACAGGGATACAATGCTGGTCTCTACCCACTTAGCTCACAGTCTTGCTTTTTATCAAGTATTTGTTATCACTACAAGTATTGGATTGAAATACACAAGACTGGGATTATCCCTCAACAATTTATGTATCTCAGAACAAAGTAAAGCAGGCTCATTCATCCTCTTTCACTGTCTCAGTCTTTATTCAGCAGGTAAATTCTGCTTGTGTGCATGCCAAGGGACTGGCAGCTGGCACAGGCCCATTTGTCCATAACCACGAAAGACTCAGCATTGTCAGAATGTCTGCCTAGCACATATCCCCTGCCATAGCACAGAGGAACTGCAAACATAAAGAATTTATCCTAACAGCATCCTTAGATGGCTTGAAACATTATCCCTTCAGACAGGAAATGGAGACAGACATGCATTCCAAGCAATATTAAATGGAGAGTGGAGAATAACTGAGTAACAGCCCCTATTACACAGACTGGGGCTGAGATAGCTAATACTATTGCAAAGTCCAAGCAAAAACCTCAGTGTTTCTGATCAATTATCTCTAATTTTACACAACCTAGTCTGAAAAAAGCAATGCAATTTTTGCTTAATTCATGCTTGTGATTGAAAAATACTGTGGTTTCTTCTATATCTCACTGCATCTTTGCTTAAATTTAAGTTTATAGCACACTATAAAGTGTCTTCATTTCTCTTTGTTTTATGTTTTCAAGTAAGATTTTGTAAAACATTTCAAATAAAATCATATTCCATCTTTCAGAAACTGAAAAAAATACCAGTAGAATAATATATTTGTCAAATTTATTGCATTTTCTTTAGGGCTTTTATAGTCCAAAGTCTTTACATGCTTTTAGCCTTTTCTACTTTCAGCAAGTAAAATGTCTAAATATTTTTTTATTTAAAATCGGTGTTTAAAATCATTTTGTGCCATCTAGTGGCAGCTCTGCCAGGGACCCGAACTGTGACGTTCCTGTTAGAGATGACATAAAAATGGAAGAAAAAACGTTTATTCCCCTATTAAGTGAAATGTATTATCAATCTGTATGGTTTTAAAAAATTACAGTCAGCTCTAGTTTTGATAAGGTAGTACCACCAGCTACAGGTATATCACAAATAGTAAAACCCCCCAAAATCACATACTGTGTAAGCATTTTACCAAATTTGCTCTTAGAAATTATATTGATTAAAATCGACCTATTTGTAGCCATTTCCTGACAATTCGTTGCCATTTCAAAGGACTATTCAGTGTATTTCCTATTAGAGGATTGTTCAATGTCCAGACACATGATTTTTCCAGGGTGCACAAAGGGGTATCATCATAAAGAAAAGGCCTAGTGCCACCAAAGTTTCATATTCTCTCACGGAAAATCACTTTGCTTTTTTTAGTAAAACAGAAAAGTAAGAGGACAGAGGAACAGTAACAAAATAAAAATGGAAAGATTTGACACCTTTAAGGGAAAGTTACACAGGGCAATATAAGCTTCCATTATTTTTGAGTTCAGAGCATCTACTCATTCACTTTTTCTTAATTCAAGATAGATTGAATCCATACATTTTTCCAAAAATGTTTAAATGTTTCCAAATTTCTTTAAGTTTCTGCACCTGATCAGCAAAAAATCATGCTGCTTTCAAACATCTGTTTTAGCACATATTGTCAGCGGTCTTGAGACAACTAACTCACATACAATGAGATATCCCATATATAGGTTTTGGTAGCAATTTGGTTTTAGTATAGCTTTCAGCTTTACTCCCTCAAATTACAGGTCCCTAAGAACAAAGTAAATAATAGACATTTTCACTAAATTGTGGGTTATTAGGCTTTATAATAACATTCAATTTGCCTCTGAAAATTCAATATCCAATGAAGATGGTAGAACTTCCTAACCAAGCAAAGCATGGAGATCCATGCTTTGTGCAGCTAAAATGCTCTGAGTCACTATGTGCCATTCTTACTTTGAAATCCTTGTCTCTCCTAATCCAAACAGCAAGAAACTAAGCTCAATAAATCCAGCTCTTCTGCTTGGCATGTAGATGGTTATTGAGGACTTTGGAAGCCGCTTTTTCAAACACTTTAAAAATGTTTGTTAGAGTGGCTTCTAACATTGCAGGTTGGTTTTCTTGAAAATAATAGTTGATGGTTTTAAAATGTTATTTATAATATCCACAACAGAGTACCTGAGCACTGTGGTAATCAGAGTTGGCTCACTGGTGGGAAAGGATGGAAAATGTCATTTGCAACCTTTTTATTGTTCCAAATTCTCTTTGCAGTTTTGATCACTAGGGAAATAACGTAGCACACATTTTCCTTTCATATTTTTGCCTACTTGAAAGCATTAGTGTTGGAAAAACCATGACCCAATTTCACATAACTTAATTTTTGCTAAAATCTTCAGATAAAAATGAAAGATCTTAGGGAATAACTACTTAAAAAATGACACCTATGTAATTAAGAAATATTGTTCTCATTAGCTTTGTAGATCTTACACCTTCAAATTCTCCTCATAGCAGTTTTTGCTCCTGTTAGACTTGACACCTTTGCTTCTGTTCATTTGAGTGCAAACATCAAACCAGTACTTACTAGAGAAAAATCAAGCCAAATGCACTGAGGGGAGCAGGGGGAATTAAGACAGCTGCCACCTCCACCACCCGGCCCAAGGAAGTAAAACAGATGCCCAGCTCAAAGTTGCCCCTTTGTCCTGCCCTAGCTGATAGCCACAGCCTGACAGGCATTGTCAGCATGACCACTTGGAGGAGCAAAATCCCATTCCTGAACCAGCTTTGCAGCTGTGCAAGGCATCTGTGTGTTACTCCAGGCTGTTCACTGAGACCAAACCTTAATTACCTATTTTAAACAAATCAAGTAGGTCAGCATCATGTCTAGTACTGTTCACTTCATGTGACAAAAAAGAACTTTCTGTATTCAGAGAAAACAACATTAATCATTACATATATTGAAATTTTGATGAATAGGACTGAAAAGTTTGGGAAAAGTATTAGATCAGGTACAAATATATATAATGCAGTAAGTAGTACAGAGAAGGCAGATCAAGGACTATTCTTTCCTAGTTTAACCTGTGAGGATTCACACAAACGCACGAGATTGCCCAGATCAATGTTAGCAGTAACTTCGAAAGGAATACAAAATCCCAATCACTTATCTGTCTTATCACTTATCACTTATCACTGTCTGTAGCAGTCAGAATTCAGGATGAAATCCAAGACCAAGGTCAAACTGATCCACATCTACCTCCTGCTGGGGTTTCAGTCCTTACTATAAGTTTGCCACATGGGTGGAAGGCAGCACGGCGGGCTGTGGGCCAGATGCCACGGCAGTCACTTTATTTTGCAGAAGAGAACCGGACCCCCGTGAAAGGCACACACTGACAGTGTGCCAGCAGCAGGGGCAGAACGCTGACTGATGGAAAAAGAGCTTTGGTGATTCTAAGAGCACTAACAGATGTTGATGCAGAGCTTGAGGATCTCCACAGGCGCTGCAGGTTGGGGGTGAGTGATCACGAGCAGGCCGGGCCAGGGTGTTTCTACAAGCTGCCAACTCTCTCAGGAGATGACTGATGCTTCTCACCTCAGCACTGATGTAGTTACTCAGTAACTCAATTCTGTTACTCAGAATTACTCTCTGTAAACTTGCTGCAACACAAATGTGTTCCAAAGGGTTGGCCACTGAGGAGCTGGTTGTGTGGTGAATTGTGTTTCTTTGAGCACTTTATTGGCTAATTAAAACAGGCTTTCGGATTTAAGCACAAAAGGAATTTGGGGCCAACACGGTGGAGTGGGGTGAGCTGACATATTAAAAAAAAAAAAAAAAAAGTTGAGCAGACAAACTGAACAAAAAACCGAGACAAACTGAGTAAAAAAAAAAAAAAAGTACTGTGATAGTATGTGCACTAATTCTGGAGAAAATGAAGGTCCAAAGAAAAAAGTGTAAATGTAAACCCCAGGTATCAAATACTAAAACCAGCAATGAAAGGAAGCAGTGGGTCTTGTAGCATTCCAGTGAATTGCTCCCAGATGAAGACAAATTATTTGACACAAAGATCTATGAGAAATAGCACAGTCCCTGGCAGAGAAATAAGCCAGAACCGTATCCATCCGGATGCTAACGGGAAAACGTGAAGAACTGGGGACCACAAACTTGAACACCTCCTCTAATAACTTCTATCTAATTGCTCGTGAACAGGTAGAAATTTTGAGAGAAACTTGTACCTAGCGATCCAAAGAGAGCTCAAATATGATTAACGGGACGGGATTCAACACAGGACCAGGTGCAACAGGTGAGGAAATAACTACGCAAGGACAAAAGCACCTCGATGGGTCCGAGGCTGTTCCACAGATTACCAACATTACGGGCACGACCACACTTTTCGCGAAGGCTAAAACACACGTTATCCACGAGCAGAACGCACCGTGACATCCCTTTTCCCTGGACGCAGCAGGCAGCCGGCGGAGCGCCAGGAGCACCAGCGCGGCCGCACAGCACCTCCGTGGCGCAGCTCCCGCGGCGGCGGCACCGGAGCGCGGAGAGGAGACCCGGCCACTCGGGAAGCTTCCCGGCCGGAGGCGGGGAAGCGCTGACAAGCCTTGGAGGGGTCGGGAGGCGCTAGCGGCGTTCAAGCGACGGAGGCCCCGCGGGGCCAGGAGACACCGGGCCCGGGG
>VZTN01025424.1:1679-56002 GCA_013400515.1 Erpornis zantholeuca | reverse complement strand
ACCATCATTAGTGAGTCCAGAACTGCTTCATGCACAGCCACATGGACAGCCTGCACAGTATGGAATGTGGCGCAGCCTCAGGGTGAGCCCCAGATGCCTTCTGATGCGGAGGAAAATCCCTATCCTTTTATTTGGCTGTAGTTAGGTTTTGGGCAGAACTTGCCTAGGAACATCCATGTATCTGAGTTGTGTGTAGGGCCAAATTCTGGTCTGGGCCTCTTCTGTAGTTACAGAATAATGAAAGGAAGCAAAGACTTGTAATGGGTTTCGTCCATAGTATTGAAGTTGCTTTGGAAGCTTTAGTAACTCAGCACAAGTATTTCAAGATAAAACCATCACTGATTTTCAGCTAGGAATGTATAACCTATGGTGCTATAATTTTGATAATGAAAACATATTAAAAGATATTTAAGAATAAGTCAAATGGGATCTCTCTAATTTCCTTAATAAATCTTACTGATGACTTGCAGGAGAATCCGCAAGCAGAGGTTTCAAACATATCATCAGTCTCTGTGCTTTGCTGCACACTGGGGCTTCTTACTGCTTTAATTGAAACACTGAGTCTGAAGGTTGTTGGGTTTTTTTTCTTAAATACAAAAAGTATTTTTCTTTACTTTCTCAGGATCTAAGTACACTCTATGTAGCAAGAATTAAGCTAACTTTTTGTTTGCCAGCTGACAAAATTACATTCTGATTGTCTTTCTGGCAATAACAATTGTTCTGTTAAAGCTTCTGAAGCTAATTCTGTGTTTGCTCTTTTATATTATTTAATTTGTGTATGACATGCTACTGCCCATCATTATCAGGCACATTAATAAACACACAAGTGTATACTTTACGTGCATGCATTTATTAAAGGGCTTCATATCAGGGATGCTCCTCTTGTGGACAGACAAGAAAAGATCCTCATAGATCACATTTTAAGATGTTTTAAAAGTCAATTTAGAGATGCAAAACTACTCTTTCAAATGCAATTTTAGCAGTGAAATGCAGAAACATGACTTCCAAATGGCTCCAAAGCTCTGAGATTACTCTCTACCATGAAGTTCATTTCAGAAAGAAAGACAATCCTAGGGATGGCATGAAAAAACCCCAATGTAGGGCATCTAACTGTATCCTGGGAGTACTGGAGCTCCATAGGGTCACCGGACCTCCAAAGGTTTGTGCACACACAAACTATAATAGGCTTTGCAGTAAAACTCTCCGGTCAAATCTCGTTCACCTGTTGAATTAATCACAGTTCCTGGAGACCTACCTGGCCTCCAAAGCAAAACAATTCTTTAGAACTGAGATCAGGACCCTCACAGGTGGTCTCTTTCAGCCAATGAAAACAAAATGAAGCTGCAGGTTTAGTTTAGTTATGGTGACTGGAATGCAGAGCTATTGCCCCAAGCTCTTCAGGAGAAATAGAAATGGGGAGGCTGACGCTTTACTGTTGCTTCTTACAGCATTCTTTTCCTTGCGTGCTATTGCCCACCTACCTTTCAGCTAAAGCAACTATTCATGACTATCTGCAAAGATAAGGGTATCAGAAATTCCTGGAACTATAGACCAACATGGTTTTCTAAAGAGTATTCACTTTTCTGCTGCTAATGTTGCAAATAATGAAAAAAGAAGTATTAAAGTTGTATATAGCATCTGATATGTAAAAAGCAGTGCTCTTCCTGTTTCTTCCATATGGTCTATACCTCGTATCCTAAGGGCTGTAGAACTGCGCAGCAGTATTTCTGACTCAACCTCCTGAGCTCCTGGAGTCAGCCTGCAGCCCAGTGAAGCTGGAATAAATATGTTCTGAACTAACATCAGCAAACTTTTAAAGTGAGCTCTTTAAACTCAAGAGTCTAAAAGAAAAAAATTATCTTGCCAAGTGTTTGATTCCAAGCTTTCAGTTTTAGTGTGTGACAATACTTTCCCACTATTTAAAAAATGCTTTATAATGAGAAAAAGAAGTCCCACACACCTTTTTTTGTATTTTCATATGGGATTTGCTCATTATTGGTCTTCGCAAATGAGCAAAGGAGAAGTATTTCTGCTACAGATTCTATACTCTCACCAGAACTATGCAAGTCAAACTTAATCTTTTTGACTGAATCACAGTAAACATCACAAGGAACTCACTTGCTCTCTTTTTATATCATCCTCCAGAACAAGCTTTTTAAATTTGTTATTTTGTACAGAAAAGAAAACAAAAATCTTATCTAGCCGGCAAAGTATTCCTACATCATAAATATAACTTTTGGACATACTGAAATTGTTCTCAGAAACAGATCTCTCAACAGTTGTTTGTTTGGTTTTTCTTTTTCAAATGCTTCTTCTTTTTCTCTAATACATCCAAATAAAAGGAACAGATGTTAACATACTTCAGCCAAAATTGAAGTAAGCCCTTATGGTCAGGTCTAGCAAGCCAGGAAAGATATCACAACAATGGAAACAATTCCAAAATGGATAAATGAACACAGAAACATATAACACTACACAAAGTCTCCAAGACAATCTACTTGGTAGTGGACATATCTGGCTCTTGTGTACTTTTGTAAAGTATGTCATTAAAGCCATTTTCATTTCCATGTTAAGGATGGACGTGACAACTGCCCTCTCTCCAGGCAGTCTACAGGCCAAGTGCCACCTTAACTTACACCAATCCAAACCTACGGGATGGCCAGCAATACTGGCATCAAAACTGGCACCAGTATTTGGCATCTTATGGTAAAATAATGGCAGATGAATAAAGGATGATGTTTGCTCCATGACACCTAATTTTTAATTGTCTTCACAGCCCAATTTGGCTTCTTTGAAAATTACTTTGTGAGAATCACCTGGTCTGCTCTAGATCAATATACCCAGTGTACAAACTCTTCCATCACCCAGCAACTGACCAGAAATCTGCAAGTTAAGCAGGTAGTTAATTTCATATATATCCTGCTCACATCACTGCTGGCAATAAAAGGTTTTGCAATATCAAATCAGGGCCCCAAAACATAGCTATTTCAGCAGCTGTTCTTTATTACCACCCAGTTTGTTGCTAGCTAATGAAAATGTCAAGAAATTTCTGTCTCATTGTAGAGAGGGTAAAGTAATCCTGAGCAGGATCTTTAAATAATGCTGTCATATGCATAATGGCCTTCCTTTTCAAAGATAGAGCATACCTAGCAGTTATTAACTGGAATATTGTTACATATCAAGTTCTTTGTATATAACAGTAGTACATGGACTCCTATGTCTTAAAACCATGGTTTTGTTACTTAACACAGCAGAACTGAAGAGAATATGTGGAACAGCCTAAATCTATAAGAAGATCCCATATTTGAAAAAAAAGTTAGTAAAGGAAAAAAACAGTATATTGTGGAACTTAATTCAAGATTGGAGAAAAGTCACCAATTATAAGAGCTCAAAGTATAAGTTAATCTACCCAAGGGCAAATTTTAGAAATGTTCCAGATATACTTACTGTTTATTGCTATTTGATTAAAGTTATCATTGGAGGATATTGTCTCAGACAACAACAACAAAAAACGTGGTTTTGCCATCTAAAAGAGATTAGATTATAGTACAGAGCAATAAATTGTCCCACATATGGAGATTCTCACAGGCATTGTAGCTTCTTAACAAGGTAGTTTAAAAAATAACCAGAAAATGGCAGTAGAAATAAATAAAAGTAAACCTTTAGTACAGTGGGGCAAATATACTTGTGGAGAGTCTATGGGGTTTGAACTAAATTATACCAGTCTGAATATAATTCATTATAGAACTGGAGTTTATCTCCACTCTTCTTGGTCCCCAAAGAAATTACACTTATTCAAACTGCCCCTCAAAACTTAAAAAAAATTCATTTCTGATTTGGAGGGACTGAATTGTGGGAATTAAAACTTCCAGAAACTCCACAGTTAGAATAGCATCCTCATATTTGCCTAAAGCAAAGTAATATTTTACTTATTGGGCCTGTTCAGACTCGAGAAGAGATGATAGAGAGGGGAGCACATCGATGTCTCTAAATGTCTGAAGGGAGGGTGTAGAGGATGGACCAGGCTCTCCTTTCCAGTGCCAAGCAATGGGACAAGAGGCAACGGGGAGAAAGTTCCACCTGAACATGAGGAGGATTCCAGGTTGTACAAAGAGTTTGTAGAATATCCCTCACTGGAGATATTCAAGAACAATCGGGACACGATCCTGTGAGATGTGCTCTGGGATGGCTCTGCTTGAGCAGGGAGGTTGACCAGACGACCCACTGTGGTCCTTTCCAATCTGACCCATTCTGTGACTCTCTGATTTTCACATTAATAAAAAACATGGAGAGAAAAACAGCATCAATAGGTAGATTAAAAAGAAGCAAAAGTAAAACCTTTTGGTTAATTGGGTCTTTCAGGCTAAATCTGACTGACTTCACATGAGAAAAATCATTCAATTGTCTTCATCTGGTTGTTTATGCCATGATACATTTCAGCAATATGTAGCTAAATAGAAAAAAAAAAAAAGGAAATATTGGAAATATTTAAGCAGGAAAGCTCAAAGCTGTATTTAAAAAGACAAAAAAAGCCTCCATTTTTTTCTAAATGGTAGCATTTAAAGATCCACAGAATATGAATGATGTCTGGCTGTCTGGTACAAGCTGCTTCTTGGCACTGTAATCATGGAAATAGCTTTTCTATACTAACCCTACAGAGAAAGGTTGAAAACAACTTATTAGAAGCAGTTCGAGCCTCTAAGTGTTCTTTATGTACAGGATAATTAGAGGTCAGTTAGTTACTAGTGTCTTCTTGCTTTATTTAACCTGCTTTGCGTAGGAAGAAATCTCAGATCTGTGTATTAGAGATCCATGAAGGAAACCCAGAAGTTTCAAGGAAGTTCCCTGAGTAAAATGTGTGTCACTATGAAACAGGGACATATAGACATGCATTGTCCATGTATGAGACAATTTGCATAATGTTTCAAAAATAGTAATTAAACAAAGAAGACTTTATCAGAATTGCCTTTCACATGTTCAGGCACAGTTCTGCTCTCCTGACAGTCAGAATTTGTATTCCATAGGCTGGGCTGGCAGAGGTGCAGAACATCCTTTGCTCTGGGACACGTGTGCTCAGATTCTAATTTCCATAACACACAGGCTCATTGCCCTGCATTTTCCAAATTACTAATACATAAAGAAGATAAGACTGAAGCATTTCAAAAACAAAAGCCAGGCCCATCAATAAAATATTTACACACAATGCAGGTCTGCAGGCCTTCTTAGAGCCCCTCTTCTAAATCCAGACCTCCCTCCATAGTTCCAGACCTATCTGATTTATCTCTTTCTGCATCCTGTTGCCCTGTATGTCATGTGTATGTATAAAACACACACGTATATAAGAATACACATAAATCTTTTTTATAGAGAGAAATCTCCCCACAGGCAGCATCCTGTAGACTCTAAATCAATTTATTTTAATCTAATCTTCATCTGTAATGGTTTTCTTGGCTGCAGCCATCAAGGAAACATCCTGGCAGGTGGGAAAGAATGAAAACATATAACATTTGTTTCTAATGGTTCCTTTGCACCAAGTAGTTTTGACTTTCCAATACAGAAATGCCTGCAAACCCCATAAAATATGACTGAGCTTGGAACTGACCTCCCATGCAAACTTACATCTGGACAGCTGAGAACTCCCTAAAATATGAATATAAAGATGTCAGAAACTCCTTAAAATCTCTTTAAAAATCATTGAAGTGAAGTTGAAAACTGAACTTTCTCCTACCTAAAAACAAAGCTGAAGTGGAATTTTTGCATATAAGCATTTCATCAAATGGCAACCCTTTTCTATTTCTAAGACTTTTCCTTTCTTCCTCAGTATGCAAGTTTCAAGCCATCCAAATTAGTTTTGTATTAGGATCTAAGACCGCAAGCCCCTAGGAATCTCCGTGTATTGTCAGATTTTCACTCCCTGATGCCCAACTTAGTGTCTTTCTAATTGCCTGGGGCTGCAGTGCTTTGCTTATAGAAACAAATTATTTTCTTGATGGAACAGCAGGATTTGCACCTGCAGAGTCTCCACTTAGGAAGCCTGGCAAGCAATCAAGTGGGCAGCTGGGGAGCCTTGCTGCCCAGCAGTCTGCAGGACAGGCCTCTGGAAAGCCAGGATGCCTGTCAGGTCACCCGTCAGCTGGTGGGCAGCGAGCTGGCAAGGAGGCTGGCAAAGAAACAACACCCCAGGAGAGTTTAGTCCATGCATCTCCTAACCTGGCTTCTGCCAGTAGCCCTGGTGAATCAACACCAAAAAAACCCCAAACTCAATCTGTTCTGTGACATCAACATTAAAAAACAAATGAATTCTATCAGAAAAAATTTTTAAAATGCTAACCACAAATTTCCTAGACCCCCTAACCCTCAGAAAGAAAATCAGCTTGAGTTAAGTCAATGTTTCTTGCACATGTTGCACTCTGAAAAATAACTGAAAGCAGAGCAAGAAGAAATCCCTAACAGTAGCCTGGTTATGTGTAATATAATGTCTGCACCACATTGGTCAAGATTGCTCTGGGGCTTGTTCTTTGAAAGGCCATGGCTGTAATTCACATTCATTCACACACCTCATAAAGTTGCAGAGCTGAGTTACTAAGAGTGGTAACCACTTATTCTTTTGACCACTAAAACAATAAAAAGTCAGTTTGATTTTAATTTATTAACTGAAAGGAGTTTGGTGGTCAGAGACTAGTCCTCTCTGGGAGTCACTGCATAACCCAAGCAACACTTGGTCTGGCACACAATGGTTGTGCTGCAAAACCCTGCTGATGGACAGATAAAATAGAATCAACACCAAAATCTGCTTGTTGCTATAAGTCACACTCTTCAGAGCCACAAGCTACTTTCTGTCAGAGGGTCAGATCATGCCAAACAGAAATGTGCATATCACGAGATGAGAAAAAGGTTTCATCTCTTCTATTACTTCAATAGGTTTGCACCTGGCCCAGTTTTCTTTTTTTTGCCAAATAGATCTGACTGCTTTAGCTGGCAGGAGAAGAGAAACTACTTATGTTTTCACTGAGCTTTCTGGTTGGCTGCTTCTCCCAAACCAGAATGGCATAACATATCCTGACTTGAAGAAGCAGCTACTGAACATGGAATTTTCTGACACATTTCTCACAGAATCATTATTAGGTCAAATCTCACACAAAATTAAACCTTGAACAAATGAAAAAGTGCATGAAAAAATTCACAAGACAAAGATTAAATATCTCTATTAGTTCAGTTTTAATTTCCAAAAGCACTCTTAATAACCATAGGAGCAAGACTACCTAAATAGTGTCTCTTAAACCACACTCACTCTCTCAAAAAAATTAATCTCACACTCCACTCTAAAAATTTCACTCAGTTGCTGCAAACACATTTGAATTTAACCTGTAAAAACAATGATTGCTGAACTGTCGAAACAAGAAACAACTTAAGAAACAACATCAGTAAATAAAATAAAAAATTATAGAGCAGGTTTTCCAGTCTCCCTCCCTTCCCTCCCCTCCAAATCGGGTCAACAAGGAGTACATGCCAAGACAATGCATTTTATTCGCATCAAAAAATCAAAGTCAACATCAATCATTTTGACCACAAAGTATTAGTCCAGTTATTCCTCAGCCCTCCAAAGCTACCATCTCATGTCTCCTGAAATAAAAAGCCTTTTCTCCTAGTCTATTAAATAAGAAAACTATGTGGGAAGAGCACTGACCTCCACATCATAAGAATTAAAAATTCATTCCATGACACCTGGTTTTGGGTTGCATTGATGGGTTATATTCACTTCAACACAAGGTGACATAACCAAATTCACAACACAAACTGTTTTCTTCCACATGTTGTACTTGAGCAATGGCATTACAAGAATCCAAAGGCATTAATATAATGGAAAATAATCATTACTATTCAGCAGCTATTGGTATAAATCAGAGTTCTGAATTAAGAAACAGAAGTGAGGTAATTTTAAGGAAAGCTTTTTAAAAGTAAACAAAAATATGTGAAACAAGAATGAAAAGCATCTGGGAGCATTCTAGGATGTATAAGCCTTCCAGAACACTGACATTTTCGTCTTTGCCAGCTCTGTCAAGTACCTTGCTCTGGTATAGTTTCTGATTAGAAAGCCAGAATAGGAAAATTCCAGATATTTCCACTTGGCAATTCTATCAGACATGATGACTGTTCAACACAGAACTTTCTTGGTTCACTTGGTGTTCTATGAAATATAGAAGCTCTTTCAAATAATCACAAACACAAAAAAAAACCCCAGTGAAGATCTGCTATTAAGAAATCAATAAAAACTTGAATATTTGAACATGAAGATTTCACATCAAAGATCTTTTAAAATATCTACAAACTTTTTCCTCCTGAAAATGTAATCACATATTGGGCAACACACCTTTCATGAGATCCAGTTCCTGTTTTTAACCCTGACAGAGTTCTGTAGAGCACTGACAAGCATGGAATGTCTCCTTTCCGTACCTCAATTCACTTTTACTAGAACAGGAAAATTATTGTAAACCACTTCTTTAGTCACACCTTTTCAATATTATTTAAAAGTTCAGCCTGCCAAGCAACCAGTTCCTCATCCTCTCTGCATTTTCCTCACTGCCTCAGGCAATGGACGTTACTCAGTTTAGTTCTCCATGTGAAATATATATATGCATATATATATGTATGTGTATATAAAGCCACTAATCTTTAATGGCATAATATTTGGTTTGGACACCTTAACCTATTCTTTTCTTTCCCTTTCCCTTCCCACATTTAACTGCTTATTTCAGATTTATAGTGGGCAAACCCACCTACATTTCAATAAAGGAACCATAATAATCCCAAATCTATTACCACTACCTAACTGCTATCTAGTTTTTCAATATGTTTCCCATTGTGTCTTGTAACAGCTGAAGAACATATAAAGTATTGAAAAAGCTGTAGTTGTAGACATACTACTGACTTGACCTCAGCAGTTTAATTTTAAAGTCATTGCTTTTAAGTTTGTCATGCTTAACTGTCTTCATTCTTAAGCAATATCATTATAAATTGGGTAGAGCAAGAGCTACCGTAACTCCATAACTGTAAGAGGCCTTAAAACACTATGAACTGACAAGACACCTTTTTTTCCCCTGAGAGAGG
The DNA here is from genome assembly GCA_013400515.1 of Erpornis zantholeuca. Lineage (NCBI taxonomy): Eukaryota > Metazoa > Chordata > Aves > Passeriformes > Timaliidae > Erpornis > Erpornis zantholeuca. Next base: position 46,894 of record VZTN01025424.1, on the reverse strand, counting down.
ACTATTAGCTCTTAGATAATGCAAAGAACTTAAAAGAATCTGCAGGATCTGCTTATTTCTCACTGTTTCTTATATCTAGGGAGATTCTAAGAAGTATTAAATATTTGAGACCCCCACTAACCTCCAAACTGCCTGTAGTACTCTCATTTCAGACCATAAGCCAAGTGAAAAACAAGATCACTTTTAACTGCATTGCCAAGTCTTTCACTATAAAGCATCAAATATAAGTCTTTGTATAGAAACGTGCACTCCTGAGCAGCCTAGATATTTGAAAATAGTAGGTACCCAACATTTCAGCTTCCTTTGAAAGGCTCTACTTACATTTTTCAAATAACATTAAGTAAAAAAATGCCTTTTTTTCCTTACAAATATTTAGTGCAACATAAAAGGTGGTTTGCATTCTCACTGAAGGTGGGAACAGAGTGATTAAGTCTTCTTGGCTATTAAATACAAAGGTTGGATATTTTCAAACATATCCATATTAAACAAGGGGCTCCTGAATACTAACTGAATTCTTACCACTATGACAAGGAAGCAATAAATACTTTCTATTCTTTTAATTCCTCTAAGCTACTTTCTCTCTTCTTCAATACCTATAAAAGAAATGAGAACAAGTTTTCAGCATTTAAACTTCTCCAGATATGGCAGTGTCACAAAGAATATGTCAGAATCAACATGCATTTGGAGCTGAGCTATCATCCTCAACTAAGAAAAGCAGTAGATGGGGTTAGAGGTAGCCTGTTCATTTTGCTCGCAATTCATTTTGTAGTAAACTAGCTCTATTCACTAGCCCATGAACATCGCATGCATTTACACTCCCATTTCATGCTGCAGTACATCAATCTAACACCACCTCTCAAGGGGAACTGTCTGTATGCCGTCCAGATGAAAAATAAGGGCAATAGCCTTTTATGTCTGGAGACTTGGGTTCAAACCCTCATTTAGGTCACAAGTTAAAATTTTTTTGGTGCTCTCGTCCTTCCTCACATTTGTACTCCTGACACAACTGCTGCTCATTCAGGCACCATTGGGTATGACTGGCATTCCCGGCTCCAAGGGACACTGCCCATGGCTACAGAGGGAGAGGATACTGTCAGTTATGTGTGTTGCCATAGAGGAAAAAGAGAAACCTGAAAGGGGAGGAGAAAAAAGAGAGAAGAAGTCAGAATTCTCATTGGTTTTGGCAATATGAAAAGCTGGTTTCTTTCTACAATCCTGGTCTTATTTTAAAATGGGCAACAAGCATATTGAGGCAGAGCTGTATTTCTGACTTTTGACAGTAAAGGGCCTTCTTACATGCCTTGGTTACCTCAAGACCCTATATAATATATAGCTTCTCACTGGCTACTCATAACAAAGTGAATGGGCGAAATCCTACTTTAAACATTCTTGTGACTGTGATTAAAGAACCATCTTTTTTCAGACCTATATACTGAATTACTGACATTCAGAACTATCTGACAAAGAATCGCCACCTGTCAGGAATTGTGCAACAGAAACATGGTCTTGGACTATTTACCTCAGGCTCTCCCTGGTTGCCAGCTTTGAAGATATTCAGTCAGCTAGAAGGAAAGACAGTCTAGAATCTTGTTATTCCTGCTCAGAGCTGTCAATCCACACTAACAATGAAAGACTTCCTGTACTTTGTTGAACATAGCAGTGTGCAGTGCCATCTGCATAGAACACAGCAGCACCATCTGCATTATAAATGTCTCACTGAAGTTCATTATTGCATTATGCCAATTCAATAGCAAGAAATTGCCAGAAATTCTGTTGTACACCCGAGTGCATGTTAAATTTCAGCTTCCCCGACTTTCCACTGTACCAAAACAGTTTTTCTGGACATATGGGTAAATAAAAAAATGGCATGCAATTATAATCAAAGTGTATTTTGCACCTAAATCCACATAACAAGTTTATCTTAACAATATATCCAAAGTGAATAATTAAACCACAACATGAAATCTAATGTGTTTATTCACAACCATATTCCTGTGAGATAAAGCAGGGTTATCCCCACTTTACAGATGAAAATTGAAGTGCAAGACAAAATAACTTGCCCAGACCTGCAAAATAGTGGTTTTGAGATAAAGCAGAAAGTTGAACTCACCAAATTCTAACTAGGTTTTTATTCACGTTTCTGAGATAAATGCCACTAAAAATGATAAAACTCATTTTCTCAAATATTATATGATAAACAAGAAAGAATACATGAATGACTAACCTGTTTTAAATGACAATTCAAAAGGATGCAAAATAAAAAAGAATCTGATGGCTACCATGAAGGAAAAGACAATCTCAAAACAAATCATTTTTAAAGATATTTATGCTCTTCTTTGTGATGGACATGTGTTTTGGGGAGCAGGGTATGACAGAAATGCAGCATAGATAGGTTTTTCCCCAAAACACATTCCTTCAACAACTGGATTTTATTTCACTTATATTCCCACCTGACATGTACATGTTTATATATAATTTCCTGTATAGAACTTAGAAAAAGAATGGATGCTTGTCATATTGACTGACACTCAACTTTGATAATGCTCCTGTATCTAGTCAGCTGATGACTGAATGCTTAACTATTCACTGCAGGTTTGTGCATACAGCTACCAAAAAAAATCGATACTTTAATGTGTAATCTGCAATTAATTACATGAACCACTGGATATGCCACTTACACTAATTAAACTTCAATAGGCACTATTTTGCCGTACATGGCTAGTTCACATGCAATGCACTTTCTTAAATAAGGCACTTCACTACAGAATATTGCCAGGATTGGTGAAGTGTTTCATCATCAGCACTGGCTACAGTTTACAGCAAAGGGAATATTACAGGTTAATGGTTGAATACCTGGGGCTGCACTCAGACTGTGCCGGTCAATCACTATCTTTATCTAGGCGTGGCCTGCAAATCATAATCAAACACACAACTCATTTGAGCATCTGAACTGAGATGGCAGAGTCACTCCCTGTCCTGTGGCTTACAAAATTTCGGAATCCACAGTCATCCATCATAAGCTCTTGTAAGAGCAGCTCTGACTTTTCTGAGCCGCTGTTCTGATCCCACTTTGAGACTAAACTTTCACATTTTGATGTGTCATTTTTCTTTATTATGAACATTCAGGGATAAATTTTCCAAAAGTCTTTAGGCACCTAGTGATGCAAAGAGGCAGCTTGTGTTATTTTTCAAAATCACTTAGGCAGGTTAGACAGCTAAATCCCTCCGAAATTAGCAAGACTTGGGCATCTGACTTAGGCACTTAGAAAAATTTAGCCAATGCTTGTTTGCATTTACAGGCTTCTAATCATTTTTGAACATCTGGGTGATAAGTTTTGATTTACTTAGGCTGGTTCCCAGTACATTACTTTCTCTCACCTGACTGAAAGAGCATACCTCATTAAGCAAGTTGCAGATTTTTCTTGCAGACCATGTTAAGACATACATGTGAAAGAGATGACAAGTTTTTTTTCTATAATTTGATTTTTTTTTCACTTTGAATAGGTAAGGACATTGTGGAATAGTGGATGATGTAAAAGGACTATTTTATTCTAAAACCTAAAGGAGTTTTCTAATAACATTTAATTTTGTTCAGCACAAAACAAAGTGTTTAAAAGCCAGCAAAATACAAAGCACTCAGTGTATAACTTGATCAGATTATTTTGCTTATCTTAAAAGAAAAAGAAAATCAACCCCAAAATGATTTCTCCAGAGCTAAATGGAGAAATAGTCAAATTTTAGTCAAACTGTAATTAAATTTGAGAAGCACATAAAAAAGGCCGAATTTTATTGTAAGATATTTGTCTCTCCAAATCCTTGGTTTATAGTTTTTCATTGAATAAGGAACTTTAGGTTATGAAATATTTCACCACTGAAATTTTGCAAGATTGAGATACATGTGATTAAACCATGAAATTATTCATATTCATATTTCTTTCTAGAAAATAATAAAATATTTTGGCTTGCTTGGTTTTAAGATAATGTTCTATAGAAAAGGGATTAATCAGATTAATCACACTACAATAGATCCTTTATACCAACTTAACAGCTTTTGAATCCACTACCAAATTTCTATAATGTCTGATTTAAAACAAATGAGATCTCAAAGAGAAGTTCTTATAAGTGCCAGAAAATTCTCATCTGATTTTCTTGAGAGGCTCTTTTTGGTTTCAGGTTTATATTTTTAGTCTGTGACAATTTTGATTTTTTAATTTCCATTTTCAATCAAAAATACCCTCAAGCATCTTTAAAATACCCTAAAGAATATCTGGGAATTTTTTTTCCAAACTGTTATTTTGCCTCTTTTACAAGGGTTTTTTTTTCCAATGTACAGTTCTTTCCATTAGAGAAAAAGAAATGAAAGAATTGGCTGCCTCTGATGATTCATAATTGTACATTTTGTGGCTTCAATGACAGGATTTTTTTCTTTTTTAACAGGCATTAATTTATCAAAGGAACACAAGTCTAAAGCTGTCTTCCTACATATACATAGTGCAGCTTATCTCAAGGTACAAATTTAATCATTTCCCATCTTATGTTTACATAAAGGGAGCAGTGAGGTCCAAATGTAAGCCGTTATATATCATAAAATAATAATCACTCTAATGTGTGGGTGCTGAAGTTGATTACTGACTTAAAGCTTGTAGAATAAATGTACTAGGAGAGGGGAAGAAGCAAGGAAAGATACATAGAATACATCAAATTTAATCAGGCAAATGCATCCCTCCAGGCTACTTAGCCTGACCTAAGCTTTCCATTGGGAAACCAGAGTTTGGAATAGAATTTCCGCACTGTAATTTCAGGTGCAACAAAGTCACATTATAAGAGAAGCTTAGAAGCTACTTCTCATGCTGTAATTTGCATGGCTAGAGAAGCAAAAGGCAGGCAATGTTGTCCACAACAATTATATAGTAAAATAACTTATTTCACTCTGCTCAAAAGCCTCTAATTCCCTTTGCCCACAGCTGGACAGTGTGGTCTCAAGATCCATCTTTAATTGAGTCATGTCTTTGACACGGACAGGAAAAACTGTCCAAAAAATTACGTTTTCAAGGTTTCCACTCATAGAGTTTAACTTGCTTGAGCCAAACAAAGTATTTGAGTTGAAGACAAGTTTCTATATGACTTATAAAACTGGTCTCTTCCTCTCTTTTTCCATGTGAGCTGTGATCACCTGGGTGGTGGAGAATAGAAAGCTATCTTCCTCTGTGCATCAAGACTTACCCAAAACTGCAAATCATTTCAAACAAAACCAACTGGAGCTGCTGTCTCATGAACTTTATCTCATTATTGACTACTTTGACAGGAAACACACTAAACAATCTTAGCTCTCGATAACAATATATTTGTTAGGGGGCTTCGATCAATTTTTTATTAAATTTTGCTTAAACACAGTTCTGTAAATATCTTAACATTGCATTAAGGAAGAGGATGACATAATAAATACATACACCACGCAGCAAAAAATAAAATCAGCTTGCAATACCTGTTGGGGGATTTTTAAAGTATCTTGAAAAGAGTAATAATGCATAATCTCATATATAAATACCAATATTTCTAAGAACTCCTTTAAATTCCTTCTATGTGGATAATGTAATCACACCAGTCAGTGCCACATCATGCTCCCAGCAGCCCTGGGTTTGTCAAATGATATGTAAAACAGGCTTTTTTAATGTCCTTTTAAACCTGCTTTATTTTTCACTTCCCAACCCCCTTTTCCCCCAGACTCAATTTATAAAAGCCCACACTCAAAGAAATCCTACTGGCCTAGCCAAGGTTTTTTCCCAACCCCAAATCCAGGTTTTATTAAGGAGAACACATTGCTCATGCAACCCCACATTCAGTTCTTGGCATAAATAATTTAACCACAAGCTGACTTGGCTGGCTGTGCTTACAGAATTGAAAGCCATCCCACCTAGTTTATCATGGAGGGGAACTCCAGGGAGGGAAAGGATAGAGCAGATTGAGCTTGCAGTGAGGCTGCCTAAGGAGCTCCATCCTTAGTGTTCTGCACTGAGTCTCTGCATGTATAATGCAGAGGAGTGACAGCACCTCATCAGTACAATTTCCATTGCTTTCTGCTGGCAATCACAGTGCTGCTAAGTCTCAGTTTCTGCCATGAAAGATCATTTCATTTCCCCAAGGATCAGAGCTCAAGAGATTCTTGAAGACAAGTTTGAACATTCTTTCTTGGGACCTTGTTTATCATCCACATTTACTTCTTTCTGCAAAGCACCATTTTCAGTGTAATTGCTTGTGCTGCATTCTATCAACTCACTGTGGAACTCACTTTCATAGCAACTGTAAGTGAGCCAGAATAGTTTACTGGCAGACTAATTATTTTTGTCTATGAAGTCAGTGTACTATAGACAGCAGGGCTGCATATTTTCCTTTCAGATGGAAGCTTCACACAAAACTGAAAGGTTGTTTTTGGTGTTCAGCATATATGAATGTTCCAGCAATTAGGTGTTGCTTTTTATATTTCTGGATGTATATCCTGAGAAGGTCTTTGACTCTCTTGCTTAGAGAAGTTCCTCAGGGCAAACTCTTTTCACAGGGATCCCACTTCGGTGATACAACGGGCAAAGGAACAAACCCCAATCAATGTGTCATTCAGCCATTATAAATCAATGTATACAAGCATGCATATGTGTGTTTTTATAGATATTTACACACACAGACATGTGCCCCTGTGAAAACTGTCCCAGAGCTTTTCAGTGAAAAACCCCATACAAACCACTGTAAGCAATAGGCAGGACAAATAACAAAAGACACCTTGAATTTACAAACAGGGCTTGGGAAGGATATTCAGTGCAATGACAGGTTGGCTTGGAGTTAGAAGTTCATGGAGTTTTCTCTTGAAAACTCTGGACTACAAAACATCAAGACAAACTGTCCCTCCAGTTCATATCTGGCAAACACATATGAGAAACCCTCACCTTATGACACAGGCGTTGACAGGACCAATTCACCTCAAAGTATGAGGCACCAAGGTATTACAGTGAAAGATTTTAAAAAGACCCCATAGTGGCAGGAACTGCAGCTGCCTGATGAAAAGATTCTGACAGTTCTTTTCAGTGATGAAGATTTATTTAGAGGTTCAGGTATCCATAAGTTTGGATGCTTGTCTGGACCTCCTCACTTGTGATTAAATACAGGATTTCCATCATTACATCAAAGATAACACGAAAGGCTAGAGGCAAGAGAGCTGTGGTGAAGATGGGAATCTGATGGTATTTTGATATTCTGCTATTTATTCACAGAAAACCCAGGAAACAGAGGCTGACAGCTTGTTAAGGAAGCAGAACTTAGCAAAGACAAATTGCATTCCCGGTTGAGATTGATGAAGATTCCAAATTCAATACAAGGTTTTGGTGGAAAAATTAATTTGGCACTTATTTACTACCATCTGTTTCAGATATTCCAAGTGTGTACTAACAACCTATCACTGACATGTGAAGGATTTGAAGCTGTAGAAGTAAACTGTATGGAAGATGATTCCTGCCTTCAGGAAAAACAATCCCTCTCAAACATACCACATTATAGGCCTTGACAATGAATTAAATGTAGGACAGGTTGGTTAAAAATCATACCAACTAAAACTGTGTAGTTTCAAAGCTCAACTACAATTCTAATACTTATTTGATTGCACTCCACATACAAGAGCAAAATATTTGAAAATAAAGGGATCCGAAGAAGAGAAACTAGTACAGAGGAAGCATGCTTATCATGCCATAGGGAAAAAAATCCACATTCTGAACTTGTTTTACAATCATGTTCCAAATTGTTATTGTCCTTGTGGTTAAAAGAAATTGGGAAAATGCAGAATTTATCCCAGTGATTTATCTTCAAAAGATTAGAGAGCAGCACAACATTCTCCACTCTCATCTGGTTTGTTATCACACAAAATGATCTGGCCCAGCCCAGCCGTGTGCTGCGCACCAGGCACAAGAGCTTCACTCCAGCAAGGGTAAAGAAAGGGAAAGGGCTGGACACATTCTTGTCCTCCTGAGTGCTGGTGCTCCTCTTTCTCCCCCAGTACTGTACACACATCCCNGCCTAGCTCCCCTGAGCTAATAGGTAATTTGGGTGCCAACTGCTGCTCTGGGTGCACAGAGAACTGGCTCTCTGAGAACAGGTAAGGCAGTGAGACAAGACCCTGAGAAAGATTTCTTCCAAGGTCTTCGCTGACCTTCATCTAAAACATCAAATAGTATTACAAGTGGCATGTCTGTATCATGAAAGATTTAGCTGGCAAAGCCTTATCATCACATTATTGCTAATTTTCATTTAAATTAGGTATCCAGTCTGATGAAATATATAAAAGCTATCCAATTTAAAAAGGAACAGTTTTATAATTTCAGAAGACAAATTAGAGATTGCATCTGAGACTACCTGGTAGGAACTATTTGGGGAAATAGTCTTGATTGGCTAATAGTCTTGATTGGTTTTGCAGATAACTGAGGTTTTGTGAAGTGGCTTGATTTAGTGCCTAGAAAAAGAAAATGAAGTCTAACTACTACATGTGTGGACAGATTTCCTACTCACAGTTGAGCCTGCTTCTCAAGAAAATGCTACTTCAAGTGAGTCACAAATTTAAGAACTGGTGTGCTGTTTTTCTTCTCTTTTTTAAGAGCTCTCTGCTCTATGAGAGATAATAGGACTATCCATTTCTTGTGCATTTACTCTATTTCAGTGATCAGTACCAAAATGCAGACAGAACTTTGCAAGGAGTATAAATAGGCCATAATCCCATGAATTTACATATGAATGTAATTAATCTGCCAACAAACCTGAAGTTAACTGCTCAGCACATACTTCACAGGGATCTAAAGGTAACCAGATATCCCATAAACCTGACAGCAACAGTCACAAGTGCCACATCTTGTAAGGGTGGCTTATCGATCACAAAAGTTAATAAAAAATTGACTTTGTTAGAAGTAGGGGAGGAAATTAAAGTGGGAATATTATGATCTTGATGACACCAGGAAGACAGTTCAAAATTTTATCTTGCTGTCTTACTATCTTTCAGGCATCTTCAGTTTCATTTATCTTGTTTATCTTTCTTCAGTGCAGTATATACACAGCACTTCTACAAGAAGAAAGAAAGAATCACCTAATGTGTCACCACTATCTGAAGTTTTGGTAAAAAACTTCTAAAAGAATGTAATTGAAGACAGGAATTTGAAGTCTAATAAAACTTTTCTGCTACACTTAATATAATTTGATTAATGCCATACACAGCATGCTTAATTGAAATATCAGGCATTTTTATCCCTTCAACTGAGGGATGTCTTGTCTGTTATAGGATTACTTTTGTCCTTCAATTTTACAAGTTCCAGATACATTATAGGTTGCATTCACTAATGCATTCAGGCATTCAGGATTTTGCCAGATTGCACTATTCCAATTCAGAGGTTACTTAGCTTAGATGTATCTTAGGAGTTAAGGTTCCATTGTCACATTTTACTTTTTCATCTACAAAGAGTTCTGTTTATTCCCAACTCAGCAGCAAAGCTATTGATTAAGTTGGCTTAGGTCAGCCCACCCTGCAGTTCCAGCCTTCTCCTTGTATTGGTTTCCAACTATTGATTTCATGTTCTTGGTTTTGACTTCAGGATCTTGCTTTTAGCTTTAGCTCTGTCCTATGTTCTTTGCTCAAGTTTTATTTTAGTGTTGCCTTAAACTGTCTAAAGAAATTGCAGTCAAATGTAAAGATGTGCTGCTGGGCTAAAAGGGAAGCAACTAAATTAGGCATCAGTAAAAAGGCACAGAGGGCCTGGCACACACTAGTTTCAGAATATGTATTTTTCAATCTAAGTGCGTATTATGCAATATCAAAAGCAATTTTCATAGCAACCACTGCACCATTTCTTCTGCTCTATAAAACTTCAGGGAATCACTGACCCCCCCCTTCATAGCTCACTTGGTGACCTTTGATATCTAAAATCTTTAAATTTTTTCTATTTATATGGGTAAATTAAAGACAGCAGTCCAATTTGTTACCATCTCATATTTTGTTGAATTACATTTGTGCTGAGAAAATGGTAAAATCTCATTATTCCTCTTGGGTAGAACTTTTACTCACTTTGTCCTATGGGGAATCAGTCATACAAATTAGACTTGAGCTGGTTCTGTGAGACCCCTACTAGTGAATTTGAGGGCAGAATGAGACTTTTACAACATGGATGGTTTCCAATATATGAATCTGCATTTTGCAAAAAATCGAGTGGTAGTTACTTTCTCAGTTCTCTACTATGATTCCACAGCTGAAATTAGCCTTCTGTCAGTGCATTTAGTTTGTTCTATTTATTTTAATGAAAAAGCATGAGAGATTTGTGTGTGAATAGTTCTAAATACATATATTTTCATTGAACTAAAATATTGTTTGGGTTGGTCAGTAAAAGCTTTCAAGAACTGCATGCTTATGGAAGTGTTTATTTCTGCAAAAATAAATATTCCATTATTTGTGTGGCTGACAGTCAGCTTTGTTGTAGTTCCAAATGAAAAAGAGAGTATGCTGATTAGAGAAAATACAGCTATGTTCCATCTTCCTCCCCTGCTTCAGTAAGAGAAGAACATTTGCATATTAATTCTAGGACTGAACAGCTGCATTCCCTAGAAAGCACCATTCATTGCAGCACTGAGCCCCTGAACCAGGCAGGAGGGGGAAAAAAAAAAGAAAAAGAAAAAGAAAAAGAAAAAGAAAAAGAAAAAAAAATAAAGGAAAGCAGCAGGCATAAAGCTCAAGTTAGATAGAGACACCGATTTTGCAATTCTTTATTTGCAAAAGGAGTACTTTTCATTTTAAGGACTGCACGTAGACCTTTCCATATGGCCTATCACAAGAGTATTCCAACCATCTGATGAGCAAAAGGAATATTATTATTTCCATTTCACAAAAAGACATACAGAGGCATAATGGGATTATTTACTAGGCTTGGAAAACTATTTACCTATAAAATTAAGTCTCTATTCTCTGTAAGAGCTAGGTGATTTACCCAGGATTATATGAGAGCCATGGCACAGTCAGATATAATTTCCATCTCTAGTTCCCACTTCCATGTCTTATCCTGAACACAGATTCATGCTTTTGTCTTCTCTACTGTTTTGTTATATTACATAACTTTAAAATACACTGAAAGCAGAGATACAGAGTTGTTTTGACAAGAACTGCAACCATGGCTTTGGTGTGTTTTTCTCAACTGTAAAAATCTATGAAGATGGAAGGCAAAGCCTTCTGTGAGGCACTGAGAATTAACAGTACTGTAAGTTGCTAGGTCTGAAGCACAGAATAATATTGATAGCAGGAAAAATATTATAAATTCTTGTCTTAGCTGGATGCCATTCATGTTATCTAAGGCTGTGAACTGTGTTGCAGCTGGTGATTGCCTCTGTGATCAAGAGATGTGAATGAAAACAGGTAGCCTCCCACAATGCTTCAGAGGGAAGGATTGGTGGGAAGCAGGAAAGTCTCTCTTCACTCACAGGAGATGTCATACTTAATCTTCCTGGCATCAAAAGTGTAAAGTCAAACCAGAAATGTTATATTAGAACAGACTGGCAGACCTGTTCTTGATGAGGGTCTATTAAAATAATACCACTTGACATTAGAAAACACAAAATTACTCAACTGAAGGTCCAATCCTGGAAACATTTCAGTACCAACATCAGTATGCCCAAGCAGATGAACAGGGACTACTTCTATGAGCAATGAAGCTGTAAAGTTTCACAATATATTTACCTACTTGAAGAAGCACTCCAGCTTCCAAGTTACTTTGGTCACTGACTTCTATTCCTACACATACAAATGCTCCAGGGCCAGGTGGCAAATTCAATTAATGCAATTACACAGGCTAAAAATAACTCTCCAAAACACTGTTGGTTTTGATTCAGTCTGCTTGAATTCAGTCATCGATGTTCTGTGTAATATCTACTAGCAGTGCAAGCAATAACAACAAAATGCTTCATCACAATGTTTGAGAATAATGCCATTTATCAAAGGTTCAGAGAAAAAAATAAGCATTTTTCATATCATAAATACCTTCTGGCCTTAAAGTTAAGGACTTGGGAGACAGCTCTTTTCCACAAGAAGTAGCTAGACATCTTTAGACAGTTACATCGCCTCCTCCTCAGCAGGTTCACAGCCACCAGCCATATTTACCTAGTCTCCCCCCCAGCCATGCAGAACTGTGTGCTTTGCAGCCTGCAGTGCATGGTAGAATTCCATCTTTTCTAGAGTTCACAGAGTCCTAGACACAATATCTGATTATTTGTTTTCTTCAAAAATGTGTGCTGTGTGCTATACGCTAGCAATAAAAACTAGGACCTTGCTCGGCTGCCTTCTGGAACTTCCAACAGTGTTTTTATACAGACTTTTGCTTACTCCTCCTTCCCCATATGTTTTTCTTCTTCTAATTGAGTACTTAATGGAACTATTAAAAGGTAGAATCCTAAGTTAAAGGCAAAGTAACATTTTTAAAGCTTATTCAGCTGCAGCTATTAGATCACACGGTAAACTACCAGGAACTGAAACCATGCAGAGGAGAAATGTCAACTCCTTACAGAAAACGTATATGAAAGAATTGTGGTTAAAAAGAAAAAGAGGGCAAAGCTAATATAAAACGAACTCTAGCATTTCCCGAAATGCTACCACCTTTTTTTCAGCCTTCTAAAGGACTCAGTTGAGGTCCTGTCCCACAACAGATTACATGATTTGTAAAGAAAACTTACTTTGTCTTTGCTTTTTTTGTTTTTTTTCCTTTCCTCCCATTTTCTAACAAGAGTTCCTGCTCAACTGGCAATTAGCAAGAGCTCTAACAGTGTATCATACTGTGTTCAGGAAAGCAAAACCAGCCATAGAAGAGAAAAATCATACCTTCTGCAGAGTTCTTTCACGAATGGTTTTCATACTTGCTGGTTTTCACAATACCGTGCTCCATCTCCTGGAGCATTTTTTTGTGAGTAAGAAAGGTTGTTGTAGAACTTCTGCCTTGTTAACCAAAGTGACCAGGAGTCAATAGGACTAAACTCAATACACCCAACATCCATGGTGCCACTTCCACTGCTCTGTGCTTCAGTATTACCCCTGCAGATTTAAAAAGAGCTCTAATGATTGTGACTGTCACATTTGAAAATCATACTCCACATTTCTTCAAAGCTCTTCCATGATCTTTCTGTGCAAAAATCATTTCTACAACTTCAGCCTAAGCATGACAAGTGCAGGAACTTTCATCAAAATGCCTCAACTCTGTAGTATAAGCCCAGACTAGAGAACTTCAGCAACAATTACAGTCTACATACATAGAATTTTAATGTCTGGAGCAAGCTTGAATTTCATCAAACATAAGGCTCAAGTGATGTCTGACTGAGCTGTTCAAGAGGGCTTCTTTTAACTAGAATAACAAAAACATGTGTTGCCAGAAATTTGGCTAGAAATAACTGTTTACTACAACATTTAAATGAAAGATCTTTCTTGCCCAAAGTACCCTTTTCACCAGCCTAGTTCTAATTAAGAGCATTCTTTCTCTATATATGAATAAACTGTATAGCTCTTAGAAAGGTAAACTAATACTCTCAAAAAAACCCAGACTGATTATTTTAAACCAGTTATAAGGACAACATTTTATGTATAATCAGGTTTATATGACTATATTGATAACAGAAATTTTAAAAACCGTAATATTTTAAATCTTGAATTATTTTTCATCAGTATCAGTTTCTAAAAGTATTAATTTTACTTAGAAATTAAAGAGTTCATGGACAAGTTCCCAGACATTAATTTATTTTATTTTGGGGTTTTGCTATGTTTGGATTTTTGGGGGGGCTTTATGTTTATTATTGCTCTCAGGAAAAAAGTGTGCCAACTGTTTCACAGTTTCACATCTTAAGCTTCCTGCCACCTTGCAGGAATACTCTACTCCTAAAAGACAAGATCAAAATTTTATGCTTTTAAATTTTTTATGCTTCTATACCTTTTCTTTTTCAGGTAATTCATGTTTAATATATGTTCCAGGTGGTTGAAAGGGAAGTATACAGTTTGGCATAGACCTACCACACACTTTTGTCTTGCTGAAGACAAGCATACTGTGTTTGTGTCCTTAGCTTATAATGGTAGATTTCTATTGATGTCAGAGAATGAGCAATTAAAAGAGTTATCCTTATCAGCAGCCTTATCTGAAAGATATTAGAGAGGACCAATCACATAAATCAGGACTAAATTCCTGCCAGGCTTTTGAACTGAAGCCATCATGCTAACTGGCTTTATGCACAGAGAACTAAGTACAAACAAAACCCTTTCAGAAAGCAATATTTTACTGCTTTCCCCTGACTAATCCAGATGTCCTGTATTTACCCATATTGGCAGAGAGGGAGGGAACTGCTTGAAGCACTACCTTTTCTTTGCCCTATTGCCCACTTTCATATACAGGACAGTGTCACACACAGTCCTCAAGCTAAGGGATGACTTCTAGTCAAACAAGTATAATCACACATTCAGTTTCCACATTAAGATAGCTGGCCATAAAACAACTTGGATCTGGAAACAGCACAACTGCCAGCGGGCAGACAGTGTTAGCTCCATCTCAGAGCTGCTCTGCTACAGTTACCTGGTAACTGCAGGGCAAACATGCATCTCCCTTTCAAAAAAATGCACACATACACTTGCGGTTTTTTTCAGGCTTGAATGTCATAGTTTTTTCACCTAAAACTTTGGGAAAAAAGGCTTAAAAAAACCAAACAAACCCAAAGAATCATGAGACTTTCATATATACACATACACACACACACACACACACATACTAAATGATAAGTAGAACCATGGCAAAGTTTTCAGTACCCAAGTAAAGACACTGGTCAGGGAGAGATGTAGAATCCTCATCATCCACATGAAGAAAAACCCCAAATACATAAAAATTCATGGATTTATACTTGTTAGCACTAAAGGAAGCGGGAGTCTGACCTCCCTCCAGATGGCCAGCTGGCAATCCTGTGTATTTGATCAAAGAATCCTTTCTTTCATCCTGTAGTAGGTTATAGGTACTCACAGAGCAGAGTACATGTATCTGCTTAAACAATTTCTCTGAGCAGTCAGGATTTACAGGATCAGCTTGTCAGGGGTCTCACTTGTGTGTTTGTTTAACCAAGCTTCATGTTACCTGAGGTATACTGAGGGGTAAGTGCTGGGAAATCAGTTTCTGGGTTCAGATGCAGAACATACATGTCCCAGACTGACTTCATCCACATCATGTCTGGGCTATTTGGTTCAAGTTAGTGTTCTAAAGGACTCATTTACTTAATATGAAATTAATAGCAAATACTATCATCTTTCTTATCACAGTTTTCATACCAGACAGAAATAACTGTGATACACACATATTAAACAGAAATCGTTCTGTTACGGAAGGCTAAGGGAAGACATGCAAAGAAAAAACTATAGACATAATATAAAGATTATAAAGTCCTGGTACTACTCATTGCATTTGTGCCATTGTCAGCAAGTCAAGGTTACAGTTGTAAAGCCCAAACTCAACTGAAACATAAAACCAAGAAAACTTACAAATATACTAAAAATTCAGACAGGTCTTCAGTTTTCATCCTGGTATGACAGATTTTGAAGTGCCATAGAGATATAAAGTACTTTAGAGTATAGCCATGCTCAATTTGATGATACTAATGAAAAAAAAAAAAATCAACTTTGGAATCCCTAGATTAGAAGATAGTTAGATTGGAATTTATGCAAATAATTAAGCTTGCTTAGTGCTTTAGAAGTAATCAGCCACAGCAGTAGAATTCTTATTTAGTGACTTATCTTCTGACTGAGTTGCAAAGTGCAAGAGATTATATGCTGGGACACTGCAGATAGGTGTTTCTCAGTGTTCACTCACTTTTAAACATGTTTGATGCCTTCCAACCGATTCATTGCAGTCTCAAGTCATTCAGGGTTAAGGAAAAAGAAATCTATAGTATTTATAGCTACCTCCCCCCAGTTAGTTTTATAAGGGTAGGAAAGTTTACTTGAAAGGAGAAATTTTCACAGGCTATAAGCCAATATAAAACTATAAAATCAACGTGTTGTGTTTTTTCCCCCAGTCACAAAAATCTAGTTTCCAAAAATCCCTATCTTCCTGCTTTTCACAAATTCTTATTTACTGGAAATAGAGACAAATCGAACTTTGAATTGAGCAAATTACTTGGTTCTTCTGTACATGGTGCAAAACCATAAAAGCAATTCTACAGGTGAATGAATATTCTCCTGTTATTCCACAGAAATGCCTTTAACTTTGTATGAAACTTTACATGTAACTGTGAATAGTAACCCTACAGCCCCTGCCAAAACATGATCAGATTTTCTTACCAGATTACATGCACTTTACATCACTGGAAGTCTCAGAATTCTTTCAAAGCATATGAGAATATTTTCATGCTAAATTACAGTCTCATTTAAAGTGAAAGGATTATAACACAAAACAGGGTGCAGATGCTATTTAAAATTACCGAGATACATCTCAAGACAAGAATGCTCTCCTTTTTTTTCCACCTTAAGTATGAGAAGGTCTCAGCCAGCTTCTAGGGAGCCTGATTCCTCAAGAACACATTATCTGTCAGTGCACTCAGGTTCAGCTGCTGGGATAAATGAAAGCTGTCTACTGCTATGCTCAATTGTCCTTGGGCTACTCCTTCTTCTCGTTTTTCCTAACACATTTTTTCCATTACAGATAGAGAAAATCTAAAGGTAATTGTTTCTTTTCACTGAACTACATCCTGATGTTTGTGGAAAAACAAAGCAAAATTATAGTCATACTTTCAGAGCCTAATAAAGCAAGCAGCAATATAAGTTAGATGTGAGTATTTCCCAGGCATACCATCCTATTCCTGCCTACTTGGCTGTTCACCCTCCTCTCCTTGTGCATTGGGGAGCTGTACAAAACCTGGAGTGCTGGCCTTGCCAATCCACTCGAAGTTTAAATTCAGCATCTCTTTTGTAAAACAGATTTTGAAAATGCAAAATAGTTTATGTTTATTATTTTTGTTAAAACAGACAACATGTGATAAACATTTTTATGATCATTTGATCCACTTTGACCCAGGATTAGTTGATTTCCAATATAATAGGAGAATAAGGCAACAATATAATAATAAGGAGCTTTAAAAAGTGAAATATGGAAGATGTCAACATATCTGAATGTCACTGCAAGTATATGTTTGCTTTCCTACACTAGGTAAAATTTAATTCTAGAATTCTTTATCACTCACAATGTGTAGAAAGTTTAGAGATATTAAAGGAAGTCTATTACACTGAAGGGATATTAGTACCTTCTGAGAACTCAAATCCAGCCTGAAAGAAGAGACAGATCTAACTCATCTAATTCTTTCTGCCCTTATAAAGCAAGAAATTGTGATATCAAAAGAGGTAAACAGGACTCCTGTCATGTGAACTAAATCTCAGGAAACAAATCTGAGTGTATCTTATCACAGTTGTCAGTGACAAGGCAGAGAGAAAGCCTGTAGGCCTGGTTGTACTGCTGCTATCAACTGCAAAATATCAGCAATTTTAAATGTCTGAAGCGCATGGTGTTTGTACTTTAGTACTGCATATACTAGTCCTCTATAATCATTTAAAAATAAGTCTTTTATCTTTATTTACTTCATCTGTAATCTAAAAAAAACTGTGTTGCTTGCTGTTGTATGAATAAGAAAATGAAAATTAAAGGACCATTAAAAAAATACTTCCTTTACTAAATGTTGCTTCACATAAAACTTTGTATCTATGTTCCTTCAGGGTCCTCTGACCTAACCTGTTACAATATAAGAACACAAGTGACATTTTTTACCAAGCTTCTGAATAGATTGATCTATGTCATGAATAACATTTACACTTTCCCTTCTGTCCCAAAATACACTTGGTTGCATCCATTCGGGGTTCCCCAGGTCCATCTACATCTCTCAACATATCTAGTGTAAATACTAGTGGCTTTGCTGTCACCACTGCAAAGCAGGAAAAAAAAAAGTCCTCTTGGAAGCCTACATGTAAGTTTGAAAAGGTGTCAGAGGCATAAGGTGTGCGAATGCACCACGACATACCAGAACAACAATTCCCGCTAAGCATTTCCCCTCACGGCTCCCCTCAGAGTAACTTTCAGAGGGATACCTTGTTTGTTATTGCCACGAGGCAAAAGACAACGTGATGGCAGCTGTCAGTGCGGCTCAGGATTTGGGAGCTAAGACAACAATTTCATGGAAACCTTGGAGGAGAGGCTCCCTTCACCCCACAGGCCGTGGCCAGGCCTTTACGCACGGCCCGCGGTCAGCGCCACAGAGCAATGGCGGCCACTGCGGCCTGTCACCCCAGACCCGCCTGCGGCACAGCCAGGGTCTCCTCACGGAGCCACCTGGGACTGAGTAAGGAGATATTCAATACTGGATATTCGGAATGCAGTACTGCACATTACTGCTGTCTGCTGAGCTAATTATTTGCAGTTTGCACTATTACTTTTCTGAAGGAACATATAGGGCTACAGCACAGCAGCATCGCTTTCCATTACACTTCAGGAAAACTTTTCCCTCTTATTAATGATTGATGTTCAAACTTCTTATATTCCTTATTATTTTTTGATTTTTCAGTTCAAGAGCACAGAGCTGGCCTTGCCATAATTTCTAAAGTAGCCTTTCAAACCTGCAGCATGGTCTAAATGACCATGCAGGGGTCATTGGGTGCTGTGGGCCAGTACAGCCTCTGAGCCGGCACAGCTTCAAAGGCCAGCACCAGGTGCTTCTTCTTCTCTGCCCCAAAGTGGGGGAAGGATAGAAAAAAATTGCAAAACTGGTTAAGAAACCTCTCAAACCACACACCTACTGGTTATAGAGATCCCTTTACGAGACTACATAAACACCAAAAGTACAGAGTGACTGAAGATGGAAAAGAAAGGCATGTTACCTGTTACCTCTGCCACAAAGAAAAGATGGTAACAGGTCTTTGGCAGTGTGTTTCGTTTCTATAAAAACACTAAAATCATGTAGCTTAGAAAATACAATGAGAAGAGCATAGCAACAGACCGTTCTTTTGCCTTAAAAAAGCAGAAAAGAAAGAAAGAGGTCCCTTTCAGGCTGTAAAGAGAACATCTCTACAAAAAGTTTTAGTTAGCACGCAGCACATCCAACACTTATACAGAAGAAGGAAATTCTAAGTTGAAAGCAAATTAACTTCTCTTCCTACTAACAAACTTGATCTAACCCAAACCAGATTATTTGGTTTGATGCTCAGAATTTTAACATATTGACTTTGAAATCTGACCTCTAACAAGTTTCTAATATGTCAGATCATGCTGTCCATCCAGATCATTTTCCAGTGGTCCAAATCAATAGGATATTTTTTGCTTGTTTCAAACTGTATTGTATTTTCATGCTTTAAACTGCCACATAGCTAGATCAAGTTACAGGTGTCACTCCGTTGAAAATCCACCTCTTACAGATGACAGTCACAATAAAAACACCTATTCACACATATAGAAGAACAAATAGAAGCACAAATAAACCACAGTGTGAGGAAATTTAAGTCTTTTAGAGCCCTCCTGGTAAGAAACACTTGTGTAACATCAAAGATATAGTTTTTTTCAGTCAGTCTTTTGTATCATTCACAGCACACACATACACAGAGAGGTAAACTATACACCTTTAAGATTTTTATTTTACAAATCCTCTGACTTTTCTTGTGTACTGTAGCACTCGAAGCAAGCAGTGTCACTGACAGTGCTTCATTAATTTTTATGCTACTCATTATCTCATCCCAGTTTCCTGAGACCAGAATATTGGGGCTGCTAATAGTACTAACACAGAAGACATGGAAAAGCTATAGAAGAGAAAAAAGGTAGCCATCTCTTCTGTTCTGTTTAGGATAGGCCATGTTTCAAGTTCTTTAACAAGTATCATTTTAGATTAAATAGGATGGAAATTCATAATCCTAAATCATCACTGAGTTCTCAGACATTTCACCATGAACCAAGCTTTGCATTGCCATTATAGAATCATAGAATACTTCAGGTTGGAAGGAACCCATACGAGGATCACTGAATGGAACTGGAAGTCTGGAAAGCTTTGGTTTGTACCACAGTGCTTCACAGACCACAAAACCCCGCCAAAAAACAACTAACCAACCAAAAACCAACCAAAAAAACTCACCAAAAACAAACAAAAAAAAAAACCACCCCAAACATAAATGGTTTGTCATGTTCATTGTTTTTCAGAGCCACTTTCTCTGTTCCACCAAATCCATCAAATTTTACCTTTGCAAAAACCATTGTGATATTGTTATTGTCTTATGCCCTTGAAACAGCAAATGTTTCAGCAAGTGATAAAACCTCACTGTGAAGAGCAAACAAAAACTATGGTTCATTTCTATCATTTCCCCATCTGTCTTACAATTTATTGCAGGTTCTCCATTTTCAGTGATAAGACCCACACCTGCAATAGCTCACTGCTATAAAACAAGGCTTCTGTTCAAGCAACTGCTTAGATAATCCATGTTCAGAAATTAGGTAGGACTGAAAACATGAAGACAAGAGGCAGGTTGACATGCAAGATAGTGGGCTGATAGCACCTTCCTTCCCCCTTTCCATGCTACCATTTTTCACACTTACTAGTCTTTTAAGCTATCCCTTTTAAATTCAAGAAGGAGAGATTCTGCTGCAAAACAGGGACAAAACCTGTGAAGCAAAATTAATAGATGGCAAAGGGGAGGGAAAGGAGAGATGCACAGAATTCCATGGAAAGAAACTTCTTTCAAAATTACTTTCTCTTACTGAGACGTTTATGGCTCTTGCACTACAAGATAAACTCCCCATCTTACCCACACATGGCACTTACGCTGTAGCTCTGTAACACTGTCTTCAGTATAAAAACAGAAGTTACAGGAATGAAAGTACATCACATTTTAGTTCTTAATTTAAAAACTGAACATAAGTTTTTGCCCCTCATCTGTCATAGAATAAAAATAAATACCCAAACTCCTGCTTCTGACCACCTTTCCAATTCTTTTTCTCATGCTAACTAGAAAGTCATAAAACCTATGAAACTCTTTGAAGATGACCTCCTTCATCTTTAAACTCAAAATCCAAATGCTATGGAGACATTATAAAAGAAAAATCAGACGTTTCTGTTTCCTAATTCAAATGGATAACAAAAAAACAACATTGCTGATTCTAAACAATAACTAAAGTGAAAATTTAAAAAATTCCTGGCAATACTTGTCAGAAATCAAAAGCAGCTAAAGGATCTCTGTATTGAGCAAAAAAAAAAAAAAATAAAAACAGATGTTAGAGCAGACAAAATATTCTGGGTTTAGGAAATGAGACACAGCAGGGATCAAATATTTTAATCGGTTACTACTGCTTTTCTGTTTTTTTCATTTAAATAATGCATTCTGATATTTGCAATCTCCCTCCCTTTGCCTTGCTGCACACACAGACACATCATAACTTTGTCTTCTTAATTAGCGCCTTTAAATGAATTTACAGAGGGACATTATACCAGCAACAACCCAGCTGCTAACACCAGAGCCCTCAAAAACATTTAGAAGGGACAGTTTGGAATTGCTAATTTATTTCTTTTTACCAAAAGGAGTCTAGCAGCAGCAATTCCCTCTAAACAAGTTTTCCTTGTCTCAAGCAAACAAGTACATGTAAAGCAAGGAGACTGGAGAGAAATGTAGTCTGAGTGGAGGACATGCAAGATGTGGCTAGAGACTAATCAAATGGTACAACTGTACTTATTTCAGTGATTTTTTTGTGTCACTGTAGTCCTCTCCTCCCCTATGATGTGGCATTAAAGCAGTTTCCCCATGTTGCTTTCTTCTTTGCACATAGCTGGTACCTCCTGTAGCAAGTTTTATAAAATAAGATCTGAGTTTCTGTACCAATTTTACTTCTATTAGAGAAGTATCATCTTTCAGTGGTACATATACACCCACCACAGAAGTACAAAACATATGAAAGCAAGCAGTAGACTCTGATAGGAGTGGAAAAAAATCTACAGAAAAACATTCCCAAAAGAAGAATCCAATTAGCAATTTTTTTCCCCTTCTGATTAACCTAAGGAGAGCCAATTAAGCATCAGAAGTAAGAACAATAATTGAACCTACTGGAATACCTACGTACTAAAGAAACATTTACTTCTGTCAGTAGAAGACTACAACCAATTAGATCTGCAAAAATAGGTTTGCATTCCAGCCCTTTTCCCCTTAAGTCCAGTATAATTGTTGGAGCCTCTTGAGATATAGAGGTACATGGAACAAACTTTCCTGACATGTAATTAAATTGACTGAAATAAATTACAGATTTAAAATCTTAATAAAATAAAATATATCCCAAACTAAACCCATCTTTTAGGGTTCCATTCTTTCTTTGTATCATCATCTGAGGGGCTTTCTCCTCTGAGCATCTGGGAGCCATCACGTCAAGCTCCGGATATTAAATGTACATGAAGTTCTCTGCAGGCCTAATGAGTTACAACAGAGGTCAAATTCTCCACTGCCCAAATGTAATTTGAACAATTCCTTACAACAAGAATTGTGACACACCTGTGTATAAACACTTCTGACAATAAAAATGACAGTAAATTTTGCTATTTCTCTTCTTCTCTACAGCAGAAAGACCCAGAATAGCAATGTAGTTTCCCTTATCACTCCTAGTATCTGTGACTTTCTCCCATTTGGTGCTCTGAGTAAATTTTTCTGAGAAAGTTTCATATATTTTCATAGTAAAAACATAAGATCCAATATATTTTGAGAGCTTGGAAACAATCCAGCTGCTTCCGAGTTATACTCTTAAGACTTGAGATAACAATAAGTTTCTCTAAACGATAAACAGTGTACTGCTTTTCAAGTAATGATTTTTTTCTCTGGTATAACAGTGAAATTAAGATCACCCCTCATATTTTAGGGAAAAGAAGAAAACACATTCAAATATTGTTAGATGAAATAAAACATTTCACATATGGATAAATGCTAGCTTTCTAGCATGGCAGGAAGACAAGCTGAACATGATCATTTCTGCCAAAACCATTAGCAAATTGCCTTACGGTGATTGGCTTGGCTGCAAGTCTTAGGTTTTATGGGTTTAGGACTTTTTTTCCTCCTCAGCTTTGTTTTGATTTTGACTTTCTTTGAGGATAGTGATATTGGGTAGGGGGAGGATCAGGGAGTTACATTAATCCACACATAGCTTGCAAGTTAAGTCATTTCTTCTGGATATTTTGCTACTTAAGCACATCTGGCTCTGTTTAATGTCAGTTTTTTAACTGAACCATATTTTTGCTGCAGTAGTCTACAATACAATAATGAAAAGCTTGAAGGAAGCATAGGCTAAACACAATTCATCCATTTCTGCCCATCTCATACTGCTGCCACAGTCACTGACTGTGTAAAATGGTTTTTGTCTCCTACTACTTTCCTAGAAACAGGCAAGACAGAAATATATTGTAAACATGCATGCACATACGTACACACACATTTTCACACCACCTATCTCTTTCTGGTTTTCAGCTAGTGCCTTTTTTTGCCGTTTAAAGAATTTTTCTGCATTCTCTGCTACATGACATCATTTGCCATTATGTATATCCCCTGCTGGAAAGCAGCCAGCGCAGACTGTTCTGAACCCCCTTTCCCCATCTCACCACAAACTCAGCTTCAAGCCCTTCCTTGAAACACTTAATCCTTCTGCTATTGTGAGCTGAGCATTAGGGAGGCATCTGAAGCCATGACAACAGCTTGCTTCCTGAAGACTGCTCTGGGCCACTCTGGAGGCGTCCCCACTGCCCAGGCCAAACAGTTCAATGCACTCAATAACACAGCTTCTCCTCTCCATGGGGCACAGGATTTAATGCCCTTCACTTCACGAGGGATTCTCAAAGTGCCTGAAATTCTGGTTCACCTCTGGTAAATGCATGGATGTTCAGCAGTTTCTTTGGAGTTTCCCAAAGCTTCTAAAAGTTCCATCCATCTTTCCAATTAGGTAAGAGAAATTGGTATTTCTGACATTGTAAATTCTGGAGAATGGAGATTGTACAGAATTGTCTATTTTCAGCACTTAAATTCTTCTGTTTTGTCAATTTTCAAGTTGTTCAAATTGTAGAAATTTAATCATATCTAAACAGAACAAAAGCAATCCAGCAAAAATCCAGCAAAACTCAGGCAAGCAGCAGCTTAAAAATAATGATGATGAAAAGAAAAATGGCAAAAACATAACAGGGAAGCCTGTCACCTCAGGTTCTAACTTCAGTGGCAGTATGACAATAGTCCAGAATACTGCACATTAACAGATGGCAGGAAATTCTTGGATACACAACAGGCGATTCAACCTGCAGAATTTACCAACATGAGGTTTCACCAAGACACTTGGCCTTTCTGAAAGGATCACTTATGTATAAATCCCAAGTAATATCTAGGGTAAAAAATTAAGAATATGGCAAAATGCACACATTATTATGAATAGAGATCCAATTTTTTTTCTAATAAAAGCAGTCTTTGTCTAACCCATTGAATATTTAGGATAGTAGATGTTTGACTTCCCCTTTTCCCCCCACTGGCTAGAATAAAGCACTAACTGGATAAGAGGTTGTTTTTTGTGAGAACTTCCGTGGTTTTAGATCAAATAAACTCAGAATAGAGACCTTCATTTAGATTCATGAAGTCACCAGCTCAAAGATTCTGCACCTAAATACGATATTTCAGCTACTAACTCAGAACTAACAAGACAACACACAGAGCCCTATCACTCAGCATGAACATTCCTTTTAAAAGTCACGTTAAAGCAAACACTCCTTCAGCAGCAGAGATAGGGGGGAAGCTGGGTATCCCAGGACTAATGACTTGGCATTTAAAACCAAACAGAAGTGGATAGGCAGTTCACTTTTACAGAGCCTGACTCCTGGCAGCACGAGTGGGGTGTGCACAGGGTGCTCTGCAAACTCGCGAGCTGCCTGCATTGTTTGTTCTCTGCGTAAGCAGCACTGAAGTGAACACTCAGGAAACACAAGGTACAGGGAGTTGGTCAGCGAGAGAGAAAAATCAGGATATGTAAACAAACTAATGAGATCAGTGCAAACAGCAATAGCACACTGTGTTTCAAGAAGCTTGTAATGTATTTGGTAATTTCAGGCTGCCCTTATAGCATCCCTGGTCTCCACCTTCTCACTGGGGCTTCTGGCACCTAAGTGGCACAAGTAGATGAATTATTTTGGCTACAAAAACCCTCCTTGATAAAACCTGTAAGCTAAATAATGCCAGCATTAAAAGTTGTCTGTCGTACTGTGTGATTGCAAGTGCATCCTCCAGTTTCCTCAGTGCTTAGCAAACAAAACTTATGACATGTTTTATATTTGTGGATGCGACAAAGAAGATGTTCCTTGACATTCCATCTCTTTTTCCCAAAACTAGGATGCAGATGATAAGGGGTTTTGTTAATACTGTTTCATTACATACTCTCTTGTCTTCACTGATAAGGACTTCACATAATATTTTATGAAGACCAGAGAACTGGAGAAAATTTCTTATACAGTCGGAATGACATATCACTCCAGAAAAAGCCTTAAAGAAAAAAAAGACAGCAAAAAGTAAAAACCAAAACAAACCAATCAAACCAAATCCCACAACCCACCAGACCCCTAATAATGGTGCTATAGTTGTTCACACAGTTGTGCCATTTTCCCAGGGGGCCCATCTGAAAGTCGCAAGATCACACTGTAAAACAATGAGTTTTTTCCTGTATACTTTGCCAGTGGACCACATGACACAATGAAGTCATAAATAGAGCCCAAGGGGCCAAGAGCAGCCAGAAAAGGGCTGCTGTCATTCTTCCCTGAGTAAGGGACATGACTAAGCCCATTCCACCCATCATCTCCACTTCTCCAGAGACACAAGGACACAGATATGAAAGGTGCAATGACATCTACTGTTTTAGTGATTTTCTTTTCCCAAGAACATGTACATCTACAGGCATAGAACAGTAACAGATCGGTTACAATGATCAATCAGTTTACAATGGCGCAACTGAGGTTTACTTATACCCATGTTCATAATTACTACAAGAAAAATAATTACAGAATTTTTCTTGTGATATATAATCATGCCACCCATGGAAAAGCATTTACATTTACAATCCTTTGCTAATTTTGAATTTTAGTCTAAATTCTACTCCACATGCAGATACACTCAGTCATTCATACTAAAAAAAAAAAAAAAAAGCTACTGCATTGGAAACACATAGCAGCCAGAAATTTATTTCAAAATATTAACATTTTTAAGTGATTTTTAGTCTGCAGACTCAGTTCTCTCTGAAACCAACTTCTTCACAAAAAGAACTCTCTCTACATTTCTTCTTTTATTTTTTAATTCATAAAAATTGTGTCTAAGTTGTCAATCTTAAGTGACCTGAACTTATTTACATGCACACAGCAGAGAAGAGAGTGTTTATAATAGCTCAATACAGGCAGCCCCATGAAGCAAGCCAAGCATTCCTGCTGGTCTTACATATAATCAATGAGCCTGCAGTGCATTCACTGATGAATTGGACAATGAGACTGAGGGTCTGAGTCATATTCAATCAACTCCATTTCCAGCAGCCTGTCAGGGATGATGGCAGATCTATTTTGCAATGCTGTACACATCAACCCATTTGGGAGAATGTGTTTTTATGTGTGTGTGTGTATAAACCTAAGTGTGTACATATATAAAATAAGTGTGTTGGTACATATAAAAAGATAAATTGATGGATTTGTTCAGGAGTACATTCAATGCAGATCCTTGTTTGCCTTTTCTTAGCAACTGCATGTCCACCCAGAAGCCTTTTTCCACCAACAAGAAAATTAAAGTACAGAGAAGCATATTCATAAACCTGTGGTCGTTCAGACTGAAGATAAAAATATTACAAGAAGATGGTAGATGCTCAGCTAAAGAGATGTGTCTCAGGGGCAGACCTCTAAATGGTCTATTAGATAGGATGAGATAGTAAATCTAATTTGCCAAAACGCAGGCATGCTCATCAACGTTTCATGCTGTCAATATTCCATGCTAGCTCGCAGCCTCGATAGAGTTCCCATAGTAATGAGCCTGAGAGCTTGGGAAGGATTTGGCTATTCTGTAGCCAGTCACCCTTTGTCTCACTAGTGAATTAGAACTCCAGAATGTGCTCCACACACTGGCTGAGCAAACAGCCCTTCAGGTGGCAGAGCTATGGCAACTGACTGCTGACGTAAAATGCAGGAACAGTTCCAAGAAACACATGCTTCCTAGATTTTCTGTGCTGGAAGAAAAAAGCATGAAAGTAATATTTAATTTTTTTACCTTTCAAGTTCCAAATAGGGTTTCATTTGGAAAATGGACAGTGCCTTAGAAGGAAGTAGGTTGTATCCTAAGAAACAAGCATTAAGAAAAGTAGTGCAGAGGTTTTCATTTTTTTAACTTGGGGATTTTCCTCTCTTCCTCAACATTTATTAAACAAAAGTTTTCATTTCTTAAGCCTTCACCAACTTCAGGTCTCAGATCTTTCTGCAGGTCTGCTTATCAGATTCTGATTTCACACTGTTTAGGGCAGCATCCACTTCAGCAGAATATTTTGAGAAATATTTACCACAAATATAAAAAAATGCTGCTAGCAAAACAAAAGTACAAGCAAAACAAAAGAATAAATAAATAGAGAGAGAACACAGGGTACTGGAGTGACATGTGGTACATTAAGCAGCCCTATCTTTTTTTTCTGAAGGATATTCTTCCAATTCCTTTTGGGAACCATAAGTGTGTGCTTTTGTGTCCCATATTAACAGCACAATGGTGCCAAAGTGGGAGAAAAACTCTTTCACAATCTCACTTCTTCCATTCTACCTACTCCGATGCACATGAAATTCCCTAGTGAACTTATCTAACCCATTAATCCAGCAATTAACTAACCCAAGGCCTAGGGTAGGTACTACAGGCAATGGAGGAGCATGGCCAGAAGCAGACATATATAGTCATAAACTCTCATAACCAGTAATTCATTTTTTAAAGTCTGCTGTCCATAATCCTGTCTTATCTCATTTCCTAAGGCAAATCTGGAGAAAGAGAGTATCTGGACATCACTATTATAGTCTTTTGGATATCAGAATAGGATTCCTTTTCTCACTGTTATTTGACCCAGATGCACATGATGGGCACAGTCCAGAGTGATTTTTCATTATCCCTCATGGGAATAAAGAGCCCTGAAAAAAAGCCTTTTGGGAAGAAGAAGGGGTAAAAAAAAAAAATCTCCACCTGGACAAATCCAAGTATTGGCCATTCTGATGCCAGATATCCAGGAAGTGGTGCAAATTGAATGCCCTGCACTCAGCAAAGAGAAGTTTGTGCTGTAGGAGATACTCAGCTGACAGCATCTGTAGGTGTTACCACGGGATTTTCCTGTGACGAGCACCACTCATTGAGGTTCAGTGCAGGGCTGTTTCAAGGTTTTTTTCACCTTCTGCATAACATGAGGTGTTAACTTGCAGGCCTATTGCAGAAAAGCAACTTCTAAATTTGTTGCCACTCAACAGAAATCAGTCTTGGAGCAGAAGTGGTCCAATGCCTTTTGAGAGCAAAGGTCCAGCCCTTATCAGTAAAAGATAAGGAAGCAAGTTATGGGGTATTAAGGCAAAACTGAGGACCATAACACTACATCATTATCCATTAATTGTCCAAAGTGCTTCCAATAGCAACTGCAAATGTCTGATTTTAGCCTAATGTTACAGAGAGCTATAATATAATTTAAAATGCATAATCCTGGTCAAACCTGTGCAGAGAGTCATATTAGCTTTTATGGACATGTTGAGAACCTGACATTGCTCGACAATTAACTTTAAAAGAAAAAAAAAAAAAATTCTTGTCTCAACAAACTTCTTGAAGACTCATATTTTTTGTATCAAGATACCACTTTTTTCCAGTAAAGATAGCAATCAACTTGATATAAAATCTTAAAGAAAGCAGTAGCAATAAACTTATGGTGTGAAATAAAAATCACCTGTGTTTCACACTTACTGAAAGGAATAAAAAACATTTTTTCCTCTACCTCTCATGCTTTTGCAGGGCATTTCTGAGTCAGTATAGAACCTGTAGTAAATGCTGTTAAATGTTCTTTAAGGAAGAACCTTATATGTTTCACCAGGATGCTGTGGGAACAGATCAGAAAAATGGCTATTTCAGCAATGACCTGCTCAATGCACTTGGAACAAGCAGCTCACCTATCTGCGTTCTCATAATTACGTTTCAACCATGCAAAATGCGTTCACTTTACATTTTTTGAAGACAGAACAGGTTTTTCAGATTCCACTGGGGTAGATCAAGAGCTTATTAATGTACCAGAAAACCCAGATTCTGCATGCTGAAAGAATATGCCAGAATATGCCATAGTATGTTATGAACAAAACAGTATTTCTAAAGATGAAATCAGAACCTTGTGTAGAAGGTGGGTTTTACTCTGTCTCATCCTGACATCAACAGGAGTTTCAACAATCTTGAATTTTACTGGTATTACCAAAGCCAATAGGATTTCTTAAAAATGGTATGCTTTTTAATGCCTTCTTATATCCGTACAGAACACATGCTATCTTCTCTCTGGGAAACCAGCAGAGCAGCCCTTGAATACGAAAACACTTCCTGTACTTCAGTTAGGGACAGCTCAGCAACAAAGTGGAGACAGATTTTCCTAGGAGGTATCTGAACAGTGGGGAGAGAATGCTTCATACTTACAGTATTTTAAAGCAATGAAGCAAGAAGCATGAGCCACAGGAGGACAGC
This sequence comes from Erpornis zantholeuca, assembly GCA_013400515.1. NCBI lineage: Eukaryota > Metazoa > Chordata > Aves > Passeriformes > Timaliidae > Erpornis > Erpornis zantholeuca. The sequence continues at coordinate 17,100 of VZTN01025424.1, read as the reverse complement.
TAAATAAGGAGGTAGCTAAGATACATTTCTAGGTGTGCTACAAAGAGAAAAAAGTTAGGTCAGACAAACTGTATAAAAGTGGTAACAAGGACCTGTTTAGAAGTTACCTGAGGCAGTGAATAAGTATGGATTTCAACTTGAAAGGTCTATCTTCAAACAAAACTTTAGGGTATGTGCAATAAACATAAGGTTCTAATGTTGAAATCCATTTGAAGGGCATTTGGAAACATCTGATGTTCATATTTCAGTTTTCAGCAAGGCTCCGTAGCTTTGATCCTGCACTTTTATCTCTACCTGTTCTTCACTGAGTTCGTAAGAGCACTCATTTTTCTAGTGTGCTGTTCTCTGCCTTCTTTCTTTCAATAGGTAGCTGACTCCTGCACTTGGATTGAACCATTTCTTGTTATTGGCTGAATAGAGTTTGCAGTTTGTTCTTTTCTGGCACAAAGCAGTGCCTCTTGTGTATGTTCATTGATATGCAGGCTACCCACACCTCATATATCCACCACCCTGCTTTTTTATCCCCATTTTGGATTGTGTCACAGTTCAGTTAACACAGGTACTGCAAATTTACTTCAGAACAATCAAAAAATTCACAAAGCCAAATTACCCCCAATAAATAACCACTGAAACCAATGTACAAATAATTGAAACTGTATATATCTAGCTCTGAATTCCCAGTGCTCCTAAATACCTGGGATATTGTTTATTCATTTAGTGATCTACGTGTCTAATTAGGTTCTCTAGCTCTATACCTGTAGCTTGTTGGGGAATTGATGGTTATGTAGGCAGACACAAAGAATCTCCCATCATTCCCATATATCTAGAATATTATATTCCATGATTTACAATGAATGATGACTGAAAATTAAAACCTGCCTTAAGAATTTTCATTTCAGGACATTTCCCTTTTCACCTCTTCCCCTTCCTTAATTACAGTTAAAGAAAGAGATACCTTTTTTTTTAATAGAACAATGGTAAAATTATTCAGCTGAATGCTTCAGATTCTAGAGGTGAAAACTTATAATTCTTTTGAGTTCTTCATTCATCTTTTACATGTGGGTTTTTTTCCTGTTTGCATTTCAGCAATAGGAATACTAGGGTGTGAAATCTAGCATATTTCTAGTACTGCATCACATCAAGATTATTTTTTCCATATAAAACAGAATTTTGTTTCATATTTTAGCTGTTGTCTGGAAGGCATTTTTTATACCTTTCTCACCGCAATCAGCAACAGAAATACCACAATGCTTTAACAGTATAAACCAGTAATTCACAATTTCCAAATATAAAAATTATTAATTTTTCACAAAATTAAATTCTGCAGAATACACCTGGTTTGTTTAAACCCAGAAACTGCAGCTACCACCTTTGCAAGAAGACAATCTTGAACTAATTTTAGCAATCTTGCAACACAATGGATGCTAAAATGTGTTTGGATTGTTCTGCTACAGTAGGCAAAATTAGGCATTAGTAACCAACAGTTGTGGCACCAGGAGCATCAGCTGCAGAATGAGAAAACCTGGGTGCTGCAAACATTACACCCCTGGGGCTGACATCCAGGGGAGCCCAAGGTGAAGGAAAAGCAATGGATTTCACAGCTCTGTAGTCTCAAACAAATTAATACTTTCAACTTCAGCAAATGCAAACTTGCTGCCTATATCCTCCAAAGTGGTGTGGTTTGGTTTGGTTTGATTTGAAAATAACTCCCCTATTTATGATGAAAGAAGTAAGAGCCATCACATGTCTCTTCGAAACAGGGCAGCAATCTCCATAAAACCTAAACATTACCCTCCCTCGATGACATATCTGGATTAGCAGTCTACAGTTAGCATTGTCAATACTCTATACCTACATTTTTCAAGTATCCTTTTTCTTATGACAGGAAGTCACAGGAAGGAAAGGTCCTTAAAAGAGATGCAGGAGATATTATTAAACTCACTGGCAGGCAAGCCTGATGTACAATGGAAAAAGAAATGTAAAAGATTTTGTTGAGAGATATGTAGCTAATCATGTTTGTCACTACAGTAAAAGCAGAGAACCTTCACCAAGAGAAATGACTCCCCAATCATCAGAGCAGAAAGCACACAAGGGTTTAATGGTGTCAAGAAGCTATGGAGCCTCTCACACAAACTGATCTGATAGCAAATGATAGACATTTGATTTAACTACTCCATCTACTGGCAAATAATTATGGCTAGTGCGTAGAGATATAGGAGTTGCTTATTAAAGCTTTGTCTACAGAAAGGACTCAAAGAGGTATTTTCCTCTTCTTTGAAATAGTAGCAAATGCATTATCTTTAATGTAATTCCTTTTTGGAGATGGAAAATTCCAGTTTCCATACACTGTGGTTTATATTAATACCATGTCCCAAACAGCACAGTTCCAAGCTGAGTTTTACTTGAAGGGTGTGAAGATTTTTTTTCCTAACAGTATAGCTCATAAATATATGAGATTTATATGACCTGTATCATGATAGACTTAACTTTTGTTTGTGGTCCATCCAGTTGATTCTTACTTTGATTGCCTGGGAACACATTAAATCTTATAGCAGATTACACCAAGCTCCACCTAAACACTCTTCATCACAGCCAGTGTGTTAAGCCACAGTGACTTCACAAAGCATGGGGTTTTGTTTCCTTTCTCTAACAGGCATTACAGAGTAGCAGAGGTCTGCAGGAACACGTACCAAAGACCAGAGAGGGCATTCATAATTTTACATGTGTTATATTTTAACATAATGACTCTCATATAGTACCAATAAGTCTACAATGTCACATGCAATTAACAGAATTACCTATTTAGTCTTTTCTGTCTTTACTTTCTAAGAGTCCTTCATGTTCCTAATTTTTAAGTTTTCTAATGTGAATTCAACACAACAAAACAAGCAATTTCCTTCACCCCACAGAGGAGTAAAATTTGTGAACCAGACCAAACCCTCTTCTACACCCCTTGCTAGCCTTCCAGGAAAATGTTGCCTGGGTACAGAGACCACAGACACACTGTCATGCTCCTCTCAAAAGGTCCAGCAGAGGTTTGCGAGAGCTAGGGGAGCAGGTTTGGGGAGGAGAGGGCGTGACAGCTGAAGAGCTCACTGGTTGCGTGTCCACCCCATGACAACCGCTGGAAATGTGGAACAGCAGGTTATAATATGGGTTTCTAACACTTCTGGGAGTTTTCAGCCCTCACAGAAGCATGGCAGGTGAGTATGAACAAGAATAATAGAATTAGCTTTTATCTTTTATATCATCCCTAGAGACACTTCTGCAAGTCCTAGAGCTGCAGCTTAGATAACAGAATTAGACCTTTTAAACACAAACAAAATTCTACGGCCACACACCACCATCTGCACCCTTTCTTACAGATTTGGTCCATGAAATCAACATTTCTAGTTACAGAAATTTTGATTTTTATCTTATGCACTGTCCAAAAATTTTCCCTTATGTTACTTACTATGGAAAAATACATCCTTGATAAAATAATTGCAATTTGGAACACACTCACCATTACTTCCAAGGGGACAAAGGTGATGGGTTGATACTAAGAAGCATCTACTCAGCTATGTGTTTTATTTCATAGCTATACTCAACACGAATGAAAAATACTGGTATAATAAGATTGAAATAGTACTAAGGGCAGGAACCAAAGCCTGATTCCCCAAATCCTTCCAATTTAAGCAAAATCTAATGGCTTTTATGAGCACTGTTGGACAAAGAATAACTTCAACAATAATCAACCCATATACTTTGGATAGCTGTGTCAATTATGGTTTCATCAGGGTTTATAGGTTTGCAGTGTAACATGTGTGATGATTCTGAAGTATTTGATTGCTGTGTCAAATCTTTAGTTTTACTTTACACCTATCAGGGTCAAAAGAAACTCTGGGTTATGTTGAGTTGGAATAGGAACTACTGGTGTGTTTTGCATAATGAAAGGTTTCACAGTATAAGTCGGGATTTTTGTCAGGAAAAAGTGTTGGTTTTTTAGAAAGGTAAAAACAGTTCTTGGAAACTTTGCTGGATGTTGCCACGGGGAAAAGAGTTGTATAATAAAACAACAAACTTTTTCCTTTTCCATAGCTTTGAGATACAGACAAGGAAGTTGGTGAACTCTCTCCTCCTCCTCCCACCATGGTGAGCCCAGCAGGGAGCTGTATGTTTACATGGAAGCTTCAGCCCTGCTCCTGGTCTCTCCTTAGAGCATTACACTCAGGTGCCAAGTTCAGTGTTTAAACAAAACACTGTTCCTTTAGCAAAAGCTATTCAACTGGATAAGTAAAAAGCATGCTGATTTTCAGTGATAATTTAAATAGCAGCGTAAATTTTCAATGCTTACACATCTGGGGAGAACTTTCACACTGGAATATTGGCAGCTCTGACTCTGACCTCAGGAACATCTCTCATGGTTTTAGAAGGGATCTCTGAACTTCTTGTGTATAAACAATTAAGACAGAAATCTTGTCCACATTTCAAGTGTTTTCCAATACTTTAAGAAGATGAAAGTCTGTTCCACTGAAAACAACAGCAAATGTTTTAACAGGGATGGGATAGGGGATTTGCTGAATTTCACTAAATTTACTACCATCAGCAGGCTCAGTGGTTATAAATATCAATTTCAAAAGGAGTATATCCAGATCCTCTAAGTTTAGTACAAAGGAGAAAGACACCTAAGTGACTTCAGCATTAAAAAAAAAAAAATCACCTGTTCTTCTCATACAAGTGTACATTATAGAAAACATTTTCTTCTAACTTCTGCAAAAAACTAATCAACTGCATACTTCATTTCTCTGCTAATACATCAGATTTTAAGTGAAGTTACAAAAACTGCCTGACCAAAGCATAAGCATTGTTAAATGAATCAGGTGACAGTTCATGGATCAACATTTTTTCCTAAATACGTTCAGGCAAAATCTCTAAGCACCCTGAACCCCGACTTGAACATGGATTCCTTTTAATGGAGAATGCACACAGTCTGGGCTGGTTTCCCTGTCAGGTGCCAGAGGATGTCCCTGATCTCTGACTATGAACACAATCAATTCTTTTTGCACTCTGCCTTGGAGATTTCAGGCTGATTCTTTGTTCAGATTCAAAAAAAATTCAGTAGTCTTCTCTTCCTGTGGTGGACTCTGAAAATAATACTATTTAAAATTACAGTGTTTTACCTCAGCAAATGCCTCCAGGCAGTGGAAGCAATTGTCAATGAATATCATTGTTAATTAATTGGTAGAGGTGGAGGAAGAGGAACAAGGGCCTTGTTGAGATTTATATCAGACCCAGGAGTACATCTCCTCTTCAACCTTATTTGTTTTGTCAATATATAAGTGTCTAAAACATACAAGTGTATAGCTTCCAGCTAGGGGGAAAAACTGTATAGCATAATATATCAACACAGCACCTTTAGGAATTTTTCAAAATTTTATCAGGAAATCCTTACAGATCCCTGACAATCCCCTGAACTTGTGCATTATCTGTTTCAAGTTAGCCTGTTGAAGAGCACACAGAACTTGAGCTCCAAAAAAGGAGCTATACAGAAGTCAAGAGCAACAGTTAAATACAAACTGTGCCATCCACACTGTGCATAATTACATGATGAATTACTATTAACTGTTAACACACTATCATCAGGTATTAACCTAACCATATTGGAATAAAATTATCACATATTAAAGAAATTAACCTTCCTCAATCACTCCAGTGACTACTGGAGGGGCTATGTCCTTACTCTTTTTGCCATAGGCAGAGCAACACTATATCCTTTGTACTTTCGGCCAATGTGCATTTGGGTCAGGCCCCTGTTCCTACCTGTGTCAGTCTAAATGCAGCAAATGCAGGAACAAAGACTGCAAGAAATAAGAAGAAAAACTGTCTGTGCACACTCCTAGACCACTAACTACAATTACACCATTTGTTATGCATCCTGTTATTAACAGACAATTTAATTCTGAAAAACATTTTAAAAGGTGTTTCTCCCTATTTTATTGCTATACACACAGTAAAATAAATGTGAGAGAAGTACCTTAATTTTGTATACATTTATCTGGCTGTTACTCTCAGATTCAGAGGCAGACAACCCTTTGACATTCCAATTTCATTAAGACAAAAACCAGAATTTTAAAGGAAATAAAATTATTTCACAATGAAAAAAACACTCAATATCTCATATATTCAACGCCTTATTTTTTGGCCTTTTTTGTGAGAGCTTAGGCATGCACAGAACACTACAGTAGGTGCTGTGAATTTCAGGTAGTGTAAAACTACTTTTGGAGGCCAGAAAGAACTGTTCCAATTAGCTATTCTGCTCTCTCATATCAAACAAATATAACTTTCAACCAGTAGTTGTATATCAAGATCAAATTGAATAGCACTTCTTTTTCAGAAAGACAGTCAAGCTTTAAAGAATTGAGTAACACATGGTAAAAGAAAAGAAAAAAAAAAGGCAAAAAACCCCACAAAACCACAACCAGAGGCAGAAAATCAAAGGAGAGCTATTATAGACCTCAGAACACATGGCTCATTCCAGTGCCCCAAGGCAGCTTTTACTTTTACCTGAGCAGCTCGGGGCTTATGCTTATCTAGTTGCTTCTTCAATTCCCTGTGGGGTGGTACTTCCACAATCTTCACTCCTTAGTTTAGGACACGTATAGATGGGTTCCCAACAGCTGAACATGACCTACATCAATGCCATCAAACACATTCCTTTGGTGTGGATATAAAAAGAGCATGTCCTTAACTTAAAATGTTAAGGGATTGGAGCCAAGTCTTTTGGTTTTAATTATTCAGACATCCTTAAAATATTTAAATTGATGACATTTCTTATCAAAGACTGAAGGCAGACTGGACAGAACGGTGCTTTTTATTCCCCCTTCATTTTGCACAAGACTCTGGTAAGTTATTTATTGTTGCAACTTAAAAGTAACTCTCATATAAAAATTAGAATGTGTCTGGACAAACAGTTCTGGATTTCTCATAAGGCAGCTCAAAGCCAACAGGATCTGAAATATCATCATTTCACACTGAATTCCTGATACTAGAAATCTGTGACACTAGAAACATACTCTACCATAAAAACCTATTTCCAAACCAAATATATGTCGCCTTATATTGTGAATCATGCAAATTTGTTTTGATATGCTTCATGGTATTTTTCACGTATATTAATTGCAGGCAGTAGGCAACACTTGGTGGAGGGAAAGCCGAGGCAGAGTTCAGAAGGCCTTGTGCCATTGTTGGCCCATGGAAGGATCTCAAATACGCCTCATTACCATACCTCATTTCCCCACTGGCGATAGTAATGCTTCATAAAGCAGAGCTTTCCAAGCAGAGAGAAAAAGAAAAAACAGCAGCTGTTTTACCTTAAATATGGAAATTTTTCTTCCTGCCACTCAAGTAGACTCCAAATACACGTCCCCCCTTTTCCCAGATAAAGGTTTTATCTATGAATTGCATCACTCAAACACTGAGATTCGTCTTTTTGGTTTTTTCTTCAGAGCAGCCCCAGACAAGCAGGAACATTTCAACTTTCAAAGAGAATGCTTGTATTTTAAGCTCAGCTGTGTGCTACAACCATTTTAGGTCAGGTCAGTTCGAACAGGGGGTGCGTATGGAGGGGGGAACAACACACATTTTTTAACTGTCAGTTGGAACTGAAAGAAACAGCATGAAAAGAGGCAGATTAGCTATTGGTTTTGAAGCAGTGGCATTTTTCTGTGAGCACATAGCCTATGAAGGCGACAGGTTCTAAAATAATGGTACTGTAGTAGGCACTGAAATGTAAAACATATGTCACACTTTTCCCTGCTCGCAGAGAGGTTTAAAATATTTATAATGCTGCACCTTTCCCTGAAAGCTTTCTGCAGCAGTCCCGGGTTCACGGGTAGGTGAATCATTTCCCTAGAACTGCAAAGCTTATGCAGATTTGTTCCTCTGCATGAAAAGAAAGGAACAAAATTTAGGGTGCAAAGGCACAGCTAGGCAGAAGCCCTCAAAGAGCTATTTTGTCAATATGTGTTCATCCTGTTGCAATGCTTGCTGCCCCAACAGGGTTTTTTGTTTTAAACTACTGGTTCATTCACAACACAAGCTGAGGCATGGATATTTTACTTCCTTATGCGAGAACTCGGCAAATTTGTCAGGAAAGCGAAATCTAGGGCTTTAAATTAGGTAAAGAGGAACACAGAGCACTTGAGTGTGCCTGTGCATCCATAGGCAAGGACAAAAAGGTAAGTGATATGCTTTGTTTCTTCTTTTATGTTCTGTAGTGTGCATTTGATTAGCATTGGAGAGGAAGTTATTTTTTAAAACTAAAAGGGACAGAATCTACTTTTTCATCTAAGGAATTAGAGGGTCTTAAGAACCATCTGCTCACAAGAGATTTGAACTGTGGACAAACAGTTCTCTCTAATGCCAAGCTGCAAGAAACTGAAGGGCTGGCCTCTACTCACCAAGCACATAGAAAGGCTCAGATTTCCAAATTAAAAAGCTTTTCAGCAACTGATGCAACAATATTTTGGTATCCAAAAATCCTGGAACTCAGTGAAACAGAGGCAGGTTTCATAGGAATACATGAAAAACTTCCTTTTGAATCAAAAGGAAGCACGCTCAGTCAAACACACACATCCTGCTAAAGACCCGTCTGAAACTAGCATATTGTGAAACAAGTCAAACTCCTGGAAAAACAAAGGGTTGAAGGCATGTTCTGGCCCCTCATTTGCACAGTGACTTGGAGGATGTATGGATCTCACTGAGAGTAAAGTACAAAATGTTTCCGTGATTCCTTGTTCCTCTTTGCCTTCTCTTACTAGCAAAGGCATTAACAAAATTTGTAGAGGTTTCTTTAGAGTGGCACTAAAGCACCTCTAGATGTTACTGCATTTAGTTAGAATGCAGTAGTAAAAGTATGATCAGATTTATGACTGAGTTGAAACCCACAATTAATTTCAGAGATATTGTAGCTGAGTATATCACATCCCAATTTATATCATTTTGCAGCTCTCTAGATGGCACAATACTTCCCAGATAGGCCAGAGAATGCAGCTGAAGTTGAGCTTCGTGCTGCCACAGTAGACCTGGATGTCAGCCAGTCTCCCAAACTGAGGTGAAACCACTTCAGTTCCCAGCCAGCCTCAGCTCTTTTCCCCTCACTTCCTTCCTGTCTGCAAACAAATAGAACTTCCATGTTCTGAGACATCAAACAAACAGCCAAAATAAGAATAAGAGAATGAAACAAAAGTGTGGCCCAGCATCTAAAGTACAGAATATTTTACTAACAGGAACAGGGGAAAAGCTCTAGGAAACTCTGGGTGAGGATTGGTTTGGACTATACACATTAGACTCAGAGATAACTGAGCAGTATTAATGCAGATATTAAAAATACATTGTACATTCCTGTCTGAAAACCATTGGATCCTGAGGAATTCCTCTTTAATTCTGTTTTGCAACTACTGCCAAGGGGGTTCACTCCTCAGGTTACATGAGGTAGGATTACACACATAAGGAAAACTGCACACAAAATGTAATCATTTCCAAAATAAAATGCACAGCAAGGAAAAAAATTATAAACTGACTGACTTGGTATAAGCTTGTATGTATGATGAACAAGAAAAAATTGAGTCACTCCCTTGGTAGAGCAAATTATGTGCACCAGGCCACTTACTAGGTACAGTTCTTTTTCTTGCACATTTGCAAGTCTTAGCCTGTAAAAAAGGCTACTGCCTTCCTCTTAAAATGTTCTTGATTTGAAAAAGGGGAAAAAAAACAGTGTCATTGCTCTGCTCCCCCACACAAGAGGAAATGAGTGGAAAAGGAAGTTGCACAAATTTAAAGAACACTTCAAGCTTATTCACTGTAGGAGCATAATTTAATACTGTTCTAGTCTATGGATTTCTAGTGTATATAAATTTGAGGCCACGAACTGAAATTTCAACATTGCATATACATCTGTGCAAAGTTCTGACTGTTGAGACAGGTATGGAAACTTGAGTATCTAGGATATATGAAAACACCTGACAGGCATTTACACATATAAAAATATTCGCTCAATTTTCTTCATCTGCTCTTTTCTTACTTCTGCCTAAATTCTACCAGACTGGAAGTTAGAAAATGGATTCCAATAAAATTCGTATATCCTACTGAATCCAATGTTAAGACTTTTCACAATTTCCAGAAAAAACAGTTCCTTGGAATAATTCTGATCTTTTAATCAGAAAAAAATGTTATGCACCATGTTTTCTTGGGCCCCAACAGTAGCAAAGTTACTGAAATATCACTGGAAAAGAATATTCAAAGAGGAGCTGGGAGGCATTCAGTGAAGTACTTATCACAGTCAAGATTCCAAATGATTTTTAGCCCAGTGCAACTCACTTAAGTTTGTATTAAACTTAGCCAAGCACCTAAAATATTATGTATCAGAACCAAGCCTATGCAAATCTGCTCTTATGTGATGCTAATCATCATTCGAGAGCATTAGGCATTCCATACTCAGATATGGGCTATTAGCAGCTTCCAGCTTTCTAATTGAAAAAAAAAACCAAAAAACAAACAAAAAACCCCAACATTTTTCCCTGTTTCTTCATCCCAATATGTTCCCCACTTTTTTATGTTCTTCACACAGCACTTGTATGAACGCCCATTTCCCTTTTTAAATTACACTTTGCTTCATCTAAGAATCAAGTACCTGAAGATCTTTTTAAGTATCTGGTTCTGTAATAACATTTACTAAACCATTTCCTTCCCTCCATAGTGAATTACTTCGGGTGCATGGTAGCAATTTGGACAGCAGGCTATGCAGACGAATTTTTGTAGATAATTAGCTGAGAGGATATTCAGCAGAAGTGGGTCATACTGTACTTGTTCACAGATGGTTCAATAGAATGGATTTCAGCACATCCACTTCTCTAAATGCATAACATTTTGAAAGAGGAAAGAAAATGGAATAATAAATAATTTTTAAGGCTTAGGAAATGCTAAAGAATATATCCTTTTCGTGTAGATAGATAATAGGTAGACAAAGGATTTGACACGTGCAGTGAATACACTTTGTGAATCCATAGACAAAGAAAGGTGCTTTTAGAAGAAACTCACCAAGCAAGAGGCAGAGCAACCACCACACACACAGCCTTACAGTTGTCAGTGAAGTCTGACCAGAACTGCCATTTATACACACACTCAGCTACAAATCCTACTGAGCCACTGCATAGCAGCATGCTTAGGCAGCGCATGCATGGGGCACAGGCTGCACACTGGCTTGAGAGGAAGCTGGTGCTTTCAGTGCCATCTCCTACTGCAGCAGGACTGATCAACCAACCCCCATCTGAAGTCCAACAAAGAGTCTCTACAGATTCATTATAAATTCAATAGCACGGCTCTTCATTTTCCCAGGACAGCTCCACATGCGGATAAAACATCCTACAGAGCCCAGTGACAAACAGCACAAAGATACCAGGAGAGAAGATACCAATAACCAAGCTATTAAATCCTTCAAGAGTTATTGCCAGTCTTTAAGACCACCAGTGGAAATTCAAGGACTCCAATCTCATCAGTAACTTGTTGTTTCTCCACAAATGTGATTATATCAGTGGCATTAAAAGATGGAGAAATCCTTCTGTGGTGTTTGTTGTAGAAACAAAGTAAACCTATTTTCTCCTAGCAACAGGCAGCTGACCTAAAGTTATCAGTGAACAAGATTTACTTCCAGACCATGAGACACCCCCATAAACTGTAGCCTAATTGTACCCTTGGAATATTACAGTGGTCACCAATGTTCATTCTGCAGTTCTCCTGTTTCAGAGCTGACTGTTTTGAAGAGTGTTTGCAAAGCACATACTGTAGAGAGAAATCAATGATATTATCAATTTTTGAAAACATGCAACTGAACAGATACGCTATCATAAATGGAATATAAGAATTCAAATTTTAGTTTATAAAATGGTATTAAATCACTTTTTCACCTAAAATATACACTTCTAACAAAGGTTTGTTACAAAGAAAGGAAGGTTGGGACTATATACTTGTTTTATATTTATGTACAGAAACACAAGATTCTCTTGCTTGATGGTGGTGCTCAAGATTTTCATGTGCTTATCAAAAAGAACCCCAAAAACTTGCATATTTACAAAATGCTGAATATAAGTTGCCTGTAGTATCACTCACAGTGTATCGCACAAATAATGAACACATTCATAGGCATTAGATTTTGCCCAGTATGAATTAAAAAGGTGATCCAACTATTCAAATAACTAAATTATTTGTTGATTATTTATCTTCATTAACTACCATGAAGTCCTTAATCATTATGCTTAGTTATTTTTTCACTATACCTTTTCTGGTTAAAGAGCATTGTTACATGGTAGCTACCTTACATCCCATACAGAGGTTTATCCCAGAGAGCACCCTGTCACATGAACTTTCTGTAGTGGGACAATATATTCTTCTCAGGTACATGCAGTGTCAAAAATTAGTGTGTAAGGTGGGACTGAGCATTTCCATAATGTCCACATAAAGAAGTAACAACTTCACTGTTTGACATGTCTCTGTTCTTACAGTGAAACTTATAATAGTTTACCCTTTCCAACATAAGTGTTAAAAGACAAAAGATTGAAACACAGGGGGAGGGAGGAGAGAGGAAATGTGCCTTCCAGATCAGCAATTTCAATTCCAGGAAAATAAGACTGAGCTTTAGAGCTGCACACAGAGTGAAGCACTTAAAAATCTATAAACCAGCGATTTAACAAACCACTAACTAAAAAGAGGCATCTGATTATATAAAATTACTAAGCAGATGCCAAGAATGCTGTTATGGTTTCCAATCATTTACTGCCTAAACTTCACTCCAAAAACTCTCCTAAGCAGCTCCAAAATCTAGCCAGCATGGAGGTTGGGAAAACATCTGGGAAAGTAGGGGACATGACATGACACCAAACAAAAGCCACCACACCCAATTTATTGTCTCTTTCCAGTATTTTCCACTCTTACATATCAAGAAACAAGATATTTTAGCAACTCAAAGAACCAGCACCAAACTCAGAAAGGACTGGTTCAAGAAGGTAGGAATTAATTAAACTTAATTTGTCACTTAAGTTTAAAAAGGGAGGGCAGCAAATGAACAAAAAAAGTAACAGGCTTACAATCCCTTGAAGAGTTTGACTATTAAACTTACTAATAATGCTTCAAATTCACCAGTCACTCATTTATACAAATGTTAGTGGAACATGGATAAGAATTTAAGATCTAAATAAAATCATCTTTCAGTGAAACATCAATCCATAATCACCCATAATTGTTTCAAATATTACACTCTAAATTGTTTTAGAGATGGCTAAGATGCAATAAGGCTGACAGTTTGCAAAACAAATGATCAGTGTATGCATTAGGCCTGGAAGTTGTGACTTGCAGTATAAAATATACATGAAAGCAGGAAGAATTTAATCATTCACCACTGCATAATTCACAGCATTTTTCTGCCTTTTTTTGTCATGGTGTGTATCCTGTATAAGACCTTGCATAATTACATACATAGTACAACATGATGAAGTTCCTATTCTGAATTATAGGCTGGTGCATTGTGTGTAGCTACTTGAACAGAAACAGCCATAGTAAGCCACAACTAGTACGAGGAATATCTGAGGGTGGATGCAGTATTTTACACCTCATGGAGAAGTTAGTGTCTGCAGTCACATTCTCATTCCCTTAGGAAAAAATAGGTCCTTCATGGATGGCTCTTTTTTTCATTTGAGCTTAATTTTCAAAAGGCATTAACCAAAATTTTGCTGAATTGGGCTATTCCACTTGGTTCCACATAAAAAAATAAAGATAGAATGTTGTGTATTTTCTTTCAGAAAACATCTGATTCATTGTAACAATGTCCCTGGACAGTAATTCAAGGTTTAGTGAATGTATTCCATCTTATATCAAACCATTAAGAATAAAGGCACTCGCTGTTTGCAGTTTAATTCTGACTCATCTCACTTCTACTTTTTGCAACCCTTTACACTTCATCTTGGCAACCAAATAACAGGAAACATATACAACTAGATGTAAAGAGCCAAGTGGTACTTTTTAAACACTGTCCCTCATTCTCACAAAGATAGAGGAAGAGGAGTGTCCTTCTTTCAGTTCTAGTCCTTTATGCAAGAAAATTAAACACATTCGGAATTTAAAGACAACAATCAGAGGACCTGACAAAATGATTTGCTTGATGTACAGACTCCACTCACCATTTCTTAAAAATAATCAAGTCAAGCAGTGGGAACAAATTTTGCCTGAAAGCACCTCATGGTCTTACAAGCAGTAACATCTGATAGACAGTGAAGAGATTCAATCCAAGCTGGCCAGGATTATTTAGAGCCCAGAAGCCTCAGCTCTCTCATGGGTCAGAAAGAAAATTCCTCTATATTATGAGATGATTTAAAGCAGTGCAAGAATTATGCTAAGGGAACAGAAAGGATGAAGGAAGATGATCTCTGTTTGTGTTCACAGACAAATAGGAAGGGACTGCAGCTATTCCAAAGGGGCTCTGTAAAAGTATGTGGAAGTATTCTATTTTTTGACAGCTAGTCCTCACTCCCCTGTGTCCATTATACATGGAGTACACAGGTTACAACCCCCACCAGTGCTCAGAGAACACAGAGTGCTCACTGCTGCTCCATGAAGATGCCACTCAGTGTGCACGACTGCACACCTGCTTTCTTATTTAATGCTTCCCTGTTCTTTCAGTCCTGCTGCTGTGGGCTGCTGCTGAGCCATTCGCTCACCTGGAGTGAATTCCAACACAAATAACCTATTCTCCTGTTGCTTAATGCAAACACTTGATTTCCCACTGTTCTCAGCTGCTTTTCTGGGGAGCAGTATGAGCAAACCAGCTTACTTCCCAAAGGATAAGAACTCCCACTGCCAGATTTTTCTAAGGCTTTAGGGATCTACTGAAGCAAAGGGAGATGGAAAAGGAGGAGGAACATGAGACAAGAAGATTCATGGAATGATATACTTCCTTACAGTTTTGTGCCTTTCAAGAAGAGTAGAAAGTATCGTGTCCAGAACTGACCCCCTATATGAAAGGCCATTATACTTCACCCAGTCATCCCCTGCTACTCATGCTGTGTTAGCTTATCTTCCAATTTTGATATAAGAATTCATTAATTCTCATGGTATTCTATTCAAAGGGATAATCACATTATCTGAATGATAGATAAGCATGGATGTCTATAGTCTATGTATACAAGCCAGCTCTAACGCAGACCTCTTTCTATATTAGCCATTATTTCTACACTGCCTTGAGTACATTTCATAACCCACTACAGGGTGCCTCTGTATTCTATCAACTACCCATTACAGCACAGATGTAGCCAGGCACCTAACCAGAGGCACAGAGGAAGAATTGTTAATTGCTGGACTACAGAAGACACCAAAAAATAAATCCCACCTGCCA